>JAHWGI010000135.1:0-247500 GCA_029379305.1 Frankliniella fusca
AAGAACTAGTGACATCCCGGGTGGAAGGATCTCGATTTAGACTGTAGTTTAAACTGCACTACCCAAACTGTAGCTGTGAACTGCTATCTAAAACTCTGAACTAAACAATGTTTTTCTGCAAACACTAACTCATATCCTTTTCTGTAGTTGAAACTATACAATGACGGCAATTTTACTGGTTTTACATTTATAATGTTGGCTACAGTTTGTGAAAGTAGTTGGAACTATAGTTGCATGTACAATCGTAGAAAGGATATTTTACTGTTTAGAAAATCATACTAGCTAGAGTCCTTGACTACGCATAAACACGACTAAAAAGTTAAAAAATACTACGTCTTGGAGTATACTTTTGGCTTCAACTCGTATAAGCAGCTGCTTCTACACTTATATCGCAAAAGCACTCTTGTTATTTATAAGGAAAGATAGTAATTTATTTTGCAGTTAGTGAGTGTGAATATGTTTGCACTTAACTTATCAATCGACTCCATGTGACAACGCACATGTTGTGTGTTCTCTAGAATTCTTGTTGTTCAATGTGAGGCGAAGTTGTAGAGTTTACTTTTGTGGGGCAATCTTTCCTTCTAGCCTCAGTTGCAACTACAATGACTTTGTACCTGATCCTGATCTGTGAGGTTTCACGTCCCGTAGGCACCCTACTTACGGGGATTCTACCCATCTCGAACTTGCCAAACAGCCGGGGGTTTTTCTATATTTCCACGTCACTGGGGCTGCCCCGGCCCCCGGCCCGGCTACCCCTGTCCTTTGGTGGGGTCCTGCAGCAGTCATGCTACTATCCAGGTACTTGACCGACATCCCCGGTTAAGAAATCACGAACAACCGAAGTTTAGATTTTTGGGGTATGAAACAAGGAGGGCCGAGAAAGGAACATGTTTAGTCAGAAAACAAACAAAGCTAAGAAATCCAACAGGAGCCACAGTCACATGGCAAACAAACTGGAGTTAAACTGTAGTTAGACCAGTAGGCCGGCTGGCTGAGACCCTTGGCATGACACCATGTTACTGCGATACCAAGCTTTGGTGTCCCAGTGGCTGAGTGGTCAGCATGACGGGCTATCAGCTCCGAGGTCCGGGGTTCAACTCCGGACACCAGCCGCTCCAACGTCATCATCAAAAGGTAAGTAAACATGCAACAATGAAGTAAAATGTGAAATAAAATACTGAGGCGGAAGGCGCTTGAGCAGAAAGAAAGAAAAAGAAGAGGAAGAATTTTTCTTTTTTAGAAAATTTGAACTCTACTTTATGAGCATATGACAATGTGGCTTATGCATAGTCCGAAAAAGAAACAATGTGCAACTGAACTAAGTTCGAACTACAAACTCAATCTAAAGACACACTGCATATGTAAACTATAGTTTAACTGCAAACGGTCCGAAATTGTTGCATTTTGACTATAGTCAAGTTGTAGTTTAACTTCAAAAATCTGCAAATAGTTTATACTTTTCTGCAGTTCAACTACTTTTCAACCGCACGTGATATTCAATAGTTTGACTATCATTACTTTGTAAAATTTAAGTGCATCTATGAGTAAGTATTATCTGTAACTGCAGTACATGTAAATTAAGGTCGAACTGCAACAAGAATTTCAGTCGGTTTATTGTTAGCTTTTACATTTCAAAGTGGAGATCCTTCCACCCGGGATATTTCGCCCGGGCCCAACCCACATTTGTGGATTCTGAGGCATTTTCTAGACTGTAAGCGCAGCTTTCAGACACGCAGGTGTGCTTGGAGACATGCATGATAGAGGCGTTGTATTTCTTCACATATTTCTTTTGCACTTACCTGAGTGATGAACGAATCTCGCTCTTCTGCTGCACGGACGTTGCATAATGACACAGGGAAAATGATAACACAAAGACATGGGGGTTTCGGAGCAAGCGTGCATTTTACTTCAAACATGTGGGTTGTAACAATTCTTTTTACTTCCTCGAAATCAATTGTTATTGGTGCAGCGAAAGCGTAAGTATGAGGAGGTCCCGAATACAGCCAGCTACACAGCGCCTCACGGAAAAGCATCTCCCTTGCGCAAACGCCCCAGCACATGTAAAAGAAGAAGAATAAATGTATAAGCAAAGCGATTCCTACACGTTCAGTCATAATACTCCGTGATTAATTAACACAATATCCGTCATAAAATCTAAGAGTAAAGGAAGCCTTACACTCCACATTTTCGATGCATCCGCCTATGTCTGTTTGTCGATTTTCGTTGATATTTCGTCTGATAGTGTAGAAAACATGTGGTGTTGTACATTTCAACACAATCTTTGGGACTTGAGTAACAACAAATTTGTCAAAAACTGCAAAACGGACATATGCGGACATGACGAAAACGCTGTGAGTAAGGCCACCTTTCAATGTTCACACATTTGCCAGTGCCAGTCGGACTTTTAGTCACGCACTCTTATTCGCACAGGAGACATAGTTACACGCAGTAGAGTACCGGCTCGGAGTGCTCAGCAGAGAAACAAAAGGAATTTAGAGGAACTTTCCTCTAAAAACCCTATGCATATCGTTGCATACACACTTACCAACTCGCGGAAAACATCGCACAGTTGGACAGGGGTGGTGAAATGTGTGACAAATATGTCACACAGTTGGCGGAGTGACATTTGTCACACACACACACACACACACATTCCCACAGGCGACATAGGTAGACGCAGTAGAGTATCGGCTCGGAGTGCTCAGAGAGCAGAGAAACAAATTGAATTTAGAGGAACTTTCTTCTAAAAACCCTATGCATATCGTTGCATACACACTTACCAACTCGCGGAAAACATCGCACAGTTGGACAGGGGTGGTGAAATGTGTGACAAATATGTCACACAGCTGGCGGAGTGCCATTTGTCACACACACACACACACACTCATTCCCACAGGCGACATAGGTAGACGCAGTAGAGTATCGGCTCGGAGTGCTCAGAGAGCAGAGAAACAAATTGAATTTAGAGGAACTTTCCTCTAAAAACCCTATGCATATCGTTGCATACACACTTACAAACTCGCGGAAAACGTCGCACAGTTGGAGAGGGATGGTGAAGCGTGTGACAAATGTGTCACACAGTTGGCGGAGTGACATTTGTCACACACACACACACACACATACTCATTCCCACAGGCGACATAGGTAGACGCAGTAGAGTACCGGCTCGGAGTGCTCAGAGAGCAGAGAAACAAATTGAATTTAGAGGAACTTTCCTCTAAAAACCCTATGCATATCGTTGCATACACACTTACAAACTCGCGGAAAACGTCGCACAGTTGGAGAGGGATGGCGAAACGTGTGACAAATGTGTCACACAGTTGGCGGAGTGACATTTTGTCACACACACACACACACACACACACACATACTCATTCCCACAGGCGACATAGGTAGACGCAGTAGAGTACCGGCTCGGAGTGCTCAGAGAGCAGAGAAACAAATGGAATTTGGAGGAATTTTGGTCTGAGGTAGTCGGAATAGCAGACAGAAGAAGACGCTCGCGGGTGCCCCCGGCGGCCATGTGACGCCCAGCTGGGTAGGCAGGCCCGTTTGGCGCGGTTGCGCGACGCGGTTGCCTATGGCCAGAATATTCCGCGCGCCGGCCGGCCCTACTCTTCACCCGGCTCGTTCCCTCGTCCCGTAAAACCAAGCTGACTGGTTTGGCCGTCAACCGTGCTAAATTCGTAGCCGAGACTGAGCACTTCGCTGCTATGTGCTCCTCGTGCTCCGAAAACATCGCCTCCATCTGACATTTCTGTGTTTAATGGATAAGAACCCTTTTCGATGAAAATTCTTTAGATGAAGTATTTTTAGAGGAAGCTGACATCAATGTTTTTAGATGAACTTGACTTTAGAGGAAGTTGACGTTTTAGATGAACTTTGTTTAGATGAAACAGTCCCACCTCCGATTCGAGGGGTCCATCAAAATGGCGAACACACGATTAACGATTACCAGTAATTACTTACAGGTCCCGATAATTGTTTTGAAGAAACATTTCATTTTTGCAAGTTTTTGCATATACCAGAAAGGGGAAAACCCAAAACCACGAAATACGAAGCAAGGTGGAGTTTCGGGAAGAAGATTACCAGTAGTTGCCGAACAACGCGTACACAGAGGATTACCAGAGTGGTGGACCCCTCGACTAAATTCATACTGTTAGTGTCAACTAGACTTCGATTTGCACTAGCAAAGCACGCAGGAGACACTACAGAAAATGCATCGCTGCTACAGTTTCACGCACAGTTTGCGTGACACAGTTCAGAGTACACTCAGTCTTGCTGTAAAACTCGTGAAAACTCACACTTCTACACTACACGAGAACGTAGTCTTGCTGTACAGTTCACCGACTATAGGTTTTGCTACACAGTTAAACTACAGATCCATCTACATTGGTGGCAGACGGCGCGCGGCGGTGTTTTTGCGATCAGAGGATGGGGCCGGGGAGGGGCATATTGCAGACGGGACGGACGGAGCGATGTGAATCGACGCATACTGCAAAGGACACATCTTCGCCGCGCCGGAGCCATAGTTGGTACATGTAGGGGAGAGGGTGGCCGCACGCCAATTTTCACCTTGTGCTGCGTTGCGCCGCCTTTTCGATCGTATCTCGAAAACGCTGCGTCCTACGGTTATAACCATAATGGCCATTTTGGTAGCCGACGACGTAACAAACAACTTTTGTGAAATACATTTTGCCATGGAAGTCGTCTTTCAGGCGCTAGGTAGGCAATTTCACGATTTTAAGCAAATTTTCTAAATTTCAAGGCTTGCGTTCGGGTTAAAGATCAAGTCCGATCTCAAAACGGAAAAAAGCATTAGAATCAGGAAGTACCCGCGCGGAAAGATCTGTACTTTGACTACAGTTCAAACTGTAAAGGTTGAACTGCACTTCAGAACTGCACCGCAAAATACAACTAAAGTGAACATAATTTCAATGTAGAAGAGCAAATCGTAGTGCATTCGTAACTGCTCACAGACTGTAATAGAAACTGTAGTTGGACTGTATTTTGCCTGCCTTTGGAAGTGTGCTTGTTATGAACTGTTCGCACTCTAGTTAGAGATTTAGTTTGGATGGAGTTTTACATCAGTCGAATACTACAGTGAAATTTCTAGATTTCCACTTGAGTTGCTCTTGTACTGTTACTGCATTTAAAGTGCGTCCTTTTGTGTATCATGAAACACTATTCCAGCATGTTCTCACATTCGAGAACCCAATACAAAATCACTCCACATAAATTAGTGAAAAACTATGAACTTTACCATAAATATTTCTCGTATGCGAGAAAGTTTACATTTCACTCACGACTGCGGTCAGTCTTGAAAGAAACTACAATTTCTGGAAAACATCTTGAGCATTAATTTCCTCGTAACGAATACTCCGGGCTATAAACATTTCATAAGTTGGGAATCAGGAATCAGTTGCCGAAATTTGTCAAGGAGTTCTAGAAAATAGCTGATGCGGAATCTTATCCCTCCGGTGCTCTATAGAGAAAGTCTTAAGCCTTTGTGCTTCGTGAAACAATTGTTTGTCGAAGAAACAAAATCTCTATAAAATAAGATAAATATCCCAACTTAGGGTAAAAAGACTTTTAAAATCCGTAAAATTGAGTGTTTTGCAAAGGGCTTACACATATAGGTGGCTAACGACGCAAGGAAGAGCAAAGAGTTTATATAACTTTGGGATCCATCGTGAAATTGATGTGAAACTGTATTTGAACTGTATTTGAACTGTATTCAAACTGTGGTGACTCTCGTCAGCCGTCGGGGTAGGATCTTGGTCATGACATTAGGTTGCTGAGGAGCTAGAGGTAAGGTGTCACAGTGGCTCAGTGGTTAGCGTCACGGGCTCCGAACTCCGAGGTCCGCGGTTCAACTCCAGTCATCCGCCAGGTAAAATTCAACATATCGTAAGTTAATTTGCTGTGTACATTAAAGTGGAGAAGAGAGAGAGAGAGAGAGGGAAAGGTCAAAAAGAGAAAGAAAAAAAATTTAAGCATTTTTTCTCCCATTGGAAACTCTATTCAAATTGCATTTTACAACTGTAGTTCTAACTGCAGTTCTGACCTACTCAAATTGCATTTTACAACTGTAGTCCTACCTGTAGCTGTGACTGTGGTCTAAGTGCAAAAGGTCCGAAAAAACTACCACTTTTTCGACAGTTAATGTGCAGTTTGAATACAGTTTGTGAATATTTTAGTATACTTTAACTGGAAGTAGACTGCAAAGGTTTTTTTACAGTTCGACTATGCTCGCTTCATAGTTCAAACTTCAAAATGTACCCTAAATTCAACAACACTTACAGTGTGGTCATTGTATAGTACGGCTACTGTTGTTCTTCACTCACAAGTGCGGTTAAAACACATTTCTAAAATGCGCTTCAAAGTGCAGATCCTTCCGCGCGGGTACTAAGGCAACTTTTCCGCACTATTAGAAATCTCGAATCGAAAAAAGTCCGAGAACGACCCACCCTATAGCAGTCCAACGCCTTAACCACCGAGGCAGTGATCATGCTGGCCTTCTCGTGGGACATACACAGGTAACAGTCACCTCGTGCCCCAAAGCTCTCTCGTGCAGTAGTAGTCGCAGCAGCACGGGCGGCAACAGCGGCGGCGGCGGCGGAACGGCGACACCAGTGCATGAGCTGTCGTGTAGCCCCCGTGTGAAAAGAGCCTGAATGTGAGTGGAACCGCGTCTGAGACGAAAGATCGAGTCCCGGGCGCGTTCAGTCGTTTTTAAGACCAACTAAAGTTCGCGAGCAGACCTGGTTCAGACCGAGGGTGTTGAGTCCGGCGTCTGAACGGCGTCGCCACGCAGGCTTGCTCGGATTGGAACAGGCTCTTATTGGTGTCTTTGCACGATCTGGAGATGGACTGAACCGCCGGATGCATTCAGACGATGTGCAGACCGTGTCCAGTCGCTCGAGCTGGGCGAGGGGGGGGCTCGGCCAGGGGGTTGCTGGATGAGAAATCCACAGGGCGCATTTTTGCAGCCTTCCCTGTCAAACTGAAAGCCGTCTGAATCGTCACAAGCCGCATTCAGTCGCCTCGCCGCACAGCGCGCCGCGCCGCGCTAGAGCCTCTAGATAGCACAACGCTCTGCGGCTGCGGGCCCGCAACACGAGCGTTGCGGGCTTGCCTGTCTGCAAGGGGACTGCCGCGAGTGTTGCCTAGCTAGGGGCCCCTTGCACCAAACCGATACATGCACTACCAGAGTTGCGCGGCCCATTTTGTAACGAATTTTCTCGAGATTTCTCATGTGTTGGAACGAGGGGGTAAATCTGAAAACAACGAAAAAAAGGCTTCTCTGTAGGTATAGCTTGTTTAATACAAATTTGTAAAACATTACACATTCATACATATCACTCCATTTCATAAGGGTTTAACGGATCAACAATGTAAGCTATTCCTTCTACTTGTAGGTACCATGATAAGCAGATTAAATCAGTCACTGAAATAAGATCGGTAGTCTCATGTGTTGTGCTAAAAATTACATGTCTTTGTAAGCCAATTGGCTCAAAGTCTGAGCGCGAAATGTAAGCTAAATACATAGGAGGTGAAGAGCACACTTTAACAAAAGTCAGAATTTTACCATGAACAGGGCCATTTGAAGAAACATATTTACAGTAACAAGAGACTCTAGAACCTTTTGTATAGGATGAACTGACAAAGAGGGAACCTTTCTTAAAAAGGCGAGAAAATGTGCGAAATTCCACTTGGGTAACATTGGAACAAAGTTCAGATATTTTCTCAAAATGCTGAGTAACTTCATCAATATTACCAACTACAAAAATATTTTTGCTTATATTTTCAGATACTGTAAGGTAATTATGATTAGTTAGCTTTCTGCAAAAAGATTTTACTTCTACAGATTGAACACTTGATACTAGCAATGGGAGTTCTGAGAGAACAGACAAGTTCTTAAATATTTGTTTAGTAGCATGGGTGGTGCCGTGCACTAAATCTGCAAGTTTGCCGTTTAAGTCTTCAAACCGGAAACAGCTTGTTAAACATAGATTGCCACATTCGAGGACCGATGTTGCTAGATGTCTTAAGAGATGAATGTTTGAAGACATATGACGCACACCATACAGTCTCTCAAAATCTCTACAAAACTGGGTAAGAAACTCATCTGCTAAAGCTATATCAGAAGCTGTTATACTTGATCTATGCAAAAGTGCAATGCCATCAACCAGGAGACAAAAGTTTGCATAATACTCTGGTTTCATAATAGCTTTCATAGTAAAAAGTGCAATATACAGCAAGAAATTTCTACACAGTGATGCTTTCCAGAAGTGCAATTTTGTAACATCTTCCGGAAGGCGCTGAACAAAATGTGGAAGATTTAAATTTCTCAACAGCGTATTAGCTTTATCAATGAACTTGCTAAGGGAGAAGGGCTCATTAGACAATTTGGAGTCAAACCATAACCGGAGTAATTGCTTTACAATTCCAAGTGACACACAATGCATGGAGTCAATACTTGTACCCTTAATGAAACTGGAATACATCATGTATGAAAGAATAGAAGGTCCAAATACACCCCTATCTTCAGCCTTTAGCCGGACTGAATTCTGTACACATTCATTGTAGTTTTCATCATTTCTTAAAATAAGTTCCGCTGCATGGGGAAAAACCATAACCATTCCTGTTCTAGCAGACTTCTCACCACTTATAAGGCATTTGGGGCATGAGTAATAGCCAGAATGACCTTTCATGCACATAAAGGTTGCTTTAGCCGGAACATCTGCTGTCCCAAACAGTACAATGCCTTTCACTTCCCTTTCATTTTCCTCACCATGAAGTTTGACAGGAAATCCCTCCTTAAGTTTCACAATTTCATGGTATAAAGGCAAAAGAAACAGATTAGGGTGAGGTTTGGCAGAATCCCCCCACAGACCACCAATGATGAGGTTCTCAGGCTTGAACCGTTCCTCAGGAGGAAGTTCATTGATTACAAAAAGGAACGGCCAAAGTGAATAAGAACTGCAATTATAGAGTGACACTCCATCAAAGTACCAAGTTAAAGAAATCTTAAAAATATCTGTTAAAAAAGTCAGTTCTGATTCTTTATAAATTGAGCTATCATATAGGTCTTCAATACCATCACAGTTCTGTTTGGTTCTAGAATTTTTATACTTTAATTTCTCTATTTAACCTGGCCTGGCAAATATTTTCTGAAGTTGTTGAATAATGGAGCACCCAATAAAATATTTAACAGAACTATTTCGACAAACATCACAATGTTCCTGCTGAGAACTTCTTATTTTCCAGCAACTATCACAGTAATAAATTACATTAAGGGCCGTGCTGTCATCTTTAAAGATATTAAACACTGCATGCCTAGTTGGTGGTAAATTATTAGGCTTTGGTAATAAAAGATGAACACAATCCAACAACTTACAAAAGTCTGTGCCACTCATATGACATGATGTGGCCAACTGTAAAAGGGCTACAACACTATCACTAACAGAAAGAGTGGAATTTGAAAACAATTTCAAGTGAACCTCCTCTTGCTGCTGGATGACAGGAGGAGTGTCTTCAGAACTCAATGGGTGAAGGCTGTCATCAAAATAACTATGTGGAAAGATGAACTGTGAAATGTCCACCTCAGAGGGTATTTCCTGTACTGATGGGTTGTTCACAAAATAATCCCACTCCAATGCAGTACCTAAAATTTGGAAGCAAAAAAAAGGAAATTTAGGAATAAGAGTGAAAATAAATTTTGAGGTAACACAACAGAAACAACACAATGGGAAAGTGGACCAACCTAAGTTAATGGGTACTAATTTTTCAGTAGGCTGCAGAACAAATGACTGAGTGATGTTAGGTGCAGCAGGAGGGTCAAGATGCAGTGGTCCCTGGTGCAGATCTGTAGACAAAATTATTCTATTAATATTAAACCAGTAAAAATTAACACAAGACACTTCTTTGGCATTAATGCAAATCATTTGTAAGGAAAGAAGACATTACCTAAAGAATATATGTGAGGAGAGACAGTGGGAGAGCTACCACTCAGAAACTGAACATCCGCTGTGCCTATGGCTGTACAAAACAAAATATAAAATTAGTGTCGGGGAGGAGGGATGCATTACAGCACAACAAAATTTGAGGTAAAAACTCACTGTTTACTGCCATTTGGGGGACACGAGAAGAAGTCCCAGCAAGACTAAGGTTTTGCGTTGCTGCTTCTGTAACAACAGCAGTAATAAAACAGATTAATCTAAAAACTCACATTTAGAAGGCAAATATGAAAGATGAATCTCTATTTAAAAAAATATACAAACCGAGAAGTTTATTCCCTGCTGGCCGGAAGGACATGCTTGAACGTGGCAGTAGAATTAATGGGTGTTGGAGTGACATTCTTGATGGTCCTGGGCCGGGTTGTACATTTTCTTGCAAGTGGACTCCAAGTGGACGGCTGGCTTGAGCTAACCTGTCTTCCAAAGAAACTCCGTGACTGCAAGAAAAAAAAAATCCTATTAATATTCGTTTAGAACCTAGAAACCTCACAGAAAGATAAGTGAGCTAAGAGTAATTTGTAATATGAGACAAGACTCATTTGAGGTTAGTCGGCAAATAGGCTGTAAACAAACCCGTCCCTTGTCGCGAAATGACACTCATAACTACTCATACTAAATACTAAACTGGCTTCCCAAATACAATGTTAACGACATAGGCTAACAAAATTTTTGACATCGGATGTAAAAAACAAAATTCATAATAGGGAAACCGTTTCCCTCACATGTAAATATAAGCGACTTACCGGAGAGGCGTATCTTCGGGTTGCGTAACAGGGGTGAGTAAGGGGTCCCCTTGAAGTTTCAATCTTTTTCCGGGACCCGCATTTGAGTCGTCCTCCATCGTACCAAATCGTGTCACACATTCACCAACAAATACAATCTTGGACAAAAACGCCGGGCGAACACAGCGCGAGCGCGAGGAGCGAGGAGCAGAGCGAGAGAGAAACGTGAACAACAACAATCTTGCCAACCGCGCCGCGCCGCACAGCGCCTTTCTTCAACGCGCGTCAACAATACTAGCGGTGCCGCCGAGCTGCCGTCCCCGCAGTTGGAGTTTTTAATTTCGAGGTAAGTTTTTTTTTTTTGCTTTGGGAATACGGGTTCTTTCGAAACTTAAAGTGTGCAGAACTTATGTTTTGGGACCTTTGGTTGGCGGTGGTGGTGGTGGTGGGGGGGGGGGGGGGGAATTTTGTCTTCCCTAACCGTTTCCGGTTGAGTGTTTATTTATTTCTACACTACCCTCAGAGGAGCAGGTGTTTGTGTGAGATGAGAATAAATGTCTGTTTGGATGTGATTCAGGAATGTCACGGCTTAAGTACGGCCTGGTGTTCACGAGCACCCCTCCTGCGGCTGATATTTTTCGTGAGAACGAGTTCCGCGACAAGGATGGCGTGTTTGCGGAGGGGTGTGTCCGGACCGTCCACCGCCCATCTTGGAGCGAGGAGCTGCAGGGAACCATCCTCAGAACAGGTGGGTCATTATCCACCCCAATAAGTCACCGCACACCCCGAATTCGATAATAAGGAATTTTGGTGGTGGTGTCAAAAACTTATCTAGTGGCCCCCCCTGACCCCTCCTGTAACGGGGTTTTGCTGAAAAAAATTTCCCCTGGCACTGGGAATTTTTTTTCATTTTTTTTTTTGCCATAAAACCAAATCTCTGCCGTTGAGTGTTGCGCATGAAGTTGGAATCTAGTGGGAAAACCATTATGACCTGAAATGTGGCATGTGATCCATATTCTTAATCAGAAAAAAAGAGATGAATTCATAGAAATGTTGCTCATCCTCATCAGATGCTTAGTTTAAAAGTTATTGTGGCATATAAACATTAATTAGCTTTTCCTCACTGTTTGTGAATGAAGTTTTTCTTTAGAAAGTGATCATATGCTTATGCTACTTTATTTTCATCAGAAGGTACTTTGCTATAAGAAAATCTCCAGGTCAAGCATATCAAAGCACTCTACCCTACCACTTTGAATTATTGAGAAATAACACTTTTACTGAGAATGAAAAAAAATCCCAGAACCAGGGGAAATTTTTTTCAGCAAAACCCCGTTACAGGAGGGGTCAGGGGGGCCCACTCAATAAGTTTTTGACACGTTGTCACAGTATGCAAGTCAACCATGCCACACATTTCTGTGTATCTCATAACCATCACTCAAACTTTCGGTGACATTTTGTTATGCACTTTAAAGTATGGGAGTGCCACCCTTTTTATGTCTATTCTTATTTTTCTTTTAATTTTAGGTACGAAAACGGACCTTCAGAAATTCCGGGTGTTGGCTGATAAGACGGTGCTGGAGCCGGGACAGGAAGTTCCGGAGGTTGCCCGCGCCCTGGGCACTCGATTCAAGGAAGTCATGCTGGAAAAACTTCAACAGAGGATGCAGAGCCGGGATGCGAACATGGATCGAGTAGCCGAGGAGCTTTTAGTAGGTGGCCCAGGTTGGTATTTTAGGGTGTATAAATGTTTTAGTACCTTTTTTTTTTAACTTGTCATCCAACCCAAGAAATTTGGAAAACTCCATCTCATAGTATACCCCCAGTTTTAATGTTTTTAGGAAGTAATTTTCTTTAAATAGTGAAATAAATTTCAAAACCTGTGCTTTTTTAACACTCAGATGCTGTTGCTCTTCCCCCTCCCGTCCCCCGAAGGCTGATACGGAGAGACGAAGGAGAGCTTGCGCGCCTGCAGATGCTGGTTGACACTCTTCCTTGCCTCACCCAGAATCCTGGCGATGTAAGTTTACTTGAAACATGTGAGGCGGGGTAGTGTTTGTTCCTGGCTACAGCGGAGGAGACTGGGAAAAAGGTAGACACGGGGACCGCACTTTGGCATCATCAATTAATTCTTGTTTCTATTTGTCATTATAGTTGCCGGTCAGCAGGGGATTGTCCGTTTTCCTGAACGGTGCCACACAGTCCAGGCTAATCGACGAGCACCGAAACAGCACTCCCAACATGTTTCGGGCAGTCCTCAAAGCGCTGCTGCCTGAGAACGTACTAAGTAACCCTGCTCTCAGCAGGACTGGCCAGGGGTTCACGGTGGGCATTCCCGCGTCCCCGTACAGGATGCTATGCGAGGTAAGAATACACTAAAAAAAAAACAGTTGTAGGTGTTACAGGAAAAAATTTTATGTGTTGTAAAAAAACAAACTGAAATTGTGCGTTAGCTATCTGCAGGGTTTAGTTTAAAATTACAACTAATTTTTCTGAAGTTAAATGTGAACTTAGTTTTTTAACCTTAGCTTTTTTGTTGCAGGATTTGTTAACATGTATGCAGACGGGGGAGATATGTGGCTTAACAGTAAGAGGAGGACGTGCAACACCTTGTACTACGCCTCGCACAAGAAGGCCATCAAGGAGGCGACGAGGAGGCGGCGGGGAGTGACAGCAGCAACGGTGGCGTCGACGGCACGCGACGCAGGTGGACCAGCCCACACCCTCAACTTGCCCCCTTTACTTAGTGTCCCTGCCACAGTCACACAGGCCCCTGCCACAGTCACACACACACAGGCCCCAGCCACAGTCACACACACACAGGCCCCAGCCACAATCACACACACACAGGCCCCAGCCACAGTCACACACACACAGGCCCCAGCCACAATCACACACACACAGGCCCCAGCCACAATCACACACACACAGGCCCCTGCCACAATCACACACACACAGGCCCCTGCCACAATCACACACACACACAGGCCCCAGCCACAGTCACACAGCACCCTGCCACAGTCACAATCACACACACACAGGCCCCAGCCACAATCACACACACACAGGCCCCAGCCACAGTCACACAGCACCCTGCCACAGTCACACACACATCATGGTCTGCAATCAGTCACACACCTGTCACAACAATCTCACTCATTACCACTGACCCACTCACACTCACACCCACTCTCTCGCCCTCCACCTCTCACGCATCATCACCAACTCTCTTCTCTAATAACCTGCCACCTATGGTAAATTGGTTAGCTCCAATTCAAGTAAATGCAAATGAAGTTCGGCTAAGTGAAATGTTTAATGGAGATGAGTTATTGTAGAAATGTGCAAAAAAGTGCAGTTTCTCTTCTTTTTTTTTTCAAAATCATTTTCTATATTGCAAAGAGCTTGCTAAGTATTTTTTTTTAATGACTCTACAATTATTTATGTCTTGACATTGCAAAGCAACAAATTTGAATCTTTTTGTTATTGCACAGCTAAACTAGTGTTTATTACTTACATTCATAATTAATATACATTGCAAAGCAATAAATAGGAATCTTATTATATTGCACAGCAAAAATATACTTTGTTTTTTATATGTTAGCCATTGCCAATATGCAATAAACAAGCTATACCTACAGAGAAGCCTTTTTTCGTTGTTTCCAGATCTACCCCCTCGTTCCAACACATGAGAAATCTCAAGAAAATTCGTTACAAAATGGGCCGCGCAACTCTGGTAGTGCATGTATCGGTTTGGTGCAAGGGGCCCCTAGCTAGGCAACACTCGCGGCAGGCCCCTTGCAGACAGGCAAGCCCGCAACGCTCGTGTTGCGGGCCCGCAGCCGCAGAGCGTTGTGCTATCTAGAGGCTCTAGCGCGGCGCGGCGCGCTGTGCGGCGAGGCGACTGAATGCGGCCTGTGACGATTCAGACGGCTTTCAGTTTGACGGGGAAGGCTGCCAGTATGCGCCCTGTGAATTTCTCATCCAGCAACCCCCTGGCCGAGCCACCCCTCGCCGAGCTCGAGCGACTGGACACGGTCTGTACATCGTCTGAATGCATCCGGCAGTTCAGTCCATCTCCAGATCGTGCAAAGACACCAATAAGAGCCTGTTCCAATCCGAGCAAGCCTGGGTGGCGACGCCGTTCAGACGCCGGACTCACCACCCTCGGTCTAAACCAGGTCTGCTCGCGAACTTTAGTTGGTCTTAACAAGCAGGCCCGCCCTTCCGCCAAACGTCGTTGCCAGCTCCGCTTTGCTACGCAGGCAACTCCGTTCGGCAGGGGGCGTGCCTGCTTGGCCTGCCGGCGGCGTTCGGTCGGGCCTTCGGCCCGACCCCTAAGTCACACAGAACGTCCTCTTAGCATGTAAATGATCGGGCCTGCGGCCCGTAAAGGCATTCTCTTCGGAAAGAGGCAGTTTGTAACGGTGAACCACCGAAACTACAGCCCTCCCTTCTGCTTTGAAAACGTGCCGATAGTGACTAAACGGTCAGTTACTCGGCAAAAAAGGGGAGTCGGAAATCTCGAAAAAATGTCGAAATTCGTGAGTTCGGCCTCAGATGGAACGGCCGAACTCGGACTTTATTTGGCAGCAGTTAGCAACACTGAATTACGCTCGTCGAACCAATTTTAATGGTATAGGCGTCGAGGGGTGTCGAAAATTTCAAAAATTGTCGAGATATGTCGAAAATTGTCGAAATATGTAGAAATTCGTAAAAAATGTCGCAAAATCTCGAAATATCTCAAAAATGTTGAGATCTATCGAAAAATGTGGATAATGTCGAAAAACATCGAAAAATGAGGGATAATGTCGAAAAATGTCGAAGAATATCAAAAATTGTCAAAAATGTTTACAAATATCGAAATATGTCGGAATATGTCAAAAATGTCGCAAAATATCAAAAAACATCGAAAATTATCAATAATTTCAAAAAATTATCAAAAATTATCGAAAATTATCGAAAAATATCGAAAATTATCGAAAATGTCGAAAAATATCGAAAATGTCGAATTATATCAAAAAATATCGAAAAACAACGAAAAATGTCGAAAATATCGGAAAATATCGAGAAATGTCGAAAATAATCGAAATGTTTGAGTTTTGACGATTGGCAACACTGGAAATTGAAAAACGGTTGGCACCACTGAATTGCGCTCGAAAAGACGGTTCTAGAGAGGTGCGGGTCGATGGGGTTCGTAAAAGTTAAAAAGTGGGTCAATTTTGGGTGCTTTTTACAGTGTAGTCGCGAGTTGGGTCCTTTTTATCGAAAAACGGTGGGCGCCATCGAACTGGACGCGAAAAGACGCTTCCGGGAAGGTGCAGCTCGATGGAGTTGAGAAAAGTTGAAAACTGGACCAATTACGGGTGCTTTTTACAGTGTAGTCGCGAGCTGGGTCCATTTTTTCGTAAAACGGTGTGCACCATTGAACTAGACGCGAAAAGACGCTTCCGGAGAGGTACGGGTCGACGGGGTTGGAAAAAGTTGAATTATTAATTCCGTGAAAACTTTTATAATTTTTTTCAGTGCCTTAATGAGGGTTGGCAGGATTTGCCGTAGGCGTTTCGTTGTCTAGGAGTAAAACTGTAGACACCCTGAAAATTTTAAGTCTCTAGCTCATCTCCTTCTAGTGGAACAGACAGACACACAGACACACAGACACACAGACAGACACGAGGTCGTTTGCATAAGCCCGCTTTTATGCTTTTTCAAAGCAGAAGGGCGGGCTAAAAACGACTGAACGCCCCCGGGACTCGATCTTTCGTCTCAGACGCGGTTCCACTCACATTCAGGCTACTCTTTTCACACGGGCCGTGATCGTATAGTGGTCAGTACCGCGCGTTGTGGCCGCGATAACCCAGGTTCGAATCCTGGTCATGGCACGACTTTTTCTTTGCTCCTCCAGCTCCTCTGCCCCTTCGTTTAAGGATGGTAACGTGGACCCGCCGTCTTCAGGGACAAAAGAGGACGCTCGCCCAACGTGGGACTTGAACCCACGGCCTTGGGATTAGAAGTCCCATGCTCTACCGACTGAGCTCGCTGGGCTCATATCACTGACTGCAAAATAAAAAGTGCAAAATCAATACACAACAAAAGAAAAAGAAACGAAAGGTTTCGGTTCGGGTCGAGGGAGAAATAATGGACAAGGACAAGACGACAGACCAAAAGAGCTGCCGAAACCCGGGATTGAACCGGGGACATTTAGATCTTCAGCCTAACGCTCTCCCAACTGAGCTATTTCGGCCGGATGCTACGCAGGCCCAACCCACACGACCAAGAGTCGCCTCGGCCTCGGCCTCGTCGTCCACCATGGCCGCGCTGCCCGACGTGCACACTCACACACTCCTCTCTTTATCGCTCCTGCCAGGCCAGGCCACGCAGTGACAAACTCTTACCAAAACCCTTCGTCGCGGCAAGCCAAGACGTCTAGCACATTTCTCCGGCCAAGTGTCGTGGACTCTAAAAAGCTGACGCCCCCGGGTGGGGTCGCACCACCAACCTTTCGGTCAACAGCCGAACGCGCTAACCATTGCGCCACGGAGGACACTTGTACATGCTCACTCCACGCCAGGATCATATTGTGCAAAGCCAGTCAGTCGCGTCCTCTCTCGCATCTTGCCCCGCGTCACGAAAAAGATTGCATCAGCCGGGAATCGAACCCGGGTCGCCCGCGTGGCAGGCGAGCATTCTGGCTCGTCTCCTGGCTCGACCTCCGCATTGCCTGTGGCTCCGCTCTACATGCAGCCTTGTTTGAAATCCTTAAGCGCCACGGTGTCCATCCAATCCTCATTGATATCATACGGGACGCTTACTCCGGCGGCACAACCACCCTTACTACTGCCGATGGAGACTCCCGTGCAGTCCCGATTTTGTCAGGTGTTAAGCAAGGAGACCCACTCAGCCCGATCGTCTTCAACCTCTTGATCGAGGTCCTTATTCTCACCGTCCAGACCCTTGCTGACACCCTGGGTTTCCGGCTATTTCCGTCTTAGCCTACGCAGACGACCTCGTCTTGCTGGCTCGGACAACATCTGGGATGCAAAAATTCCTTGATGTTATCGGCCGTGCTGCCACCTGGATTGGACTAACGTTCAACGCCAAGAAATGTGCCACCCTGCATGTTCATCGGAAGAAAGCACAGCTATGGGCACTGTGACTCACATCCAAGGCCAAGTCATCCCAACCTTAGGTGATGGGGACGCGTACCAACACCTTGGCGTCCCCACCGGCCTACGCATCGACCAAACGCCGGAGGCAACCATCAAGACGATGCTTAAAGATCTGCAAGCTATTGAACAGAGCCTCCTCACCGACTGGGAAAAACTAGACGCCCTACGAACCTTTGTAATCCCCCAAGTGCAGTTTAGCTTACTGACAGCAAGGGTGAGAAAGGAGGCCTTCAATGAACTTGACCTTGAAATTAAGCGTGTGGCTAAGGCTGCCATGCACCTTCCACAACGCGCAAGTGCAGAGCCTGTGTTCTTGCCACCAAACAAAGGCGGGGCAAACATTATGCCCCTTGGTGACCTCGCAGACGTCGGGGTCATTGTCCACGCCTTTGCGTCGCCCCCATGCAGTAATAACCGATCTACAAACCCCAGGAGTGAAATAACCGATCTACAAACCACACGAGTAAAGTAACCGATCTACAAACCCCAGGAGTGAAACATCCGATCTGCTTTTGCCCAGGAGTGAAACATTCGATCTGCATTCTACCATTTCTGAGATATCGCAAGGGCAAGTTTTGACCCTCCCATATAATTACAATTTGTAGAATTTATTCATTCTGTAGGTTTTGTAAGGTGAGATAGGTGTCCGGGAGCAAGATCTATATTTATCTCAGTGGTTGTAATGGATGAAATATAAATAAATCGAAATATTATGATTGGAGGCATTATGCAGACCAACATTATCGCTATCCGAGGCGTCGCAAACTCGCAAAATACTGTCTCAATGGCGTTGTTCCGGGTGTTTCTTTGAATGCGTAACAGTGTTGCGAGTTTGCCTACCCCATTCCTCGGTAAGGCGCCATGGCCCCTGCAGCGCTGGCGAGTATGCAATCCCGCAAAACTGTTACGCATTCAAAGAAACACCCGGTACTCTCTACGTTTGTGTGTCTCATTCTACTCTAGACTGACTGACTTTAACAAATCTGAGAACCGGCAACAGCCACCGCCACACTCGGTGACGGGAAAGCGGCAGGCGCGCTCTGCCGGGACGTGAGCGGATGAAGATCGGATATTTTCGCGGGAGAATCGACCGCAGACGTAGATCGAATATTCAGTATTATATAAATATCTCGCTTCAGGTGCCATAAACAGAAATTGTCATAAGGATCAGAAATGTTGCTCCTAGCGAGTTCTGTTAAAGTACACCAATAAGTCAAAACCGCCAAAAATGTTACTTCAGATAGTTCACTCCTGGGCAAAAGCAGATCGGATGTTTCACTCCTGGGGTTTGTAGATCGGTTACTTTACTCCTGTGGTTTGTAGATCGGTTATTTCACTCCTGGGGTTTGTAGATCGGTTATTACTGCATGGGGGCGACGTAAGGTGCTGTCCTGTCTCGATGAACTTGTGAAGTCCGTCGCTTGGGCCAGCGCCAGAAGAGCAGTCGCACGACTTCTTGGCCACGAACCTACCAATGAGGAAGTCGCCGATGTCCTTTCTGGTGCTCAGACACCGAAGGGAGTCCACAACGCCTCAACCCTCTGGTCTGCAGACCGCAACGCCTCGCGGCGGTTTGCAAACAAAATCGGCGGCTTCAAATGGGAGTTGAGTGCCGCTCTTCAACGCCTCCAGATCCGGGTGCCATTCCCCACCAGGGTCATAGAGAACACCATTGTGGACGGGCCCTCCCGGCACCTCCTCCACCACAAACTTCGCCAGGGGATTCAGCATCACCACCTGCTGAACCTCGTCGCAAAGCCAGACCAAGGCAAAGTCTGCGATGCAGCCATCCGTGACCCCGCTTCCAACTTTTTTCACGGGGCCGGACAGCGCATGCGATTCTGCGATTGGAGGTTCATCCATCGTGCGCGGCTGGGCGTCCTACCACTCAACGGATGTGTGCGAGGCATTGCGGGGCGTGGCGGCTCCTGCAGAGTCTATGGGCATCCCCACGAAACAACTGCCCACGTACTTAATCACTGCTTTGCCCGCCACTCCAACGCCATCAGCAACCGGCATCGGGCAGTCTTAAAGAACATCCTCGACGCCATGAAGGAATCCACCCGAAATAAACACCCGTGTTGAACGCACCGTCGTGGGTTCGGGTTCAGATGACAAGCCCAACATGGTCGTGCTTAATCGTGTGAATCGAACAGCACTGATTGTGGACATCTGCTGTCCATTCGAAAAGAGGTACCATGCCCTCCAAGTTACCCGCCAGTACAAGGAGGACAAGTCGACGCGTCCGGTGAGAAAAGGCGGATCTGTGCGCGAACTCTTAACAAAGGCGCAACTGTTTCGGCGACAAGTAAGAGGGGCGCAACCGACATTTTTGAAGGTTTTGAGTTGAAGGTGCTAAAATGTTCTACGAATTTTTTGCAATTTTTTATATTTGGTCCAAAAAATGGTGAAAAATCCCGTTTAAAAGATATCTTGAAAGAACCTGAAAGGCGTATCTGCAAACCCGCCGCTCGGCGCGCGGGACAAAGGCGTATTTACCTACGCCACTGTTGTGGCTTGCGCGTCGAGCGCAGCGGCAGTGCGGCGGCAACGCGAGAGGTGGCAGACCGGTCGTGATCGTTTGTGTATAAATCTTTAAGATTTCTATTTCATGACTAGGAGGAGCCCACGCAAGGGGTGTCCAATAACAGGACACCCGCACCGTGGCTTTAGCCCCTTGCGTGGGCTCCTCTTTTGCTCTGCAGGAAAAGGGTGACAAAACAGAAGGTGTCCAGAAATAGTGCGACCCAAGTCGCACAGGTTTTAGGGGCAGGCGCCTTATGTCGCACTGTTGCAGGACACCCTGAATTTATAGTGTAGCCACCTCGGCCCTCCCCGTTCGTACCCAGCAGTATGACAGTGCAATCTTTACAATACTTTACTTACTTACCGAACAGGGATACTCCCGAGGGGTCCATCACTAGGTTTAGGAGCGTACACACGATTACTGATTACCAGTGATTACTTACAGTTCTCGGTAAGTTTTTCGAAGAAACGTTGACATTTTTGTAAATTGTCGCATATTTGAATGAGGGAAAACCCCAAACAGCACGAAAAACGACGAAAAGAAGAGTTTTGGGAATAAGATTATCAGTAGTTATCGGAGAACGTGTACACAGGATTACCAGAGTGGTGGACCCCTCGGATACTCCATGGCGCGTGGCGTCTGTAGCCGACGCCCGCAGATGCGCCTTTGTTGGCCGAACATGAGTTGCGCGTCCGAGCAGATACGCCCTTGTTGAAGGAACACACCGGTCGTGCTTCTGATCAGATACGCCTTTTTTGATGAAACGTGCGTCACGCGCCCCAGTAGATACGCCCTTGTTGACGAAATACCTGCCGCGAGCGAGACTTCTCCTCACTTCTCTCATTATAATGCGAAATGTATTCCACTTTAATAGTCTTAAACTAGCTCAATCTACTCAGAATTGAACAAGGAATGAGATAAATCATCTCCCAGGTCGATTCGACACCTATACGAATTGTGAGAGCCACTCAAAGTTTCTTTTTAAGATTACTCGAAACGGTGTGCCGAACAGTTGCGCCCCTTTTACTTGTCGCCGAAACAGTTGCGCCTCTGTTAAGAGGTCACGCACAGATCCGCCTTTTCTCGCCGGACGCGTCGAAGTACCAACACTTGGTGGACTTCCTCAGGGGAGAAGGCTTTGATGCTTCCGCGGCGGCAATTGTAGTCGGCAGCCAGGGTTGTTAACGTTACAGTAACGCAGTAACGCGTTACAGTAATTTCGTTACTCGTTACTGTAACGGTAACGGTAACGCGTTACTTTTTCCATCAGACAGTGACGGTATCGCGTTATCGTTACTTACGGTCAGTAACGAGACGTAACGCCGTTACATTTTACTCGTTACATGGTGTACATTTGACAAAGATGTAAAATCCAAACGCTGTTGTTGATGCGCCTTGCACCAGACAAAATCTCCGCGTCCCCTCCCCTCTCCCCGCCTGCGCGCGCCGCGCCGCTGTGGGCGTGTTGTTGTTAACGTCTGACAGAGGTGTTGTGCAGTGTGCGGTTGCGCTAAAGTCATAAGGGAAAATGAGTGTTCTGAACGTGGCTGCTGAGGTTGACGACGAGGATGAAGGTAATATGAAATGGGCATGTTTGAACCCGTATTTCAAGTTTCTAAGAGAAACACAATACGGAAACTTCATTGCGCAATGCAAGCTGTGCCCTGCTCGGCCGAAGGCTGAGAAGTCCTGCTAGAGTAATTCAAACTCAAACTTGAAGTTACATCTGAAGGTGAGTACAAGCTAAATGAAACTTAACTAAATCCTCAGTTTGTGGTTTGAAAAGTCGCACTTACTTGTTCCCAGTAATATTTACGAACTCTTGCCTGCCGGGACTACGGCACGGTATTAGGCATTGAGCTGTATTTTTTCAATCGGCTTACAAGTGAAATCTATTGTGTCACTAAACTACGAATAGAAATACAAGGAAGTTTGAAGTTTGCTTTAACTCGTTGTCCGCTGAAACTGTTTTCACTCATACACTGGATGCATTACGTTAATAATCTAAATTCTGAACGTAGTTTTGAGGTTATGTTACCCGAGGGGTGGACGACTCGAAATTTTTGTGTACACAGGAGAACAGAGTACGCGGAGCACAGGTGGAGTACGCGGAGTACCCGGAGTACACCCGGAGTACTCGGAGAACACTCGGAGAACACTCGGAGAACACTCGGAGAACTCGGAGTACACTCGGAGTACGGCCGGAGAACAGTCGGAGTACGCGGAGTACACCTACATTTCCCCGGAGAACAGCCGGAGTACAAAAAAATATTGCGTTTGTAGAAGGTTTTAGCACTGTGGGAAAAAGGGTATGGACCAGAGGTACCCCCTCCTAGAGGTACCCCCTTATTTTTTAAATATAAAAATATGATATAAAAAATAATAAGAATAAAAAAATAAAAAATATATTTAAAATAATAAAAAATATAAAAATAGTATTTAAAATATTAAAATAATATTATAATTTAAAATAGTAAAAAAAAATAATTTAAACGGTGGACATTAAAGAAATTCAGGAGAACGGTGGTGCAGCGACGAACTTCTCATAGCGAGGTGCTGGGGCGCTTATTCGCACTCCTGTCACCTCTCGCTCGCTCGCTCGCTCCCTCCCCACTCCTTCCTCGTATACAAGTAATAAACTAGCGAAAGGTAAGACCTTATGGGATGGGCTTCGGCTTTCTGGTCATGTATTCACATTGAGATTTTATTTGATGGAGGTGATATGTGAGGGTTGTAGTGGTTGTAATTTTTTGGGGGAACCATGAAATCAAATAAAATAAAATCAATGTAGGCAATCTGGAATGTGTCATGTAGGAACGAAGCACCCGGCAGGGCTTGGGTTAAGGTCCACTCCCCCCACTGCTCCCTCGCGGTGTTGCCGTCGGGTGGTCTCTATGCCGCGAAGCAAAAGGATTCGAATGATTCGAATCGATTCGAATCAAATGAAGAGAGCAGAGCGGTCGTCCCTTTTGTTTGTTAGTTGCTGGATGATATCATGGAGGAAAAATACTGCTTTTGTGGAGGGGAAGCAGAGGGGTGTGTATCTTTTACCCTCATCAATAAATTTTATCATGACATAACGTTTTTTCAAATAATAGGTTATTTGATCCTTTTTTTGGAAGGTTCATGATTGAATGCGATGGATGTAATGTCTGGTTCCATGGCAAGTGCCTGCGAATAAACAAGAAGTCTTGCAAAGGTATAGTAATAGAAGTGAGTCCCCGACTTTTTGGCATATAATGGACAGTAATATGTGTTCTGTATACATTAGATCTGAAGCAGTGGTTCTGTGTAGCATGCACAAATTTGGCCAAGAATGGAATTGGGGTTCGTAGCTTCTATCAATCCACCTGTTCTGTGAAAAAAATTGGAATTTCTGCATATTTAATTTAAAAATTTTGTCTACTTTTTTCAAAGGATGTAAAGCAAATACAGCAGGACTTTCAAAATTTTAAATTGGAAATAAAGCAATTCTTCAATGAAAAAGTAGAAAATGAAGAAAAATTTCAAAAAGATTTAAATGAAGCCCGTACCGAGATAATTTCTTTAGGGAATTATATTAAGGAATTAGAACAGAATCTTAAAATTAAAGGAAAGGAATTGGATAGCATTCAGGAAGAAAATGCAAGGGATCAAGATGATATACTTAGAGCTACAGAAGCCCTACAAAAGATGACAGAAGAAAAGCGCATTCTTGAGGAAAAATTGAGAGATCTAAGTAAAACACCTACTGAACTAATTGTTCTTAAGGAACTCAATGAAGAACTAAGTCAGAGCCAAGCAACCAATGAAAACACTGTGGTAGAACTAGTCAATAATAACTGTTTGAATTGCAGAGAAGGGAAAAATCTCCTTGAGGAAGAGTTTAAGGTGTTAAAGAAAGAATTGGAAGAAGCATATACTGAAATCCGCTCTCTGAAATCAAGGAACAATGAACTTAGTGAACGTATCTTATCATTAAACAAGAGGAGGAAACTGTCCCTTTCTCAGAGGTGAAGTTAAGATATGCATTTTAGGGTCTTTTACTTTAGTTTTAGAAAAAGTATGGTACGAGTTGTAACAGAGTACTAATTTCATGTGTCTTGTAATTATTCTTATCTTGTTTTAGGAAATGGATGGTATATGTGGTAAAACAGTACTTAGTGCATATGTCTCATGCAATTATTTATGTTTTGTTTTAGAAAATTGATATGGTGTATGTGGTACCATACTATTAGGTACATATGTCTCCTGTAATTTTTTTAATTTCCAACAATAATAAAAAATGCAACTACACGACTGTTTCCTTTGCACTGTGTGTATGATATGGTCTTAGAGCAAGACTTAAAATGTTTCAAGTTGTCATCTCGCCCTGAAGCCTGTTACAAGTGACAATGCCCACAAATAGTGTTGTAATATTTTTGGGTATGTACTCTGTAAATGAGTCCAAATTTTTAATTGATCATAGAGAGCCTGTGGTAGACTTCTGGAGCTCCTATTTAATGTGTCTAAAATTTGATATGAGAGAAAAGAATGATATTTTTTTTTTGTGCTGCATGTGACACTGATTTCTACCTGTTTGTGTATGTGCACTTGTGTTATGTGTATTTCCTTAGGAAAATAAAACTGAATAACACATTTCCTTCTCATGTTTTAATGGGAGTTCTCATTTCACTCTTTTCACAAAATCAATAAAATTAAGTACTGAAATAGGCAAAATAAGTAAAACTGTACTTAATGTTCAACAGGCAGAATGGCACAATATCAATTCTATAATGGACAAATTCCATACCAAAATAATTTCAGGGCTACTATAATATTTTAATAACAAGACCTATGAGGACAGCTATGCCTTCATGCAAAGTGCAGACTTAAGAGAGTTCAGGGATCTAAGAACTAATGGATAGTCAATCTAAAAAAATAAATAAAATTGAACAATTAAAATTCAACAGAATGCCTTAAGCATGACTTTTTCTAAATCACAGACTAGGACTTTACTAACACATGTATTCCTAGCAGAATTTTTTTTAAAAAACTGACTAGCTCAGTTATTTGGAATAAGAGAGTACAAAAATATTACAGGTAAGTGAACTACCTGCATCCAAGAAAAAATATAAGATTGGGGAACAAAACTTTCAAGGCAATGTGAGTGCAACGTATAACCATCAATATTAAAAAAGTCTTCATGAACTAGAATAATTATGGAACAAACTAGCTCAGTTGTTTGGAATAAAGCAAGTACAAAAAATGACATTGATATCCTTAGCTATACACCTGCACCTGAAAATCTATGAAGCCAAGTGTTATGTAACATTACTGACGAGGGATTGAGACAGCACTACCAATAGCATCATAAATTTCCTTTCTACAAGAGGCAACATTAGGGATAAGAGGTACAGGACCTTTGCCCAAGTCACAGATTTGATATCCAAACCAACAGACCAAGACTACACTGTTGACACTATCTTCTTGGGGATCAAAGTGTCGCTGAATTGTCCACTTTTTGACAGTAGGGAAAACTGAGCGTCCACAGGAAGCAAGAGATGATAGAAATTTCATTTCATGACGAGACAAGCTGCCATGTGGCTTAGCAAGTGGATTAAAATACCACAGTTCCTGAGATTTGGCACATAAAGCAGCAACAGACAACTCACTTTCACTTAATCTTGCTGGAACCAGGATTGTACTTTTGGAGTGACTGTTTCCTAGTGCCTTATTCAGAGTACTTTCAAGCAATAAGGCATTTGATGTTTTGCATGAATATAATGCTTCATTTGTTGCTAGCACTTTAAAGAATTTATTTATAATAGTCTCATCACAGAGCTCCTGAAGATCATTTTCACCAATGTTAAATTCATCACTAGGTACCTCTTGATTATTCTCTCCACCATCCAAGATCACAGGACATACATCATCAATATTTTCTGCATTGTCATCATCCACATCATCTTGAAAAAGAAACTTCTTGATTTCTTCAGCACTTTTTTTATTCGGTTTCTGAAGACCTTTCTTTTTTGTTTTTTTCACCCTTTTGAAAGGTTTGACTTGCCTCTGCATCTTCTCATTTGGACAAATATTTATTTGTTTGTCCATTTCAGGTACTGGTTTTTCTTTGGTATTGTCAGAAGTTAAAGCCTTGCACTGGTAATGCAAGTCAGTGAGAACATTTTGAATTCGAGACAGCATAAAGTTCTTCACAGGACTGTTCTCAAGCTGATTTTCTACCTCCTTCATTATGTCCTTGATTCTTTCAAGTTTCTTTTCTACTGTAAAATCAGGGTTCTGGGCCACTGACTCAGTTACCTCTAGAGATTCTTCAATATTTTCTCCTACAAAAAACTCTGGTTCCTGGTCAATCAATGGATCTGATATGGCTTCAGAGGCAGAGGGGATAAAATTCATCAAATGAACTTTATGAATGTGTTTGCACAAAGGTGTGGTGTCAGGACATGTGCATTGATACATGTGAGAGCAGATGGCACAAGTTGGGCACATAAATATGCATGGTGTAATATCACATTTTTCAACGCACCTTACAACTTTGTACTCATCACAGATATCCTTTTCTTGACTCTTCACTTGGTAGCAGCTATGGGACACTTTAAGAACATCTTGATCATCAATTTTTTTCCCTCTCTGATGGCGTTCCTTGATTTTCTTGATATCACGGGGCCAGAGTGTTTCAAGCTGAATAGCGTTGTCATACCTAACAAAATAGTCTTCCTCAATTTGAAGAAGTAAATCAATGAGGTCATCAATTCTTCGATTAGGAATTCTTCTTAAGTAAATTGATTTTAGTATGTTATGGAAAGACTCTACCAGCATAGTGGTTTCAACACCACCATGGGGGGCTTTCCTGTAACACATGGCCCACTTCTTGGATTTAGGTAAAAAGGTTGACTCAAAGTATTTTTTGTAGCAAGGAGATACTTGTCCAAACTCACACAGAAAAGCCTCTGTCAACTTATTAAACTCCTCTTCAGTTTTAGCATCTATCATCAGGCATATAACTTGATACATTTCATCAACAAGCTGAGTGTTTTTCACATGCTCTTTCAATTTGCACTGTACAGTCCTGTGAATGTGCCAGATGCATAGAATATGCCAGATCTTTTCACCAAAACCAGCTTCAAGGCTATTGATGAGTGCTGGGTCGTCATCAGTGATGCAACAATTAATTCTCATGTCTGGGCATCGATCCTTAATGGCTTTGAAAAAGTATTGAAGAGTGGCTTCATCAGAACGGCTACTGATTAGGTGGCCAACTGGGTAACCAAGATTGAAATCATCCTTCACAACCAGGTTTAGAAGTTTGAATCCACATTGATTAGTGCCATGGGTTTCATCCATTACTAAAATTACTCTAGACTGCTTTTTCATCATTTCCAATTGTTCTCGTGATTGTATTCCAAACATAAATACATCTTCTGGCAAATTTTCAGCTCCAGAGGGGCCAGTGACCAATTTTTCTCCCTGAGGTTTGTAGATTAAAATGGGATTAAAGCTCTCATTCATTAAGGCTTGAACCTTCATGTACACTGAAGTTGCATCATCATCTGCATATCTTTTGTTGGCTTTGTTCTTGCGTTTCCTCTCTGAAATTGTCTTCACTTTGATAAGGTTGTCCCTCTTTAAGCTACGCTTCTTCCCTCTATTATCCCTTTTATAAGAGTCATCTCTTAAGTTTTCCACAATTTTACGTGGTGGAACACTCCAGGCAAGTTGCCTCCTAATATACTCATTCGTCTCAGAGGAGAGCGGCTGGAACTTCAAATCTCGAGCAAGGCATTTATGGGAGTGTGAGGGATAGAATCGAGCCTTCACACTACCATCACTCTCACAAGTAACTGCCATCATTGAGAGACACAACTGCTTTGTTTTCACTGAGCCCTTGTAATTTCTTCTTGATGTTTTCCGAGCTGGTTCCTTGTCATGGCATCTATTTTCCCCGTCCTTCTGACAATAATAATAAATTCTTCCATTTCTTTGACCGTACTGCTGAGCATAGTATGAAAAGGTCTTATCTTCAATACTTGTTTTCCACTTGACAAACTCATCAAAAGATTTAAATTTATATGTAGACACAGTTTTCAAGTCCATCCTCTTGTGAAAATCAATAAGGTGTTGATGCAAACTAGTTTTGAAGAGAAAGGCTTCACTGCACCCAGGGACAGGACATTTTGTCTTCTTGCTGCCATCACTAGAATTTCGAATGGATGCTTTGCACCCTTTGATGTGAGCTAGAAAGATATATTGACGAGAAAACTGCCTGCCACAGATTTCACAACTTTGGAGATATTTGCTTCGGTCAGGATTCAGCTGACATGTTTTGCGATGTCTGCTCACACTTGGCCAGGATGCAAATGATAGCTTGCAAAATTTGCAAGTTATGGCCTTCTTAGGATCTGATCCTGTACAAAAGAGAAACACACGATTGGTAATGATAAGATATCAAATGGTAACAAAATCACAAGGCATATTAAGAACTTTTCCATACCAAATACAGACACTGGAGTAGCGACTGTCAATTTCCTTCTCTTTTCTGGGGATTCAAAGTCCGAAGAGAGGTCATCACATTCAGACTTCGTAGAAGGAGACAAGGTTTTAAGTTTTGATATCTAGAACAAAGAATACAGGGTTTACAACCCTTAGACTTCTTGTAGACTCAAAAAAAAAAATATATATATATATATATATATATATATATATATATATATATATATATATATATATATATATGTCCGGTGCCCGGTTAATTCGCGAATTAACCGGTTAATACGCGAATTAACCGGGGACGCCGGGTAAAAGTGATATTTTTATTTTTTTTTAAGTAATATTTATTCGATTCGGGTACTAACCGACTAACTAATCGGGTAGAACTAGAATTAACCGACAAATTATTTTTAATTCGGCTTTTACCCCATCGAACCGGAGTGCGACCGGGTAGTACCCGCGGTGCCGGTGCCATTGTCGCAATTAGAGGGGAAGTGGGGGAAGTGGAGGGGGAGCCGGGGCAACTGGGTATCACCCGGTGCCACAGTTGCAAGTTGCGGCGAAATTTCAAAGCATCATGGCGAGCAAAGAAAAAGAAAACTTTGACGAAGCGATTCGGAAACAAGGCAAAGCTTTGCGTGGAACTAACACCAAACTACTGACACCCGAACAGTCTGCTATGCGCGCGGTTGCAGCCCAGGTAGCAGAGCTGCATTGGAATTGGAACCGCAGGGCTACGTGTGCTGCGCTTTGCCGTGCTGGTTGTAAGGCGACCAGCAAGTACAAGTGCCGCGCAGCTAAAATTTTGTGCAATAGTAAATGCCATAGCAGCTTAGCCTGTTCCAATAAATAATTTTAAAATTGTCATTAAAATCCCACCAAGCACTTTCACTTCATGTCATTGACCGGTCATCTTCATATCATTTCGGTTAATTCGCGTAATACCCGATGTCTAAAATTACAGGTTGGTTAATTCTAGCTCTACCCGATATCAGCCGGTTAAAACCCGAGATATCACTATTACCCGGCCTCCCCGGTTAATTCGCGTATTAACCGGTTAATTCGCGAATTACCCGGGCTCCGGGTATTAGCTGTAACATATATACACATTAATGTTTTTAAGCAAAGTATGGCAGTTTGAATTTATCAGGGCAGCTCACTGGGAACCAAAACTAGTTTAGGGTATATAGCCATCAGACTGACAAGGAAATACAAACCCTTTTCGCAGCCCGAACCTTGCGGCGCTCTTCATTTTGGAGAAGCTTTTCATCAAGCTTTTCATCAAGCTTTTCATCAAGGCTCTCCACCTTGATACTTTTCCTTTCCTTAGGCATAATGCAAGGTGGATGGCATAATTGAACGTCTAAGAAATAAACGGTCGAACCAAGGTATCGCATGAGAATGAGGAGATAAGATCGCCTCAGGATTTCACACACTTAACTCAGATAGATAACTTACATATAATATCTGATGATTAAGGATTTCGCACACAATCCTATTATTATTTTATATTTGTAAGCGGTATTCCCCTAAAAATCCGAATGCACCCGATGAAAGATCCACTAAAGCTGTCGAGCACTCCGACCAACGGCTGTAATGGAGGACGATGGGGGATACGTACCAGTATGAACGGTATGAACACCCGACTTGGCAACGTTGCATTTTGGATTGGTTCGGGACCTTAACCCAAGCCCTGCCGGGTGCTTCGTTCGTCATGTAGTGTAGAGTCATAGTTTGGCAGATTTGTACATGAATCGGGCAAGTTGATGTATTTTTTTAATTTAATTGAATGATAAATCATCTGAATTATTAAGTAATTTTTCGGCTATTATAGTCATTTTGCCTAGTAGATTATCATTGTGAGTTTTGATATGTAAAGTTGGTGAGTGATGAATCGAGCGAGGCGGGCCCTCCCTGGCATTTCAAATCATGCATCCTGTCGTCATGTTGTCTGCTGTCTGCTCAAAAAGAAATGGCGAAGATACTGAAAAACTTGTTACGAAATGATGGGAACAGAAAGTAATACTGTTTAAACTCTTGTCTGGGTTGTTTTTCCTATAATTTACACGTATTAGCAACGGAGATGCATGTTGATTCTATTTCCTGAAGTTAATTTTATCTTCAGCTTTAGGTGTGTCTTTATGCTGCAAGTTTGATTTTTTTTTTATTTCTAGTGAAAAGTCAAGACAAATCACAGTAATAACATTGTTTGATGCACGTAATGAGAAGAAGATTCTTCTTCGACCATGGTTTCAGTGCTTCATAGCCCAACATTGAAGATTTCGTTATCTCAAATTGAGTCCCTAACCTGTATTACGTTTTTCTTATTTTTGGACTTAAAATTTTTAATTGTGTGAGAACAAATAATTAGAGTGACGAAGAGATCAGAAGAAAATCGTCGAAACCACGGAATCGAATCGATTGTACTTAGTGTGCTTAGTGAACTTAGTGCAGATTGTCAGCATACTTTTTTTTTTTTGGTTTGTTTGTTAGGAAATTCAAAAAAAATAAATGGTGTATTGGATGTGTTGTTAATATTAGGTAACTTATGGTATTCTTTTGTAATATTGCTTTAAGTTATCGTAATGTATCGTGGTGTGTATGGTGTGTGGTTCTACACTCAACATTCTTGTTGCATCCTTGTATGTCTGGTCGTTGATGTTCGTTGATATTTTGTTTCATAGTGTAGGAAACAGGTACTGTTGTACACTTTAACTAAACCTTTGGGACTTGAGTGACTATAAAATTGTCTAAAAATGCAAAACGGACACAGATGGACATGATGAAAACGCGGAGTGTAAGGCCACCTTATGGAAGAAAAAATATTTAACACTTTTTTAAAACAATTAAAGTTTGGTTTTATTTGTATCACATTTTTAAGTGACTGAAGGTATGAAGTATTTTAAAATCAGAACAAACAGGTTTTAGGCAACATATATAAATTGATTTGCATAAATATGTAACACTTAAAATTAAAATGAGATCATCTTTTTGAAATAGAATGACTGTTTTTGTTTTGATAAAATAAAAATGCTTATTTGACATTAATAATTGTACCTAATGTTGAACCAAGTACTCATTTGACATTAATAATTGTACATAGTATAGAACCATTTTTAACTTATAACGTAGAAAACTGTCAACATTTTAAACTATATAGCACATAATAATTTAACATTTACATTGAGCTAATAATTATTGCTCTAAATTACAAATATTTGTTCATGAGATTGAAAACAATGCTAAGCTGAAGAGAGGGTGGTGTTATTGTCAATGACTTGTTTTTTCTTGCGTCATATTTTTCTCTCCTGTATTCTGAAGACGGTAACTTGTAAACATTAAAGGCAGAGGCGTTGATGACAGATGCTATTTTAAGATCGAGAGTGAGTGGTAGCTTCACTGCTACGCGACAAATTGGCAGATCAAATTTTGCCAAGACATACATGGCCATTAGGTCTCGGAATATCTCTGATTTTTGTTCATCCTTAGTTACGCCAATGTTGAAGTCAACCTGTGGTAGTGAGTTTGTTATAAAATACTTATGCACACTCAATGTAAAGCAAAATTATTGTTATTATACTTACTTGAATAAATTGAACTTTTGGTTTACAAACTGGTGATGTGAAGGTGAAGGTGGATACGTTTCGATATGTCTTCACTGTGCAATCATCAATTTTGATGGTGCTTTGGTCTAACACATTGGTGCAGTGTATGAAAATGTCAATATCTTCGTAACAATGTGTAAGATTGGCAAGATAAGAAGCGTAGCCACCTGAAGAAGAATATATGTAGTTTCAAAGTGATTTATGTATAATAATGATTTCACAGCATTGTGTATAATAAACTTACCAGCTATAATATATTGGTGGCTACCATTGCAGTTGCTGCACTTCAATTTGTGGAAGAGAGTGATGCTGTATTTTATTAACAGGGGATGAAGACGTTTACCTGTCAAATCTAGGTCTTTTGCAATTCGGATTATTCCTCTTTGTTGAATGTATTCCCTTAGTTTATCACAGAGTTCCTGGGGTGGAGTGGGATAAAGTTCATTATAGTTAGATCCATTTTCGACTTCCATCTTGATCAAATTTATCCTTGCAGTTTTCTTCAGATGTTGTGAATTGAAGCTTAGGTAGACTTGTGAGTTGTTGATAGTATTGTTGCGTTCGTATGATGGCGGTTGTCAGTTGTGCCAATATCGAAAGATGCAACGGGTAAAATGATTCGTTTTACTGGGTTGACAAATGTGTCTTTAGAAGAAATAATGTTAAATATAAGCTATTTCAAGTTGTAAACTTCAATGTAATATCGTCTTGTTTATTTCCTTTCCTCTCTTCCTCCTGTTGTAATCGACCAATTGATTATCTTATTCGGGCGTTCCTGGTTGTCATCCGGTTAGTCCTATAGGAACGGCTCGCGGCACTCGCGGTGTCTCAAATTGTATTTTATTTGCTGTAATTGACAAACGAACCCTAGATCGCATTTAAAAATACATTTTACTTACGCTTTCGGCAATTTTCGGCCGTTTCGTCCGCTTAAAAACTGCGCGGAACGTTCCCGGGGCAAACCAACAAACCAGCAGAAGACGATCGATGCCCGGGTGAAAATGGTATTTCCATCGTACCCTATGAAAATATATTCTTTGGTTATTTATTCACAGTAAAATTGAAATAAATTTTAAATTTGGTTTTCAAGTGGTTTTAATGAATTTATATTTTTCATAAAATGACGGGACATTTTATTTTTGTATGTTGGATTGAATAGGTTATTTCACCGCCACCAGGGGGCGCTGCGTCGGGCGGGGCGGCGCAGGGCCGGCGGTCCACAACAAACAGACGACGCGTTTGTAACGGTCGCGCGTCGGGCGCTTAAACACTCTACGCGAGTTAAGAAAGTCTTTTGGTCACCATGAGTACGTATTTTATCTTTTTCAAACTCAAACCCGACCGTTATTAACGCGTCGTCTGTTTGTTGTGGACCGCCGGCCCCGCGCCGCCCCGCCCGACGCAGCGCCCCCTGGTGGTGGTGAAATCGCCCATTGGAAGCAAGTTGGCATCGCCGCGTCGCCATTTCTTTGTGTTCGTGAGATCTCGGTGGAACGTTTGGCGTTGGCGTCGGTTAGAAGTTTGACGTTGTTTTAGTTCTGAAAGTGTTTGACAAAGTGTGTTCAAAGTGAGTAATGTAATTATGAATATATTTTATGTAATACTTCACTTGCTGTACTGCATATGTATTCGTTAGTGGTGCAAGCTTGCAAGTGAAGTGAAGTCCGTGGAGGCATTGTGGGAGGACGGTTTCATTGTTGTCTGTGTCTTAGTTTTACATATTAATTTATCGGTTAGTTTAGTGCAGTATTTCTGTCTTTTGACGTGTATGAAACTGGTCATTCATGTTTATAGAATTTTTCATATGAGTATTGCTTTATACTGTTAATTTTTGCAAATTTTGGCCGACGAAATTAATGGCTTGGGCTAGGATTAGGGCTGATAAAGGTGTTGAAGCACTTAAATAGTAGAAAATTTTGATTTTATGACTATTCACTTCAATATTTATTTATTTTTTTAAAATTATGTGTTCACAGATGGCCGAAGAATTCAAAGTTGGTTTCAGCACACTCATAAGAGGGGATCTGTACCCTATCAAAAGCATCGAAAAGACCCAGTCAACATTTCATGGCAGGGTAGTGAATGGGATGAAAGTTGTGCTACTTGATGATGATCTTGAAATTTGTACTTATTTGCCAAAGAAATGTGTGGAAAGTATCAATGATGCTATGTTCAAAAGCATTAATGATGCTGGAAAAACTGATCAAAAGTTCTCAGTTTGTTATTATGGTAAAATTGAATCTGAGACAACATCGCAGTTTTATGGACTTGTCCATGGTGTTGGTGAAGGTACCTAAACATTGTTCTCTTAAATCTCGTGTTGTTGTTTGAAGAAAATTGTATGTTATATTTTCGAACAATGTTATCATGTGTGTGTTGTTTTAGGTCGCAATGAAAAGCTTTTCAGCAATGTGTCGAAGATGATGGACAAGTATGGACTGAAGAGGAAAGCTGAAGACACATTTGAGAATAGTTCCCCATCTAAATCTGTGAAGCAAAATAATGAATGACTAATTAATGATGTTGCTAATATACCTTACTGTTTTTGTTTGTTCAATTGATGTTCAGTGGAGATTCTAGTTTTAATATTTTAAGTATGTGAATCTGAATGATGTTTCAAATTTACTTTGTTGTTTTCATTAGTTTAATTTCAATTGATGTTCATTGTGGGTTCTAGTTTTAATGTATAAATATGAAGTGATATACATGACTCAACTCACATTTAGTTTTATGGATTGTATTTAATTTAATGATTTGACTAAATTCATTGTGATGTTCATGTGATTTTAGTTATGTAGTAATAGACGTTTGCGTTGTCAACTACAGTACATCTCTCGTAAACCATGCCCTGCTTAGTAGTTCAGTTCGTAGTTCATACATTCCAAATATCTTCCTATATTGAGTCAATTTCTTTTAAATTCACGTGTGTTTTTCCCTTCTCGAACCGTAATTGTGTTCATGATGTAAGACTCAAGTGTGTGATGTTTACTTTTGCAACAGTTATGTTAAGGTTGCCACGTTTTTTTTTGTTTTTTTTTTTTTTGTGAAAACTGTGATAATGCTGTTTTATTTTTGTGAATAAACAATTCAAGATAAAACATGTTTTATAAAAATGAAAATTGGTGTTAACCTTATGGATTGCTTCACAGCTACTAAATCAAAGGTTGTTTCAAATAACAGGCATTTATGATATCACAGAGCTAGAGTTGGAATCTTATATTATCCACACCGAACCATTTCATGTCAAAGACAGCTACAAAAATACGTCAACACATTTTGATGTAAAAGGCATGTAATGTTCTAAAACATTTATTTTAATGGACAAATAAGATGTTACCAGGAAAATGGCTTTGAATACACATTTTGGATAAAATTTTCGTTCTAATCATATGAGATCATTTGAAGAAAACAACTAACATGAACACATATATAAGAATCACTTAGCTTAAATGTCATGGTCCAGGCTGTAAATAAATCATAGTTTATTAGTCAATTCTTGTAGGAAATCTCCTCTCATCTCCAAATTAGCAATGATAGCTGGTGATGGTTGGAGTCGTTTGAAACAGAAGGGTTCAATTAAAAGATCAGTCAGTTCTCTGACTCTTGAAAAGGCCACATATGATAGACCCAAAGAAAAGTCTTGCTTGCCTATGTTGATAACAGCCTGTAATAGAGTTATATGTTTATTAATAATAATATAATCTACTTTCATGAATGAAATGAAATTATCACCACATACCTTGTCTAAGGTCATTCCTTGTGATTTATGAATGCTGCATGCATAACATAAAGTGATAGGGAACTGATATCTAGTACACTGGACTCCCTTAGCATTGGTCCAGGACTTAAGAATGGGTTTTATGGGGACAATTTTAGTCCCAGGTATTATACTTGGTCCATTGTATGATGGAAACTCACATAATATAACAGATGGTGTTTCACTTTGTGGAGCAAATATTATGTCATGAACTGTTCCAACAGTCCCATTACATAATTTTTCTCTAAGCCACAGATTTGCTCTTAACATTATTTTGCATCCTTTTGAAAGATACATTGTTTTTTCTAAACCTTCTGCACTGTCTGTTGATTCTTTGCTTGCTTGTGAACAATTGTGCTTAGCTTTTATTTTCAAGACTGGACATGAAGTTCCTGTAGTATGGTCCTTCAAAGCAGCCAATTTTTCCATGTTATATTGCTTGACTTCTTCTTTTGTTGCAAATAATCTTAATGCGTTTGAAAACGCTTCATTTTCTTGTGCAGATACATTATGTATGAACCGAGATGAAATGTAGTCGTAATCTGATCTAGAAACTTGCAGTTCACTAATGTTGTCAAGCAGGTTTAGGAATTTCTGATCCTTAGCTTGACGATGGCATGTAGTTAGCTTGTAGGTTTTTTGAAAATTATTGATGAGGGCTTTGCCTTCCTTACCCAATAATGATTGTTGGGTTTTTGAGTAAAAGGAATAATCTTTTACAGGTGGAAGCTGCTTTATATCACCAAGAAGAAGAATTATTAGACCTCCAAAATCTTCATCGCATCCTGTACCTTCTTTGCATCTTCTATTGATCATTGCTAATGTGTTACATCCTATCATGGAAAATTCATCCAGTATCAGGCATTTAACATCTTACATGTTGCACAAATCTCGTGCTTGTTCTCCAGTTAACGATTTGAACTTTCTAGTTTTCCTTGGCAATTTGAATACTGAATGTAGTGTCTTTCCATTAATTAGTACTGCAGACACTCCTGTTGGTGCAGCAAGAAGGAATGAACCAGTGCCTAATTCTTTTGTCAGCAGCGTTGTCAAGTACTTAATAATAAGACTTTTTCCAGTTCCTGAAATGATTGTTAAATATTAATTTTTATTTTAACTGTGCTTGTTTCAAAAAATGGAAATATAATTAAAATATAAAATAGTACATACCTGCTTTTCCCTGTACAATTATTCTTTTTGTTGATTCAATGTTATTGTTGGTTGGATGAGGTGTTTTGATCCTCACAATTTCTTGTGTGACAACATTTATTATTTCTTGCTGATCAGTGCTAAGCTGAACATTTGGAAAATCATTTACATTCTGTTCCAGTTGTGGTTCAGGTTTCTTCATTTTTTGAATATAATTTTCAAAATCAACAATGCTACCATATTGTTGATATTTTTCAAATGAGCTTTTCCAATCATATCCTGTATCAACATTTCGGTTGCCAAGATCAATAGACGGAATTTCTGATCTTGGACCTAGTCTAGATGATAAAAGCTCTTCTAGAATATCTCCATCTTCTTCATCACTGGTTTCATTCTCTGAAGATTCATATTCATCTTCAACAACAATTTTGTTTCCCATCTTGAAAAGTGTTGTGATTGTGTCATTCAACTCATTTACTTGAAAAATTTCTTCCCATGTTTCATTTTCATTTTTTATCTGAGATTCATCTCTCCATGGTACATGCAGCAAAACTTGTTGTTTATAGTAATCTTCATTTGCAATCTGATCTTGAACATTTAGTTTTAGCTTTGGAAACACACGGACAATATTCTCCCGTTTTACTTCTTGGAATTTGCTCATGTCATACTTTTTTGCAAAATTCCATAGAGAAATATTTTCAAGTCTATTTGGTCGATCCTTATACTTTTCCAATGTGCACTTTCCATGTGTCTCATTTTCAAAAGTTTCATTTTCTTGAATTTGCACCCATTTTTTTTCAGACAAATTTACAGTTACAAACTGTCGTCCACCTGCTGAATGCAAATTTAAACGAAGAAGTGAATGACACACTTCTTGAGCACCAATATCACGCTCAGCACATGATTTCATAAAAACCTTGTGAATTGCCTTTTTTGCTCCCACGTCACCATCTAGCATATCAATAACAGTAGTGAATATTTCTTGTAAAGATTTCGATTGCACTTCACATTTTGATATGTATTTAGAAAGATATGCGAGTAAAGCACGTTTAGAAATGACAGGTGCAATATCCATGTTAGCTCTCCACAACTGAATGAGAAAAGCATTGAATTTGTTTAAGTTGGGATCATTTCTACGTGGTCTGAATTCAAGTTCCTCACTGTCCCCTTTCTCCATTGAAGAAGTTTCTTGCATTTCCCTTGGAAATTTAAACCTGCATTCTTTCTTTTTTGTTTTTCTATTAACTCTCTGACAAAAATTTTCAGAACAAACATGTCTTTGAACCATGTGAAGCAGCTGAGCAAGATCTTCTTCAAAATCCTCAACATTGGAGTAATTTCTTCGACATGGGTGAGTATTTGCCTGTTCGGGATTAATTATAGGATTCCATGCCTCGATAAGATTTGAAAAATAATTCAACACATCAGCAAGATATTCTTCTGATTCATTCTCAATGTTGGAAACATCAGGGGCGTTTTTTATCCAGAAAATTCCATGGCAGTGAGGACTTCCACTGCAAAGAAAGATAGATTTTAGGGGATTTCTGATTTCATATTGTGTGAAATGTTAACAGTATTGTTCAAATGCCATATTACTAACCGATGTTGATATTCAATTCTATACCAATAGTCGATGACTTCATAATGTGTCTCCAGTACCTGGAATTATGACATTATCATAAATATTTCTCATAATAAATATAAAAAAAAAAATGCAAAAGATTGTAAAATTACTTATTGAAGCCTTACATTTTTGATGAGTGACTTCACTCGGTAATCAAAGAATGAATCAACAATATGTGGATTGTCTTGAACTAATTTACGTTTCTCTGCTGGTGACAGTAGGGAAACATCAGCATCAGTGAGAAGCTTATACAAATTTTCCCAATGGCCATCAGCACAACTTAATGTAAGAAAAATGGTGGGTAATCCTAGTTGCTCAACCATGTCTGTCAGTTCACTGGATCTAACACTCCAATAAGCCTTGGACCCTTTTAAGTTGGATGCTTGATACATGACCTGTTTCATAACATGTTGATTCTCTGAAATTAGATCCTTTAGTTGTGATACAGTCATATTTTGAAAATCTTTGTTATTTCTAACAAATACACTCCCACTTGTCAATGCTGTCCATCTTTGCCATACATTATACGCAAAAAATCTGAATGTAGGATGTTGAGCAAATCGGCCATCATGATAGTTCATTAGGTGTCTAAAATAATCTGCTGTTTTTATTTCCTGTCTTGCATCATTTATATCTGCTGTTCCATGTGGATAAAGTGTTGGAAAAGCAGAAGGCATGAACCCTGGTGTATCTTTTTCTTTTACTGGATTGTGAGACATTGAAGCCCATTTCAAGCACTTGTTTATAGCTTCATCTTGATGTGGAGTTAATTTGGAAGGTACTCCTGACTGTTGTACATTATCTGTCACATTCTCTTCTGATACTTCTTCATCATTAAGTGTTACATTTTCATTTTGCTCTTGATTTTGAACAGAAATACTGGGAATGTCATCATAAACACATCCATTCTCTGGTAAGGTGTGCAGATTCTCTTCTGATATGACTATATCTTTATATAACGGATTGTTTGTTTTCAACCAATGTAAAGCCCGTCTTACTCTTTCTTGTCTTATAAAAAAATCATGATAGTTTTCAGCTGATTGTTGGAATCTAATGCAGATCACAGAATCTAAGTCTTTTACTTTATGAGGGAGTTGATTTGCAATTTCTTGAACATCTTGTGAAAAAGATATAACATTTCCTCTGTAAGCATACTGATGACCTTTGATTTTGAAGACAGTTATCATTGGATGGACTCTGGCTATTACTTGCTCTTCAATGAAAGTGAGGCCTTTGAGCTCTTCAGGAACTTCACCAGGATCCATGTTATTGAAGACAGAATATTTCCAGCAATGAGCTCTGTGTTGACATTTATTGAAATTTTTTTTCAAACTTGATACCATAATTTTCTCATTGCACTGGTTACAGATACTCCATGTCAAACTACTCATATCCTCTTCAAAGGCAAGTGCGCATGATTCTTTTGTAAGAAAAACTTCTTGCTCAAACGAAGAATCTATTGATAAATAAATGATGTTGGAAAACTATTTACAGATATTTCTGCATTTATGTTTACATAACTGATTTCTTACCTTTCCACTTTTTGAGATTTAAATCATATTCTTCAAGTAAAATATCTGATAAAATTGGATATATGCTTTGAGTTGGAATCACATTGTGTTTCAAACGATTTTTGTTTGCATTTGTAAAGCTTGAATCAGTAAAATGAACACTGCACACAAAAAATTTGTTGTGAACAGCAGTTGGATCCAGAAGCAAAAGTTGGCTTGTACCGCATGCTATTACCCAATCTTTGAACCTAAAAGATATTAAAGAAAAATATGTGAGTTATCATTTCATAATTTCAAAATTTTAATCATGCATGTTATCAAAATTACCTTTTAAGATTAGAAGAATCAACAAATGTTTGACCATATTTCATTGACAGTACTTTTGGAAAACCGAACATAGAATAATGCTCATTTGTATTCCGGCAATGCTTCATACAACATCTTTTGATCTTTTTTGTTGTTGAAGCAGCACTTGTAGATGTGACAGCAATAATATCTTGGAGGTTCTCAGATCCACTATTCTGACTTGAGACACCATTTAAATTTTGTGTGTCCTGGGAATAGTTGTGCTCATTGAAAACCAGTGTATTGTTGACTTTTGTGATACATCTGTCTTCAATATAGGAGTCATCCTGCCAAAATTGGTAACGAAACACATTATTGCTTTTAACACTTCTCATTTAAGGGTGTTCTCAAGTTTGTAAAATTTATCACACCTGTCTTAATTCATTGTTTTCTGCATTGCATGTCACTATTTCATTTCCTTCTTTATAATTTGCTACACTAGACAAGGAGTGAGCAGTTTTGGATTGACCGTATCTTACAAACTGTAATTGTAATGACACAAGTTTTGCAATTTCATAAATTAAATAAATACAATATTTGATAACACATCTTACATTTCCAAATTCATTATCTCGTTGGTGAGGATTGAAATAGGAATGGTCGCTGTGAATACTATTGCAATCTCCTCTGCTTAATGTTCCTCCTTGTTTCATATTTTTTTCACTTTGTCTACTTGAAATGTAAGTGACGTCCTGCATAAATGTGTAATGACAAAATTATAGTTGTAAAGTATTCTACACATAATCTACAAAATTTGGATATCATATCATACTTTTCTATTGTCGTTCCCATCTGCCTTGCTTGGCAATGTGTCATTCGCTTCCTCACTTCTTGATAGACTTGACGAGGTGCACGCAGACCCACAAACTACAGTACTTGTTACTGTTTCAACATGACTTCCATGCTGTAATTGAAATGGCAAATAAGTAATGGTCTGATAAAATAAGCAACATGAAGAAACACAGAAAAACTCACTCACTCACTCACTCACTCACTCACTCACTCACTCACTCACTCACTCACTCACTCACACACACACACACACACACACACAGAGAAAGAAAGAGAGAGAGAGAAAGACAGACAGACACACACACATAATCATACTTTTATTGTTGGTTTTGCTCCGTTCTTCAACCGATTCTTCAGAGAAGAGGTATAGTCACTTTCAGTGAAATGCAATGAACAAATAAAGAAGTTGTCATGCAGTTTGTACTTGGGATGCCCAGTCACTTCCTCATTATCACAGAACTTGATCCATTCCTTTATACTGAAATAAATAATTATTTATTAATTCATTATGACTCTCGCTTCAATTCTTCATTTCTAATTGATGTATTTACCTTTCTATCTTTCCAGGGTCTTCTGAAATCTGACCAGTTTTCCATACTGAAGGAAAAGTGTGCAATTTTGTTTGACCATCTGTCTTCACACAATTCTTTACGGAACATTTTCTCTTTGAACTTCTTTTCTTTACATTTCTCACTTCCTCTCTTATGCAATTTTTCTTTTCAGTATGATCATTTAACTCTTTCTCTAACAATTTTCTCTTTAAACCATCTCTCAATGGTTTGCTGAAACTCATGATGCCTCACACCAACGCCTTTTACTGCACCCATTTGTTTCTGCCGCTCTTCCTTGTGATCATTGTTGCCGCAAATCTTCCCTCGCAGTTTAGCCAACCTATGTTTTTCTTAAATCTTTCTTTAGTTATTTTATGACTATGTTTTATTATTAGTTCCTTTTTCCCAATGTGTAATGTAGGCAGAAATATGTATGTATGTATGTATGTATGTATGTATGTATGTAGGTTGTTTATTTACTTTCAGTGACTTTGGGGTTTGGAATGTTACCTCTAGCTCCAAACACTACACTACACTGTGGTTAAGGCCATGGCAATAATTTCTTTATTTTTTCAAAATTTTACACTGTAACTCACTATAAACAACACTATTGTACATTTCTTAAATCACCCTTTCCGTGTTACATCATATGTCTTCTAAAGCGATTTATTTTCAACGCGTTTTTATTTTGCATGTTACCTACACTTACGGGACAGGCGGCCATGTTTACTGCAGGAATCCACTCCATAACATTAAAATGTGTTATTAATTTGTTTATTTCTGCCGTTATATTCTCTGCCTTCCTCATGAAAATGTTACAGAAGTTTATTTCGTGAGTTTTACATTTTTTCCTTCCCAAACTCCGGCTATTTTATGTGAATTTAGGTAAACGCTCTTTGTGGTCGGGAAGTTGTCGATACTTCAAAAACCGTAAACGACGGCCCCTATGCACTCCACCCATTAAAACTGGCTGCTATTGAATGTAAGACAGGACAGGTTGATCTCGCCTCAGCCAATAATAGAAATAACAAACGTGACCATTGCGAATGCTGTTGATTGCTGATCTTTGTACTAATTACTTCCTATCTGAAGGCGACTTGGCCTGTTCAGAAGAGTTTTAGTGGTGTTTTCCATGTGTGTCAGTAATGTTTTGCAGACTCCCCCAGACAAACCGGGTTGCGGACTAGACCCGGGGACCCGGGGGAGACCCGGGAGGGACCCGATTAATCATCGGAGTGTCCCGAGACCGAGGGGGCCTCAACTCACCCAAAATTTGTACACATGATTTCAAGATTTCAAATGATTTGACATGATTACACCTCTTTTAATTGAAAGAAATAATTAGTAAAGTAAATACAAGCGTATTTTGAGCTTTATGAGCCCAAAACACGCACTCAAATCAATTTTTTCGGCAATAAATCCACATTTTTTTACAATGATTTCGAAGATTTCAGCGATTTTGTACACATGATTTCAGGAGTTGAGGCCCCCTCGCCCGAGACAGTCCCGGGAGGGACCCGGGTACCTCCCGTGAAACCACGGGGTGGGCCCCGGAGGGACCCGGTAAAGTCCGGTAATGGTCCCGGTAGGTGCCGACGTTTTGCCGTGAGCGCGCCGCCGGCGGCCGCCGGGGCCGGTCGCAAGGCTCAGCCATTGGCCGATGCCTGAGGCGGTGGCGGCGCCGTCGCTGCGGTTCGCGGCAGCAAAGCGATGCCGACATAGGCGAGGAAGAGTCCCGAGGTAGAGCCGGGACGACCTTCCCCGGGCCTACCCCGGCCTCAACCGTGGCTCCTACCGGCTCAAGAGCAAAATTTTGCCCTGATACCCCATCGGGCTGTCGACCAGCTCAGGGCCAGCTCGATCGGACGAGGTGCGTACCTTCCACGTCCACGCGGTTTAGCCTGACTTTTAGCCTATCCCCCGGATAAGCCCGGGGAAGGTCGTCCCGGATCAACCTCGGGACTCTTCCCTCGCCTATGTCGGCATCGCTTTGCTGCCGCGAACCGCAGCGACGGCGCCGCCACCGCCTCAGGCATCGGCCAATGGCTGAGCCTTGCGACCGGCCCCGGCGGTCGCCGGCGGCGCGCTTACGGCAAAACGTCGGCACCTACCGGGACCATTACCGGACTTTACCGGGTCCCTCCGAGGCCCTGCCCCGTGGTTTCACGGGAGGTACCCGGGTCCCTCCCGGGTCCCTCCCGGGTCTGTCTCGGGACACTCCGATGATTAATCGGGTCCCTCCCGGGTCCCCGGGTCCCCCCCGGGTCTAGTCCGCAACACGGTTTGTCTGGGGTCCCCTCATGTCGCACGCTGATCCTAACCTGTCAGGTTTCGGGTTAAAAGTTCTTATTTTCGTGCAAAACCACTTCTTTGCAAACGTTACTACTCGAGAAAAGTCAAAACTTTACTGTTTTGTTTGCAGTCGAAACTAATCAAGTGTTGTCACCAAGGAATGATGTGTTCAAATTGTGAGCTCTAGCGATAGAGATTGTCCTTATTTGGGTTCTTGTTGCATGATTCGTTCAAGTTGTCCTAGTACTGTTCTGTCTTGTTATGTTGCTCATTAGTGGTGGTGTTTCTTATGAGTGCTTGCTGAACTGTCAGTGAGCTGGATTTTGAAAAAGAACGAAAGTCAGCACCTACCTTTGCAAAAGAAATCTCTGTACACTGATCTTACATCTAGAAAGTCAGCACAATAAGAATTTCAGCAATAACAACTCTTATACGAGGAAGGAGTGGGGAGGGAGCGAGAGAGCGAGTGAGCGAGAGGTGACTGGAGTGCGAATAAGCGCCCCAGCACCTCGCTATGAGAAGTTCGTCGCCGTTGTCTATACCGTTCTCCTGAATTTTTCAAAAGTCCAACAATGTTTAAAATATTTTTTTTTAATTTTTATATTAAAATACTATTCTAATATTATAAATAATATTTTTATTTTTTTATTATTTTGTTTATATTTTTATTTTTTATTTTAATTTTTTTAAATTCCATTTTTTTATATTTTAAAAGTACGGGGGTACCTCTAGGAGGGGGTACCTCTAGAACTTCCCCGGGGTAAGCTCTAGAAGGGGGGAACTCTAGTCAATCCCCGGTCAACTAAAATGAATACTTTTTAGATTCCTAAATCTATTAAATCTATCATTAATATAATAAAAATATTCAGGTAGGTCAACTTTGGGGTAGGTCAAATGAAATAGACCCGCCGAGCGGAGCCGGACGGAGCTGACGAAAGGGAGCCGAGTGTCTCGTAGTGCACCACAGCCGCTCGATGGCGTGGCGCGAAGCGAAACTTATTCAAATAAGTTATTTAACTTAAGTTATTGAAATAGCGAAATATTAATTTCACTTACCCATTTCCTGCTCAAACAGACGCCAGCAGCCACTCTGTTGATTCCTGATCACGCAGTTAGTCGTATTGCAACAACTGATATTTGGTAAAACTATTTATTACCACTATCTATTTACACTATTGATGTAACTCAACTAGATTAGCTCAGTTCGGAGAAACGAGCTTCGGAGAAACGGAGCCGCCTCGGCGAAAAGTGCTTTCCACAGACTATCGAGACGATAGCGATGATTCGACAGGGATATTTTCGACAGTCGAGCGATCATCGTTGGTGCATCGAAATCAACATGTCAAGTTTACTTTCGTGATTTACTGTCGAGTATTGTCTTGTCAGGTCACCGCTATCGTTTAGACGGTTTTTCGATAGAAATTTTGTCCGATTGTCGAGCGACTATATAAATATTCACATTCCGAATCGAGAATTAATATCGGTACCTATATCGGGACGGTAGGATTTCCGATTTCCCCGATAGTATTTCGACAATCGATCGACAGAAGATTAAAAACAGTTTGTAAGATACATGATTTAAGACTTAACAGACCACAGTCAAGACATATGCAGTTCGTGTGAACTTTTACAACACACAATAAACTATAGGTGTCATAATAGGTCTTGGTCGAGTTATCATTATCCCTTATAAAGATTACCCACGCCTAAAGAAAGAGAGTATAGAGATAAAACTCTGATGGGTGGTGATGTTCACCTAGACACCACTCTCAAAACTTACTGATGTGTCTTCAGGTGTTTATTAAGATGGTGCTGCTCCTTGAATTTTTTGAGACATATAGGGCATTTGTGGGGCCTTATGCCCGTGTGCACTTTCCTGTGCCTTTTTAGATTGAAACCATCACGGAAATACTTTCCGCAACCGTCATACGAACATTGGAAGTTGTTTTCTTCTGGAACAGACAAGCAGAGCAGTGGAGGGGCGTTAGTTGAGAGATCATAAAAACAGCTGAAAATTACGTATTATTATGCACCTGTGCGTTAGGCCGCATGCCTTTTTTGTTCCACTGCTAAAAGTTAGTTTTAACCTTTAAACTAACCCGTGCAAAGTTTGGGTTCGATCCGTCAACGTTTAGTTCTGTTGCATCGCGATCTTAGCTCCGGGCTCACGGACGCTACTAAGCCAACCTCCATCTTTGAGACGTTGCCACGCGCGTGCCCTGGCGGCAGCGGGGTTCAACCCGGGATGAAATGTTAACTTAAGACCCATACTTCACAAATGACCAGTTAGTTTTGACCTCGCGGTCACTGGGGCGCTCGGGGGCGCCTCCAGGGGCGTAAATACCGCGCTTCACGCGCTCCTCGTTTGAGAGAAAACAGTATGAAAACTAACGATAGTTCTTCTGCAGGAAGTTCGGCTAAGCTGCCCTCTTTGCCAAACCGATGACTCTATGGAGTAGCAGACACGCAACAAGAAGAATTTTTTTTTTTAAATGCGAAAACGCCTGTTTGGTTGTCATCAAGCGAGACGGGCGTGTTGTGCGAGCATGGCTATCTGACCTCACCACAGGCGTTTTCCTGGCTTGTTTGACTTACCAGAAACTTTTCGCAGGAATAATGAGGCGCTCTGCAGCACTTGACGATGTCAATAAACATTTCCTCCAATGCCTCTAAGATTGGCGAGTGGTTGTCAGTTGACCAAACAGCTTGACACAAACCGTCTTTCAAAGCATCCACTGACAGCATACACTGAATCACTGAGGTAATGTAACAAATACGACGTGTCCTAAGAACAAAGTCCGATCTGTATGCGCGACGCTCAACAAGGTCCGATCTGTTTGCGCGACGTTCAACAAAGTCCGATCTGTTTGCGTGCGTTTCAACAAAGTCCGATCTGCTTTCGGCCGCGCTCGGGTGGTGGATGTTAAGATCTCTGTGACAATTCTGTTACTGTATCTTTGCCTATTATTTTTTGTATCAGCTTTTCTTTAATCTTTTAGGATCACGTAGCATCCATTACTTTTCCTCTTCTGCTAAAATTAACGAACATATAAATAAAATAAGCCAGCGCTGCAGAGCGCGGCTGAAAGCAGATCGGACACTGTCAAAAATTTTGTTGTTACTTAGCAACACTGGTGTTGCTAAGTTTGATAGCAACACGTGTTGTTTTTTAACAAAATGATTGTTTTGTAACAACTAATACTGTTCAGAAATGACTCTAGCGTTGTTATAAAACAACATTTGTTGTTCAGCAACCAATTAATTGTAACATTACAATGCAATTGTTGTATTAAAACAAATTGATTGTTTCTGGCCAAAACAACTTGTGTTGTTCTTCGACAAATCGGTTATCAGGAAACTGTTTGTTTTTCAACAACTATTTTTTACAGTGGACTTTGTTGAAACGCACGCAAACAGATCGGACTTTGTTGAACGTCGCGCAAACAGATCGGACCTTGTTGAGCGTCGCGCATACAGATCGGACTTTGTTCTTAGGACGCGTCGAATAGCACCCTCGTTTATAATACCAGGGGGTTTTGAAAGTCCACCACACTACAAAAATAGAAATACAAATGAACTTATAAGACAACTTACAAAAGCATCACCCATGGCATAACTGGCATTATCATCCAGAATCAGTACAAAAACATTTATGACAAAATAACAACATACTGCGCTGTAAATGAAGGGGTCCATTCTTCATCACTCGCGTATAAAAACGAAGAATTGATGGACACTGTTGGGAATAAAAAGTTTAAGTAATCCGGTTTTCCAGAAAACGACACAATATTTTCATTAACGCACCTGAAAAACTTCTTAAGAACGTGTAGAGGTGAACAAACGGCGAAACTCCGATGGTACGGCTCTCGTACGGCACTATTACGGCAAGCGTACACTACCCGAACGATTCTTTTTATATTTAGAAGGCTAAGTATTTCCCTGAGGGCTTCTGTAATGCTTTCAACGTGTTCTCCTCGTTTTTCCGGTTCTGTAGATACCAAACTCGACTTTCCTACTCGCTCCCTAGGCTGTAAATCGTGCTGGAGAGCGCGCAGCAGACGAAGCAGACGCCGCGGCGAACAGTTGAAGGTTTGTTTTGCTCCACGGCGGCCATCTTGGAACTTCTTCTTTTTCTTCTAACCGCAGGAATACCTCATTGCTGAGTGCTTGTCTCTTCTCTAAATGGCCCCCTATGAGTGCCTCTAGATGGTAAGGTGGCTCCATGGGACTTGACTTAACAGTCGCCCTACCCATACCGACATTCTTGGCGAAGTGTGATGTTGCTGTCCTCTAACGTCAAAATGACCCTCTGTTATTGAAGAACCGGACCTTGCCACGAATCGATTTCATCGTTTTGGCATTCCCTCCCCCACTCCTAGGCTACCCCCACTCCTAGGCTACCCCCACTCCTCCCCCACCCTTTCCTCTATTATACTGCAGGGACCTAATATTCGCTTTGGAAAATACACGGCACGGTAAATTTACAACTTCAAATCGACTCTCTGTCCAACCCTTGCTTCTGGAATGAGAGATGGACAACATTTGGCATTCCCTCTGACGTCACTACACCCCCCCCCCTCCTCTGCTCTCCCCACCTACCCCTCCTCCGCCCACCTGCCCCAACCCGCCCGGCCCCCGGCCCAGACGCGTCGTTGGTCGGTAGTTGTCGTTGGATTGGCGTCGGTGGATTTGGTGCACGCAGCGGCGTCGGCTGTTTCGCTCTTATTTATTTAAACAATGATTGTTGTATGGTAAGTTTGAGCCATGGACGAGGAGTTGCCAGACGGGCTGACGGGGCTGACTATGTCCGAGCTTCTCGCGAAGATGGGGCTTCACAAATATGCCCTTTATCTAGAAGGTGAGTTTAACCTAACCTCTTCATTTTCATTGTGATGTTGGCGCTAATAATGCTTCTGAGGGAATTGGACCAGCTCGGGGTCCTTAATGGCCTGCTCAATCCTCTTACAAAGATATCTGGGACTTCGGGCTGGTCCAAAAACACACCTGAGTGAATTATGGTTGGTGTCTATTGGTCAGTGTCAAGGCTCCTTATGTAACCAATATTTAATTAACCATGTGAATTTGTTCTTGCAGGTGGATGACATGGTTGTCAGTAGAACAGGACACGTATGATCTAAATGGACCAGCTCGGAGTCCTTAATGGCCTGCTCAATCCTCTCATGAAGTTATCCAGGACTTCGGGCTGGTCCAAAAACACATCTGTTTTAATTTTGCTCGGTATCCTTTTGGTGGGTGTACTGTTAGGATTTCTGTAACTGTTAATTTTGAATGCAGTGGAAGGTGTGACCAGAAGATTGGTTATCAGTAGAACAGGGTTGTTGTTTGTAAGAATAAATAATGTTTCCTGAAGCCATGAGTTTATTGTTGAACACTTGTCCTGAAGGTATCAACCATTCCTGAGCTCAACTTGTTTGACTGCTAATTATCAGAGCTTGTCCTCTGTCAGGCTTAGTTTTGTGCGCAAGGATTTTAACTACCAGGCTGGCGGTGAGGGTACTTGACTGTCGCTCCAATAATCTGATCCAAGGGTGTCTCTAACTGAATCTGTAATGTTGTCGGCAGAGGGTTATATGCTACTGGATCTTAAACATTACAAAGTAATTGCCATTGGTTTTTTCTTTTGTTGTTGTGTTTTACTTTGTCAATATTTTAAGTATCTATTGAAAAATTTGTATTGGCCTTGTGCAGATCAGAATGGTGAAACTTGTGGTGTTCGAGAAATATGAATGGAAAATTTTATGTGGATTTACCTGCGGTTCAAGGCAGTCGAGTTGGAAGACAACTAGATGAGTTATTTCTTAAGACGTTCTGTTCATTTTAAGCAAACATCAGAAAGGCAGAAGTGATGATATTTGATTGAGAAAAATTTAGAGAAATAAAACAATGAAAATCATGGCAGTTGTGCTTTTTAAACCGTGTTCCTCTTGGACCATGAAGATGATATTTTTCCTACACTTTAAAGTTTTTGTGTTCCTATCCTAGAAGGGCAGAAGTGTTGACATTGGATTGAGAAACGTTTAGAAGAAAAAAAAACAATGAAAATCATGGCAGTTGTTCTTTTCTAACCTTCACCCTCTTGGACGGTGAAAATGGTTTGTCCACATGTTCATATCCCAGTTTTGATTCCGACCATCCTTTGTTTGAACGTTATCAGTGTCAACTGTAAGAGGTTTGAGTGACAATACTTTCATTTCTTAAAATACGACTTTCATTTCTGTGAGATGAATTTGTGAGGAGAGGGCGTAAAAGGAGGATACCTCTATATGCAGAAAATGTTCAATGTCCATGTTGGGGGCAATCTGTCAAGGCTTAAGATCTGTACACAATGCATAAGTATTGAAAAGTTAACAAATAACGATTAGTGATCCTTTTCCATTCATGCTCCTCAGCTTGTTCAAAAACTAGACTAGAAATGAATTTTGATTTGACTATAAAATTTGAATAATTCAGACTAACACGAAACTAGAAGTACACTACGAATAATTTGAATGAGAAACTGGACTAGAAATGCACGAATCATGAACGGAGAAGGATCAATGTCAATGAGAAGAACTGGATATAAAAAACACTACACATGAGTAGAACGCGATATAAAAAACACTACACATAAGTAGAACAGGATATTAAAAAACACTACACATGAGTAGAACAGGATATACATCACACTACACAAGAGTAGAACAAGATGTAAATAACACTACACATAAGTAGAACACTGTAAACTGGTTGATGTCTTTAGACGCCAAAATATTGGCGTCCTCTGAGAACGCCAAATCTTGGCGTTCAAAGACGCCAATATTTGGCGTTCTGAGAAGAAGAACGCCAAATATTGGCGTCTTTCAACGCCAAAATTTGGCGTTCTCAGAGGACGCCAAAATTTTGGCGTCTAAAGACGCCAACCAATTTACAGTGAACAGGATAAAAATAACACGACACATAAGTAGAACAGGATATACATAACACTACACATAAATAGAACACGATGTACATAACACTACACATGAGTAGAACAGGATAAAAATAACACTACACATAAGTAGAACAGGATATACATAACACTACACATGAGTAGAACAGGACACTAAAGTGATATACTGAAAAATACACAAGTAGAACAGGACACTACATATTAGAGCAGGACACTAAACAAGTGATATACAGAAAACTGCTCATGAGTAGAACAAGATACTAAACAGAATTATCAAATTCAGTCCACTTCCTGAAGGGCCTGTGACACAGTGCACAGGGCCTCTTGCGGCCCTTGAGAGACTGCAAACATGGCATGCAGAAAGCATGCGAGCACCTCAGAAATCCCTGGAGTGGGCGAACCCAACAGATGCTGCACATTCCTGGAGCCGGTCCACCACCCGCTGCTGAATAAGGAGTATCCAAATCATCAGCAGGTTGGGCGGGCCTGGCAGTAGCAGCTGCAGATGTGAAATGCTGAGTAGGTGAAGCAGCAGATGTCGAAGGCCCAGCAGATGAAGGTGCAGCAACAGAAAATGAAGGCCACGATGAATTGGCAGCAGAAGCTGATGGCCCAGCAGAAGTTGATGGCCCAGCAAAAGACGAAGCTGCAGAAGTTGATGGCCCAGCAGAAGAGGATGCTGAACAAGACAATGACCGCATAGAACAAGTGTAAGGCCAAGAAGATGATGCTGCAGAAGTTGAAGGTCAGGAAGATGATGCTGCAGAAGTTGATGGCCGAGTAGAGGACGATGCTGCAGAAGTCGATGACCGAGTAGAAGACGATGATGCAGAAGACGATGACCGAGTAGAAGACGATGATGCAGAAGTTGAAGGCCAACAAGACGATGCTGAAGAAGTTGATCGCCCAGCTGAAGACATTGAGCCTGCCAACTGCAGCTTTAGGCTTTTAGCAGGCGGAGAGCTGCAGAACGTCTTCAGACTCAAGGACCTCTTCGACTGAGCCTTGGGAGGAAGAGTGGGAAGAGGTCCGCTTGCCTCAAACACATCATCATCGTAATCATCATCAGAGAAATCTGGAGCGAAATTAGATTCAGTTAGTCAGAAATCAGGAAAATGCAAACCTTCATACAAAACAAGTAAAATAACTTAGATATTTAACAAGATAGCTTGAATGTTTCCACAATTATTATAGTTGACATACCTCTGATATTGAATGGGTCAAATCCACAATCTCGTCACAGGACTCTGAGGGCGGTTCACCACCAGCAGTAGAACAGGACGCCAAGGGTTTTGAAGTTTGCGCATCAGTAGAACAGGAGGACGCCAAGGGTTTTGAAGTCTGCGCATCAGTAGAACAGGAGGACGCCAAGTGCTTTGAAGTATGCGCATCAGGAGAACAGGAGGACGCCAAGAGCTTTGAAGTCTGCGCATCAGTAGAACAGGAGGACGCCAAGTGCTTTGAAGTATGCGCATCAGTAGAACAGGAGGACGCCAAGAGCTTTGAAGTCTGCGCATCAGTAGAACAAGAGAATGCCAAGAGCTTTGAAGTCTGCGCATCAGTAGAACAAGAGGACGCCAAGTGCTTTGAAGTATGCGCATCAGGAGAACAGGAGGACGCCAAGAGCTTTGAAGTCTGCGCATCAGTAGAACAGGAGGACGCCAAGTGCTTTGAAGTATGCGCATCAGGAGAACAGGAGGACGCCAAGAGCTTTGAAGTCTGCGCATCAGTAGAACAGGAGGACGCCAAGTGCTTTGAAGTATGCGCATCAGTAGAACAGGAGGACGCCAAGAGCTTTGAAGTCTGCGCATCAGTAGAACAAGAGGATGCCAAGAGCTTTGAAGTCTGCGCATCAGTAGAACAGGACGCCACAGGCTTTGAACTGGGAGCGTCAGCTCTCTCCTGTGTCCCACTTGCGCCAGGCATAACTGAATGGAAAATAACAAAGACAAGAACTCATAAAAACACCACCACAGCATTTGATCTGATGAATGCTACAGATATGTAGAAATACTCACCAATTTCAAACTTGAAAGTAAGTGGGCAAGACGACCCACTCAGCAGCCTAGCTAATTGGCCCAAGCCATTTAGAATGGGAAGCTCAGGACGGCGTGCTGTGGACTCCACCAAATCAGTTGAGCCAACGGCCTCGCCATTGAAACAGTCGACAGGCAACTGGGAGGGTGACTCAGTAGAAGTGGGAGACACAGGCCGTTGATCTTCTTCCTCAGAGGAGGACGCCACCAGATGAGAAGACTCCCCGGGAGTAGAACAGGACGCCCCCGGTTGGGAAGACTCCTCAGGAGTAGAACAGGACGCCTCCGGTTGGGAAGACTCCTCAGGAGTAGAACAGGACGCCTCCGCTTTGGAGGGCGCAAAACGCGCTAATCTCCTCCTCCGGAGTTCAACAGGGCTGCGCACAACACACAGGATCAAGAATAGTGCGAGCAGGTCTTTGACGCGACAGCAAGCCGCGCCAGAACAAGACGCGTATGGGCCACGACACATTTCCAGAAAGGGAGGTTATTCGAAAATAATAAAAAAAAAAACATCCGTCACAATTGAAAATAAATTGATACCCAAACCCCATGACGTTCCACACAGGTTCAACGCAACACAAGCACGTTCCCTCCCATTCACACAATGAGTTTGCTCAGGGACCAACATGGCCGACCACTCATCGAAGGCATCAAAGTTTCAACAACGTTATTGGGACATTCTACACAGAGTTCGAGTACATTACTGAACGCAAACATGGTTTTCGATGATGATTCAGCATTAGACACTCACCTCAATGGCTGATCTGCCATGGCTGGCGAGTGCAAGAGAGTAATGAGGAATGAGAGACTGCGAACTCAACGGCACGGTGGCGCGGCGAGGCGACGACACGTCAGCTCACTCCAAGCTCTCGACGACGAATGGGGCGAGCAAGCGGCGAGCGGAAGTCAGGTCGCGGTGGTGGAGGGGGAACAATTTCGTACACCACCCTTCTTCCTCACACTCTCTCCGCTTCCCCCCGTGCCCTCCCACTCCAGCCACTGACTGCCGTACAAGGAGGCCGTGGTCCGCTGGAGCATTTAGCAATGTTACCGCATCGAAAACGAACTGCAAAAACAAATGACGAAAAGTTAAAACTCTGTTTTTTCAAAACATTCATCCATCGGAATAAAACGTACTGATTGTTTAAGAGTTAAGTATTTGAGTGCTTGAATGCAAATAGCTTAGATATAGCTTTCCCGCCAAAAGAGTTACTGTGCATAAGTTGGCTAAACGAAGAAAATCTCGCGCCTTTTTCGTGGCGTCACCTACTAGCATTGTGATTGGCTGAAGGTGACGTGATAATCCAGCGTTCTGATTGGCTATATTTGGCGCCATTTCATAGCCTTCTGATTGGCTAAGTTGATGTAAAATCTCTGGAGGGGGTAAACTCTAAAAATTCAAACTACAGTAGCGAGCAGACTAATTTAGCGATGACAACAGGCTTCAACTGTTAACGTACAGCACTGTAATGGGCGCAGGAATCGAGAATATTGTGTCAGTTTACGCACTCGTAATGACTACTTTGTAAACAAAGGGGTGTAACTCAGATAGGCGCGCGTGGACCGTCGCCCGAGCGCACCGACAGCAGTGGTGCCAACATGACATCCGAAAATGTGCGACTGACCGCTGGTGCGGCTTGAGTGCCTGTGCTGAGCTGCGTCTGTTACAGCCGAGCAATAGCGTAGTGGATAGCGTCGCCGCTTTCCGTCGGCAGTTTCGTGGGTTCGAGTCAGGTCGAAGACCGACACATTTTACGAACGTTTCGGCTCTCTAGGTTGGCAATTCTGAGTGCGGTGCGCGTAGATAGGCAACCCGTCACACTTACTCGGTCGCATTTCGTAGCCCACAGTTAGCCCCCTTTGTTTGTAAAACAGTAACGTAGTTGTGTCCATGTCTCCAGGCCCTGCCGTCATAGAGGTCTGAATGCCATACCTTGAACTTACCTTACCGCTCACGTCCAAGCAGCCGATTGATTCACAACAACGCTCTAGCCGCTGTCCTTGTCGCACTCATGGAGCACTCCCATCGCCTCGATACGACACATTCGTGAGTGCGACGTGACAGAAGCATTGGCGCGCTGTCCAGAATCAGTCAGCTGGACGGACCAAAGCATCAGTGTAAGCCTTTCTTCGTCTCTCTGACCAAGTCGCTTTCCGGAATCACACGGCAGCCGGGCTCCGACAGCCGACCCTCTCATTTTACAAGCATAAATTTTAAGTGAAAGTGATTCCTCATTTAAGTACCAAGTTCCTTAATAAACCAACAAGTTTAACTGAATATTTTTCAGCAATTTTTTAAATACTTAACTCATAAACCTTTGATTTTATGGCCCAACATAGCTTAAATATTTCACAAAGTTAAACAAGAATAATTAAAAAGTGGAAGTGACTTCTTATCATCACATGGCGTAAATACCATGGGGTTCACCAAAAGAAACCAGTACTGCGGTGCAGTCTTCCTTAAAACACAAATTATTTATTGCACCAAGCTTGAATACCAAGTCAGCAAATGGTTATCAGTTATTAAAAGCAGTACAACAACTCTATGAGCAAAGAGACTGTATCACTGGATGTATTGGAAAGGAAAATTATAACGTTTCTGATATGTATTTCATTTAATTGTCATGAACAGGTTTAATATTACACAAGGTTATCCGATTATGAATTCAAAAGTAGAAGTGCTATCTTCTCATGAGATGCTTCAAAATTACAAGGGAGAAATGAGTCTGAATGATTTAGCCAAGAAATTGGTTACTGTTACTGGAAGGTTTTCATCCAAACTGACTTATCTGAAGGTACAGCTGATAAACATGAATCCTTTACACGTTGAGATTGGTGTAAATAACAAAAAAAAAAAATCTTTTAAGGTATTCGCATCAGTAAAGTCTTTCTTAATTAAAGTAGGGTGTGTCACTGCAGTTGAAAATTTTCATGCTGCTCATATATCTTTCACTTTAATGGACCTAAGAAGGTTCAATTTTCCTTTAAGTTGCCCAATTAAGATTTAAAAATTTATTGTGATTTCCCAACACTTCCTCGATACGGAACGATTGTGAAATCCCAACACTTCTCTGTAATCAGAAAGGGACACTTTTGCTGCCTCAAAGTGATTTATTTTGTCTGACAGTCCATCATATTTTTGAAGCCAGTCTATTTTAAATACAGAGGACAGTTGTAATTTCCCGAAGAGTTTTGGTTTAAATACAGAGGCCAGTTGTAATGTCCCGAAGAGTGCTTGTTTAAATACAGAGGACTGTTGTAATTTAACGAAGAGTTCTGGCAACTTTTTTCACAACACTGGTGCTGTGAATTTTCTATCATTTTTTTTACAGTGTAAGATTTAAAAATTTACAGTGACCTTCCTTCATTATATGCTTTAAAATCACAACGTAGAAGTGAGTCTGAATGATTATAAGCAAGAATTGTTCTCAGAGAGTAGGAGTTCCTCATCCAAACTGCCCTTTCCGATAAACATGAGTCCCATGAGTCCCTGATACGTTGGCATAGACGTACATGACAGAAAAAACTTTTACAGCTTTCAAACCTTTAAATTCTTTCTTTGATCAAGGAGGATGACTCACTGAATCTATTGCAGATGACAATTTGAATATAGCTTGAATAACTTTGATTGTTATCGTCCTAAGGAGGTTCAATTTTTCACAAAGTTACCTAAGTATGAATTGAAAAGGGAAAGTCACATATCATCTTCATTTGCTTTTAAATAGCAAGGGATGGGTGGGAATATCTGATGAAAAAGAAGAACTACTTAGTGGTAGGAAGTGCACTTCCATGGACAACTCAATAACTTCCCATTGAAGCGGTGAAGTGACAAACTCCATACAAGGTCTTAAAAACATTTGTTTAAGGTGGATGATGGCTTAAGCGAAACATGAGAACAGGCTTTTAGCATCTGCTAGTCGCCACCCTGCTGACAACACGCCTCCAACGCAGAAAGTCTAAAGATACAAAACACCAACATAACCTCCTAAACTCCAAACACACACACATAAACATTTCAGTAGGTGAACATAAAAAAAAAGATCACTTGAGGATAATAGATGGTTAAACACACACAATCGGCTCGATTCTCGTGAAATACAGCATAGAATTAACGGAAACGACCGGTCGGACATCGTCTGAAAAACGGAGTCATATTAATGAACCGAATTACCATGCGAAACACCGTTAGCAGGCGGCGCCCGGGCTTGGCCAGGGCTTGGCGGAAAACGCGCGAGCCCTAGATATCTCCACATGAGAGGACTGAGCAGGCCATGGAAGGCCCCGAGCTGGTCCACCTGGATTGTACGCATCCTGTTCTACTTATACCATGCACCTACAAGAACAAAACACACGGAATGTAAATTTTTAAATCTTAATTGGGCAACTTAAAGGAAAATTGAACCTTCTTAGGTCCATTAAAGTGAAAGATATATGAGCAGCATGAAAATTTTCAACTGCAGTGACACACCCTACTTTAATTAAGAAAGACTTTACTGATGCGAATACCTTAAAAGATTTTTTTTTTTTGTTATTTACACCAATCTCAACGTGTAAAGGATTCATGTTTATCAGCTGTACCTTCGGATAAGTCAGTTTGGATGAAAACCTTCCAGTAACAGTAACCAATTTCTTGGCTAAATCATTCAGACTCATTTCTCCCTTGTAATTTTGAAGCATCTCATGAGAAGATGTCACTTCTACTTTTGAATTCATAATCGGATAACCTTGTGTAATGTTAAACCTGTTCATGACAATTAAATGAAATACATATCAGAAACGTTATAATTTTCCTTTCCAATACATCCAGTGATACAGTCTCTTTGCTCATAGAGTTGTTGTACTGCTTTTAATAACTGATAACCATTTGCTGACTTGGTATTCAAGCTTGGTGCAATAAATAATTTGTGTTTTAAGGAAGACTGCACCGCAGTACTGGTTTCTTTTGGTGAACCCCATGGTATTTACACCATGTGATGATAAGAAGTCACTTCCACTTTTTAATTATTCTTGTTTAACTTTGTGAAATATTTAAGCTATGTTGGGCCATAAAATCAAAGGTTTATGAGTTAAGTATTTAAAAAATTGCTGAAAAATATTCAGTTAAACATGTTGGTTTATTAAGGAACTTGGTACTTAAATGAGGAATCACTTTAACTTAAAATTTATGCTTGTAAAATGAGAGGGTCGGCTGTCGGAGCCCGGCTGCCGTGTGATTCCGGAAAGCGACTTGGTCAGAGAGACGAAGAAAGGCTTACACTGATGCTTTGGTCCGTCCAGCTGACTGATTCTGGACAGCGCGCCAATGCTTCTGTCACGTCGCACTCACGAATGTGTCGTATCGAGGCGATGGGAGTGCTCCATGAGTGCGACAAGGACAGCGGCTAGAGCGTTGTTGTGAATCAATCGGCTGCTTGGACGTGAGCGGTAAGGTAAGTTCAAGGTATGGCATTCAGACCTCTATGACGGCAGGGCCTGGAGACATGGACACAACTACGTTACTGTTTTACAAACAAAGGGGGCTAACTGTGGGCTACGAAATGCGACCGAGTAAGTGTGACGGGTTGCCTATCTACGCGCACCGCACTCAGAATTGCCAACCTAGAGAGCCGAAACGTTCGTAAAATGTGTCGGTCTTCGACCTGACTCGAACCCACGAAACTGCCGACGGAAAGCGGCGACGCTATCCACTGCGCTATTGCTCGGCTGTAACAGACGCAGCTCAGCACAGGCACTCAAGCCGCACCAGCGGTCAGTCGCACATTTTCGGATGTCATGTTGGCACCACTGCTGTCGGTGCGCTCGGGCGACGGTCCACGCGAGTAGTATAACTGGTACTGGGTAGCGGTTATCTACCTTCCAGGGGCAGCATACTTTTACACGGTGCAGCCTGACACTCGCTCCCGTTATCTACCTTCCGGCGATAAGACATTCTCTGGGGTCTGCAATCTGACACTGGCTCTCGGCATGTTACTTCCGGCGGTAAGAAATGCTCAGGGCCATGTAGTCTGACACTGGCTGACACTGGCTACCGGTTATCTACCTTCCAGGGGCAGCCTTTTCTTCACAAAATAACTGACACTACCTACCGGTTATATCTGCCTTCCACATTGTAAAAATTTAGAGGCAAATGACAGTCTATGTACGGTGTCGCCGTACATGCCACTCTTGGACATCGCTCCTCGGGTACGGAGCGCAAACTACGGCGTCATCGTACCACCGAGAAGACCAGGTTTTCCACGTTACAGTCTAAGAATACGGCTCCACCGTACCCTGTTTGGCACACTGTTTCCTCTACGGTGGTCCCGTACTTTGCGATCAGTCATAGATATGTGACATTAAAGGTACGGCATTGCCGTCTTTTCTTATGACGGGCGCTGCCGGAAAATAATTAGCGGTTGATACCGTCACTTTGACCGTCATTATTTTTTGCAGTGCAGGGGCAACCTATTTGTTCACAGTATATCTGACACTGGCTACCGGTTATATCTGCCTTCCAGGGGCAACGTATTATTTCGCAGTATTACTGACACTGAGTCCCGGTTTCATCTACCGTCTTGGGGGACAAGCTATTTTAAAATCTGGTCTGTCTTCCTTTAGAGCCGGCTGACACCGGTAGTCGATTTTGATTTCTGTCATCCTAATTATCAGGTTTCTATTTTTTTTTTCCGTTTTGTATACTGATATTGAATAAGAGAACAAAAAAACAATTTTTGCAAGTTATTTTTAGTCAGCAAATAAAAATGCTTGTGAAGTTCAAACACAGACGTAGAAACGAAAATATAATGATAATTTTTGTACACGCTCAAATCAAAATAATAATATAAACACTTTTGTATATATACTAGTGGAAAATAGGCATGTCGATCATTTCTTATGTGCAAACTGTGCAAACAACATGGATTTGCGTTTTTCACACCCCTCCAATGTTTTAGTTTGTGCACCCAGTGGTGGGGGAAAGACACATTTGGTTAAAAGAGTCGTAGAAAATCGATACAACATGTTTAATGTTTCCTTTGTAAAAGTTGTGTGGTATTATAGTGAGTATCAAGATGCTTATGACGAACTTGCACAGAAACATGGAGTAGAATTTATAGAGGGAGCACCATCAATGGATCACTTCCCGTCAGGGGAAAAACCTAAATTGGTCATCGTTGACGATTTTTTGGACCAGATTAAAAACCCTGAATTCCTGAAAATTGCGATAAAGGGGTCTCACCATCGAAATTTGAGTTTCTGGTTTTTAACTCAAGCCTTGTTTCCACCGAACTTCAGACAAATAAGTTTGCAGGCGCATTATGTGATTCTGTTAAAATCTCCACGTGATATTCAACAAATCAGAACCCTTGCACTGCAGGTGGACCCAGCGAATTGGAGAGGAATGCTAGAAGCATATTTAGACGCTACTCAAGAAGGACACTCATACATATTATTTGATTTTCACGTGAGACAACAAGACCACCTTCGCTTGAGAACACACATTTTCCCTGGTGAAAACACAGTCGTATACATTCCAAATGGAAAGTATAAAAAGTCACTCATTTTCCAAAAGTAGGCATTGTTGAACAATGCGTCAAAGACGCCACTACACTCTTTAGGGAAGAAAATGGCTCTGTCCAAAAGACAAGAACACAAAGATTTACTTCGCGTACTTCAGCGTGCAAGACCTTCCGTGCGTAAAGCCATATTAAAAGAGGCTGATAAGGCTCTTGTGTATTCTATTTGTGAGCTTTGTGAAAATACTTTATGTGGAAACGTACCGTTAACACCAACACAGATACAAAAACTTAAGAAACATAAAACTGTTATCAAAAAGCTTGCAAAACGCGGAGAATCTTGGATAAAGAAAAAGAAGGCCCTAACCCAAGAAGGTGGTGCATTTTTGCCATTACTTTTGAGCGCTCTAGCTCCCGTAATTGGAAACCTTATTTTTGGCAAATAAATCGGCATGGAGCACTGTAAAAAATTAGTGCTTGTCCCCCATGAAACTGTAGCAAAATTACAGGAAAAAAATCCAGTAGAACGCACACCTGAAGTGGTCATGAATGACTTAGACAGAGAAATGCAACATATTTTAAAACAAAAAGCAGAAGACAGAGAAAAGTGGAAGTTGTATGAACAGGCTCTTCAAAAGTACTTGTATTTTGTAAATGAAAGAAAAAAACCAATAGAATTGTATGTGCCAGACTTGGGAAGCTCCAATCACGAAACCACATTGAAGCAGAAATTGTTATCTATTACACCTAGAAAATTTCAAGAATCCGCCGCTTATTTGTTAGATCATTTGTCTACACAAGAAGCCAAAAAGTTTATAAGCTGGGATGAAAATGGAAGGACTTTAGTTGGAAATCAGACGTTGCCGAGCATCATAGATCTAGTTTCTGATGCCGTACGCACCCGAGATTCACCAAAAATAAACAAGTGGGAAACGTTTGCAACCGTACTTAAATCACTCGGCACACCCCTCGAAATTATAGGAAACAAAAAATATAAGGAAGTGTTACAGTCCCAAGGTGGATCAGGTCTTGTACCACACCATGCCAGCTACACAGACAAAACAGCCATCCATAAGCACAAGAAAAACAATACACAATCAAAACGGATCAGAAACACTAACTGGAAACGATGGAATTGACAGCATTTTTAAAAACACGCGTCACCCAGCGGGATTTAGTAATGTAGAACGACTCAAAAATGCTTCAAACTCACATAGGAACCAAATTGTTGAATACCTCCAAGGACAGGACGCTTACACACTTCATAAACGGGCAAGGCGCACGTTTCCACGAAATGTTACATATGCTGACAATATTGATGATTGTTGGCAGGCAGACTTGGCGGATTTTAGTGCGTTGAAGGACGACAATCAGAAGACTAAATTTATTCTTTGTGTCATTGACGTATTTTCTCGATTTGCTTGGACCGTACCGGTATTAAACAAACAAGCATTGACAATTAAGCACGCATTTGAAACTCTTTTTAAGAATACGACAAGGAGGCCAACTCGATTAATAACAGACAAAGGAGGAGAATTAAAAAACAAGACACTGAAACAATTTTTACAGGAGCACGGTATAGACTATGCACACACAAACAACCCGGATACGAAATGTTCCGTTGTAGAAAGATTTATCGGAACTTTAAGAATGTGGATGCAGAAAGTGTTTACTCACAGAGAAAGTTACGAATACACGAACGGGGTTTTAGATGATGTAACACATGCTTACAACAACAAAAGGCACAGTGCTTTGAAAATGACTCCAACACAAGCAAGCGACCCTAAACGGGTGCTTGAAGTGTATCATAATCTTTATGGGAAAAAATTAAATAGAAAGCAGGTTTCTCCAAAATTAAAAGTGGGGGACTATGTGCGAATCTCGAGAGAAAAAAAGCGTTTCGAGAAAGGGTGCACATGGAATTGGTCAGAGGAAATTTTCAAAATAACAAGGGTGATCCCACATGCACAACCCGTTTATCGAATAGCTGATTTAGACAATAATGAAGAACTCGAGGGAACATTTTACTCCTGGGAACTAAGTCCTGTGAAAAAGCCGGAGATGTTTAAAATTGCATATATAGTCAAAACCCGAGGGAAAGGTCCCAGAAAAGAAGTTTTTGTCCACTGGAGAGGTTACCCGGAGTCCTCTCGCTCATGGATACTAGCAAAAGATCTCACAACAACATGATGGATTTTTATATGGTGCTTCCTAGTAATTCAAGCCCACAAGTTTACCCCGAAAATAAAACCTCAAACTTTAAAATTCAACTCTCAGAGCGAGTTGAACTGCGCGCTAACTGGGAAGTGGCCCTCATGGAACTTAACTATCCAAACACAATCAAACAAGTTTCAGAGGGTGAAAACGCAATAAGAATTTGTTTCGCAAACGGCGAAGAAAAATCATTTCTGGTGAGACCCGGACACTACATCACGAAAGAAAACTTGTTGTATGCCTTGCACGAAACGTTAACACCCATCGAGGAACTACCAGACGGACGCGGAAGATCTAGCGTCGTAGAACTGACAGCAGAAGGCTACATTTTGTTTCATCCCTTTAAAAGTACACCAGATGCCAAATACACATTTTCGCCACTCCTGGCCAATCAACTTGGGTTGCTCCACTCAGGCCCTTATTCAACAAACACAGAACTTTTAGGAACTTACCCAGTTGACACAAGTTTGGGAGTAGCACCGCAGCTGTTTGTGTATTTGGACATAATTGAAGACCAAATTGTGGGACACACACGAGCTCCGCTGCTACGAACTATTCCAGTCGAAACGCGAAAAACATATGGGGGAATGACTACTTATCGATGTGACCCACCAATCTACTTTAAACTGAAGACAAAATCGTTTGACACCTTAGAAATAAATATAAGAACGCACACTGGGAAATTCACACCATTTGATCACGGAACTTCAACGCTTTTGTGTCACTTTAGACGGTGCGGTTAACAGAAGCATGTCCCACATTGAAGAATATTACGTTCAACAGGCCCAAACAGGGTCTGGTATGGGTTATTTTGCGGGGTCATCCACACAGAAGGGAGCAGGGATCGGGAGTCTGCTAGGGGGACTGTTTCGCAGTATTTTTCCATTCTTGAAACAAGGTGCCAGTGTGGTAGGGCGCGAGGCTCTTCGAGCTGGAAGCCACATACTAGCAGACGCCGCGTCTGGGGATGTACCACTGAATACCAGTTTAAAACAGCACCTTTCAGAAGCAGGCCGAAATCTAGTTAGTAGGATGAGTGGAAATGGTATAAAGCGAAGGAAAGCCGAGGTATATTTTCAGTCTTTGCGCGAACCTCGCACAGGAAAGACACAAAAGAGGTCAAAGCCAGACCCAGGACACATTTTTTAAAATGTCATTTTTACACAATGCCTCTGTTGAGGCCCTTCGAACAGAACTTGATTTATGGGCGATACCACCGACACAAACAGTATTAGAGGGTGGACAATGGATACCCTACAAACCTATCACAAGTATTGATCAGTCAAACACCGTAGAATTTTGTGTACCAGGTACAGGGAATGAGTATATTGACCCAGCACACACATTGCTTCAAGTCAGAGGAAAAATTGTGGATTCACAGGACTTGGATTTTACGGCGGATGACAAAAATGAAGCCACGCCTATAAACTATCTGTTACATTCGCTTTGGAGTCAAGTAGACGTTTCATTGAATCAGAAAGTGATTTCACAGTCTGCGATGACTTATCCGTACAGAAGTTACATTGAATCACTCCTTGCCTACGACGCGCCAGCTAAAAACTCACACATGTCGATGCGAATGTGGTACAAAGACACAGCAGGATACATGGATGAAGTAAAACCACAAAACAACGAGGGACTGAAAGCACGCCATGAACTAACCAAAAACAGTAAGATGTTTGAGGTTATGGGACCAATTCATAGTGATTTCTTCAATCAAGATCGATTTCTTTTAAATAACGTGGAATTGCGAATAAAACTCACTCGACAACGTGATCCCTTCGTGCTCATGTCAACATTTCAAAACGAAAAGCTGCTCATTCTGGATGCTACTCTCCTCGTGCGAAAAGTACGGATATCACCCACGGTGCTACTTGGTCATGCAGCGGCATTAGAGAAAGCACCCGCAAAATACCCTCTGACCAGAGTTGATTTGAAAACCATAACCATTCCTGCAGGACTTCAAGACAAAACCATTTCAAATTTGCACCTCGGACAAATTCCAAAAAGAATAATCATTGGATTTGTTACCAATCAAGCCTTCAACGGACATTACCAAAGCAATCCTTACAATTTTCAACATTTTAATCTAAATTATTTAAGCTTGTTTGTTGACACACAACAAATCCCAGCACAGCCCCTTACACCAGACTTTGAACGCAATTTGCATATTGACGCATATAACACGCTATTCAGTGGCACCGGTATACATTGGAAGGATGAAGGGAACGATATAACGTATGCAGAATATCCTCGGGGGTATACATTGTACGCATTTGATATTTCCCAAGACTTGTCGGCAAACGAAAGCCATTGGAACTTGCAGCGCCAAGGCATTGTGCGAATGGAAGTAAAATTTGCAAAACCATTAACAACAGCAGTAAACTGTATCGTTTTCTCGGAATTCAATAACCTTATAGAAATCGATAAGAATCGAAACGTGGTCGTTGACTACGGTGTTTGAAAAAAATGGATGGGTACACATTGGAGGCGGTCCTTCTAAAAGATCCCCACGCCGCACCGTACTTTGCGGGGGTGTTTGCGTCTGACACTTTGCCACGCACCATTCAACAGAAACCTGCACTCATCATAGTGAATACGGATCCAATCAAAAAGCCGGGTGCCCACTGGCAAGCGATCTATTTGGGGTGTTACGGACGAGGTGAACACTTTTGCTCTTATGGACTGGGGCCATATGTACCAAAAATAAGGCAGTTCATGGATCGTCAATGTTCGCTCTGGAAGAAAAACACTATAGATTTACAATCAATTGATTCAGCCGTTTGTGGACAATATTGTACCATGTACCTCTTGTTTAAGGCGCATGGTTTCTCCATGCAAGAATTTTTATCTTATTTTACAACTGATTGTAATCAAAATGACGAAATGGTCAACAAAATGTTCCAACGATATGCCAAAAATGTAAAACTTTGTGACGATGTACTACCAAAAAAAGCACAAACATGTTGTAACAAGAGAATATGTAAAAAAAATTAATAAAACACAAAACCAATGTATGGTGAAATTATTTAGTTCCCAATCCCCCCCCCTCCCCTAAAAAAATCCGTGCACGCATGTCCAAAGAGAGGAACACGCATTAAGGTGCACACATGACGCGAATAGAACAGCCCACGCCCTCACTCGGAGCTCGGACGAGCACAGTCCAGCGGAGACGGTACGCGATACTAGCGCCTACGAGTCATGTGTCATGTCCTTGACGAGCCGGGCCGGGGGAACGGGGTGGGGCCGCGTAGGGCACGGCGGGACGATGCGTCGGACCGGGGGCCGGGCCGGGCCGGGCCGGGGCGGCGCGGGGCGGCGGCGCGGGGCTGCAGCGCGGGGCTGCAGGGCGGGGCGGCGGCGCGGGGCGGCGGCGCGGGGCGGCGGCGCGGGGCGGCGGCGCGGGGCGGCGGCGCGGGGCGGCGGCGCGGGGCGGCGGCGTGGGGTGGCGGGGCGGCGGCGCGGGGCGGCGGCGCGGGGCGGCGGCGCGGGGCGGCGGCGCGGGGCGCGGCGACGAGTGGGAGACCTAAAATCTAGTACAAATTCAGAAACACGTTGAAGACCCGACCTAGCTCTGCGACTGCGACACAAGGTCAGGGCCCCGAGAAGGAAGGACTCCAGTTACAGTATACAAACCGAGTGGGATCACTAGCAAGCCCAGACACGCGCTAGCACCGCAAGGCGACGGAGCTATAGGCTCACACTTTGGGAAAGAAAAATGAAAAATTCATATGATACAAAAGATGCACAAGACAGCTTCCAAACTGAAATGTTTATATTTTTATTATTTGCAATATTATCTTTTATCTTTAGTTGTTTTGATTTCTTCTGTCAAACTTCGCGCCGAAATGAAACCACATATGTTCATCAGTCAAGTCAGTCCAATATTGATTCATCGTCAGAGACAAATACAAACGCAGAAGACGGAGGAGCAGGCGAAACGGATGAGATAAGGCCTACGACGCCCGCGGCCGCGCCTGCGGTGACGTGAAAGGAGGATGGGGAGACAAGGGGGAGATAGGGAATGCCCACGTGCATCATCAAGCGAGTAGAAGAAGAGGGGGCCACGCAGAGGTGGGGGTCAACGCCAGGAGCCTGAGAGGAGAGGAGAAGTGAACGGCTTATGGAAGGGGTAGGGAATGACCAAGTGCAGCGCCAATCAAGTTGAAGACGAGAGGGGAACGGGGCATAGAGCAGAACTCGGCCCGGCGGACGAGGACCGCGAGAGGGGAAATGCAGGGCGAACACTATGCTGTGCGCTCGTCAGATGAGGGCCTCTGCGGGGAGGCGGGGAGGGGAAAGGGGGAAGGCAAGGCTCGTGGACCTACGGAGGGGGTCTCTACACGGCAAGGCGAGTGGGGGAGACAGGGAAAGTGGGGAACACGGCCCGGCGGCTGAAGACCGCACGAGGGGAAATGCAAGGCAGACGGTATGACTCACTAGCGCCCTCATGACAAGATCACAAAGAAAACGGGGGGAACGAGGCATGGAAGGGAGCTCTGTCAGGGGGGTGGGGTACCAATCGCAAGCAGCAAGGAAGGAGAATGACAGAGCCAGCGAGACCGGACAAGGCGGCCGAGCCGCCGAGGCCGGTAGGTCCAGTGTTGGCGACTTCATAAAAGTCGCCAGCGCTGAGGCAGACGGCACAGTCTACATACACACTCCACTCCACCACACAACTCCAAACACAGCAGATGGACAGACGGGAGAAAACTAATCACAGGGACTAGTGGAACACACCTCCACCACAGATACAAGAAGACAGACAGGAAGAAACTAAGGGACACACCACGACCACTGATACAAGAAGACGAACAAATCGTTTGAATTGTGACATGTAATCGAACGAATAATCAATACATTCAATATACGGTATACAAGAAGACAGACAGGAGGAAACCAATCACAGGGACAAACCTCCACCACACATACAAGAAGACGAACAAATCGTTTGAAGTGTTACTTGTCATCAAACCAATAATCAATAAATTCAATATGCGGTTTGAAATATGTAATCAAATTATAAAATATAATCATTGTATTTAATAAATCTCATAGCTAGTAAAAATACCTCTGAAAGATGTTTTATTTTCCTCATCGATGTTCGATATCGATTTCCGACATTGATATTCAAAACGGGAAAAAAATGGGAGAAGTGATGATAAGTAGGTTGACTTGACACTAATTAAAGTCGACTGCTAGTATCAACCCAAAAGGAAAGGAGACCAGATTTTTAAATAGCTTGCCCCCTGGAAGGTAGATACCGGTAGCCAGTGTCAGGCTGACCCCATGTTGCCCCTGGAACGTAGATAAAACCGGTAGCCAGTGTCAGTCATTCTGTGATTTTAAAAAAAATGCGGAAATAACCGGGACATAGTGTCAGTTATACTTTGAAAGAAAAAAAAACGGGTTCTCCTAAAAAAAGAAAAAAGGCGCAAATATGTTGATTTTAAAAAATCAATTTAGAAAATCAATAATTTTTTTTTTTAAATACGGTTTTTAGGTTGAAGTTATTAAATTGAAATTCCTAAATCCTTTTTTAAAAAAAGCGCCTGAATGATACGCAAAAACTCTGCACTCACGCCATTTAAATAACCCCCAGGAGGTAGGCAACCTGGAGAGTAAAAACCGGTAGCCAGTGTCAGCCAGTGTCAGTGAAAAAATATGCTGCCCCTGGCAGAAAAGGCTGCCCCTGGAAGGTAGATAACCGCTACCCAGTACCAGTTATACTACTCACGCGCGCCTATCTGAGTTACACCCCTTTGTTTACAAAGTAGTCATTACGAGTGCGTAAACTGACACAATATTCTCGATTCCTGCGCCCATTACAGTGCTGTACGTTAACAGTTGAAGCCTGTTGTCATCGCTAAATTAGTCTGCTCGCTACTGTAGTTTGAATTTTTAGAGTTTACCCCCTCCAGAGATTTTACATCAACTTAGCCAATCAGAAGGCTATGAAATGGCGCCAAATATAGCCAATCAGAACGCTGGATTATCACGTCACCTTCAGCCAATCACAATGCTAGTAGGTGACGCCACGAAAAAGGCGCGAGATTTTCTTCGTTTAGCCAACTTATGCACAGTAACTCTTTTGGCGGGAAAGCTATATCTAAGCTATTTGCATTCAAGCACTCAAATACTTAACTCTTAAACAATCAGTACGTTTTATTCCGATGGATGAATGTTTTGAAAAAACAGAGTTTTAACTTTTCGTCATTTGTTTTTGCAGTTCGTTTTCGATGCGGTAACATTGCTAAATGCTCCAGCGGACCACGGCCTCCTTGTACGGCAGTCCGTGGCTGGAGTGGGAGGGCACGGGGGGAAGCGGAGAGAGTGTGAGGAAGAAGGGTGGTGTACGAAATTGTTCCCCCTCCACCACCGCGACCTGACTTCCGCTCGCCGCTTGCTCGCCCCATTCGTCGTCGAGAGCTTGGAGTGAGCTGACGTGTCGTCGCCTCGCCGCGCCACCGTGCCGTTGAGTTCGCAGTCTCTCATTCCTCATTACTCTCTTGCACTCGCCAGCCATGGCAGATCAGCCATTGAGGTGAGTGTCTAATGCTGAATCATCATCGAAAACCATGTTTGCGTTCAGTAATGTACTCGAACTCTGTGTAGAATGTCCCAATAACGTTGTTGAAACTTTGATGCCTTCGATGAGTGGTCGGCCATGTTGGTCCCTGAGCAAACTCATTGTGTGAATGGGAGGGAACGTGCTTGTGTTGCGTTGAACCTGTGTGGAACGTCATGGGGTTTGGGTATTAATTTATTTTCAATTGTGACGGATGTTTTTTTTTATTATTTTCGAATAACCTCCCTTTCTGGAAATGTGTCGTGGCCCATACGCGTCTTGTTCTGGCGCGGCTTGCTGTCGCGTCAAAGACCTGCTCGCACTATTTTTGATCCTGTGTGTTGTGCGCAGCCCTGTTGAACTCCGGAGGAGGAGATTAGCGCGTTTTGCGCCCTCCAAAGCGGAGGCGTCCTGTTCTACTCCTGAGGAGTCTTCCCAACCGGAGGCGTCCTGTTCTACTCCTGAGGAGTCTTCCCAACCGGGGGCGTCCTGTTCTACTCCCGGGGAGTCTTCTCATCTGGTGGCGTCCTCCTCTGAGGAAGAAGATCAACGGCCTGTGTCTCCCACTTCTACTGAGTCACCCTCCCAGTTGCCTGTCGACTGTTTCAATGGCGAGGCCGCTGGCTCAACTGATTTGGTGGAGTCCACAGCACGCCGTCCTGAGCTTCCCATTCTAAATGGCTTGGGCCAATTAGCTAGGCTGCTGAGTGGGTCGTCTTGCCCACTTACTTTCAAGTTTGAAATTGGTGAGTATTTCTACATATCTGTAGCATTCATCAGATCAAATGCTGTGGTGGTGTTTTTATGAGTTCTTGTCTTTGTTATTTTCCATTCAGTTATGCCTGGCGCAAGTGGGACACAGGCACGATGTACTGAACCCCCCGGTGGCGCCACTAAGCTGCCACAACGCACTGAAAATGGCAACACGCCTCGTACCTTTAATAGGGTTCGCGCGGTCTCCACCGCAGCGCTGCGTTCGCTAGTGAGGCACCCCCCACCACTCCTTGCCGCCGCCGGCTCCGCTCCGGCCCGGCTCAGCCTCCCTGCTCGGCCGGCTCCGGCAGGAGCCGAGCGGATCAGGCGGCGGCAAGGAGTGGTGGGGGGTGCCTCAATAGCGAACGCAGCGCTGCGGTGGAGACCGCGCGAACCCTATTAAAGGTACGAGGCGTGTTGCCACTTTTGCCAGCGAAGTGCCGCCACCGGGGGGTTCAGTACATCGTGGACACAGGAGAGAGCTGACGCTTCCAGTTCAAAGCCTGTGGCGTCCTGTTCTACTGATGCGCAGACTTCAAAGCTCTTGGCATCCTCTTGTTCTACTGATGCGCAGACTTCAAAGCTCTTGGCGTCCTCCTGTTCTACTGATGCGCATACTTCAAAGCACTTGGCGTCCTCCTGTTCTACTGATGCGCAGACTTCAAAGCTCTTGGCGTCCTCCTGTTCTCCTGATGCGCATACTTCAAAGCACTTGGCGTCCTCCTGTTCTACTGATGCGCAGACTTCAAAACCCTTGGCGTCCTCCTGTTCTACTGATGCGCAAACTTCAAAACCCTTGGCGTCCTGTTCTACTGCTGGTGGTGAACCGCCCTCAGAGTCCTGTGACGAGATTGTGGATTTGACCCATTCAATATCAGAGGTATGTCAACTATAATAATTGTGGAAACATTCAAGCTATCTTGTTAAATATCTAAGTTATTTTACTTGTTTTGTATGAAGGTTTGCATTTTCCTGATTTCTGACTAACTGAATCTAATTTCGCTCCAGATTTCTCTGATGATGATTACGATGATGATGTGTTTGAGGCAAGCGGACCTCTTCCCACTCTTCCTCCCAAGGCTCAGCCGAAGAGGTCCTTGAGTCTGAAGACGTCCTGCAGCTCTCCGCCTGCTAAAAGCCTAAAGCTGCAGTTGGCAGGCTTAATGTCTTCAGCTGGGCGATCAACTTAAGCATCGTCTTGTTGGCCTTCAACTTCTGCATCATCGTCTTCTACTCGGTCATCGTCTTCTGCATCATCGTCTTCTACTCGGTCATCGACTTCTGCAGCATCGTCCTCTACTCGGCCATCAACTTCTGCAGCATCATCTTCCTGACCTTCAACTTCTGCAGCATCATCTTCTTGGCCTTACACTTGTTCTATGCGGTCATTGTCTTCTTCAGCATCCTCTTCTGCTGGGCCATCAACTTCTGCAGCTTCGTCTTTTGCTGGGCCATCAACTTCTGCTGGGCTATCAGCTTCTGCTGCCAATTCATCGTGGCCTTCATTTTCTGTTGCTGCACCTTCATCTGCTGGGCCTTCGACATCTGCTGCTTCACCTACTCAGCATTCCACATCTGCAGCTGCTACTGCCAGGCCCGCCCAACCTGCTGATGATTTGGATGCTCCTTATTCAGCAGCGGGTGGTGGACCGGCTCCAGGAATGTGCAGCATCTGTTGGGTGCGCCCACTCCAGGGATTTCTGAGGTGCTCGCATGCTTTCTGCATGCCATGTTTGCAGTCTCTCAAGGGCCGCAAGAGGCCCTGTGCACTGTGTCGCAGGCCCTTCAGGAAGTGGACTGAATTTGATAATTCTGTTTAGTGTCCTGTTCTACTCATGTATAGTGATCTGTCACACATTTGTTTAGTATCTTGTTCTACTCATGAGCAGTTTTCTGTATATCACTTGTTTAGTGTCCTGCTCTAATATGTAGTGTCCTGTTCTACTTGTGTATTTTTCAGTATATCACTTTAGTGTCCTGTTCTACTCATGTGTAGTGTTATGTATATCCTGTTCTACTTATGTGTAGTGTTATTTTTATCCTGTTCTACTCATGTGTAGTGGTATGTATATCCTGCAACTCATCTGGCATCTCAATGTCAGCATCAAGTAATTCATCTATCTTATCCTCAACCTCTTGTCTCCGTTTCTTGTCCTCCTCTCCTTTTAAATCTTTCATTTCTAAGCAGCTCTAGAGCATCCATCACTTGCCCCCCAGTGACATTACTGCCCCGTGGTGGTTTAATACGTGAGTATGTCATCAATAAGCGGTATATATTTACAAACAGACGGGGGTCAGGATGTTGATTGGAACCACAAGCCCCCCGTATGTGCCCAAAAAAATGCTACAAAAGTTTTGAAGTAATCATTAGATTTCTGATAAAATTATCTAATAAAATTTGTTTTTACTTTCAGGATTAAATTACCTCTAAGGAGTCTTGGTTTATACGCCTAGTCATAAGGTTCAAATAATGACAATCTTTGGCCAGGTAATTGACTAGACTTAGTGCGTTTTTGATAGTCACAACCAACCCTAGCCAAACCTTTGTGGTCATTTTATCATCGTATTTCACAAATGGCTGCCACGGTTTCCGAGGTTTGGGTTTGCGTCCACGATGAACTGAATCATACTTCTCTTTGGCCATCTGGTTGATTGTTTCCAAGTATGATAAAAATTGCAGGAGAACCTGTTTGGAAAAAGAGGTTAAGTTCTTCTGATTTTTACTTATTAGTTTTTAATTTTTTAAATTTTATTTTACAGAATGCTGACCTTATGGTATTTTGAGTCAGGGTCAGGTTTTAGGGCCTGAAATGGTAGTTGGGAGTTCATAGCATCTACAACGTCATTGATGCGCCTAATAAACTGAATGGTCGGCCCAGCATCTTGTAAATCTGGGACTCCCAAACGCATATAGTGCTGCATGCCGTCAGCAACTCTACCACCAAAAAACTGGAAAGGTATGTTTAAATTGTACTCAAATTGTACAGACATTTTTAATAGAAAAATGGAAAGTTTGCCTACTTGCAGAGCTAATCGCACTTTCATCTTTTGGTAATTTGTAGGTTCAATGTGATCTCTTTTGAGGCTGAAGACCCCTTTGATACCCTTTGTCTCCTCTAATGTCAGGCGTGCCTTCCAGTGAGACAATGTCACTATACCTTCTGGCAACTGATAAGAAAATAAAGTGAAGCAATTGGTAAGGTAAATTTTTATGAGTGAACATATATATTTTGGTTTTGTTAAACTTACTTTTAATTCTTTTTTATCCAGCATCCGAGTCCAGAGGCTTTTCATCAAATGAGGGAAGTCTGATGCAAACCTTAATTCCCGGGAACTGTCAACGGGGTGCTCACAAGATGGACTTAACTGATTTATTCCTAACAAATCCCACATTGATCTGTTCCATGTTGCTGCATCAGTAAAGATACAATCAACAAAGAAACCACTATTTTCTGTGAGTCCTATAGCCTCTATAATAATTTTATGCAGTTTGTCTGATTTGACAGCCCTACACCTTAAAAATGCTCCTAGGCACTGTACCCACTGACCCTTAAAAGGTTGAAACACGACAACAAGGGCATGGTCACCCCTTTTGTCTCGATCAGCTTCTCCTTCAAAACCTCCCAAGTCAACCAAGCCATGCACTTGACACGTATTGCTGTCAAAAAAGGTTCGACTTTCTAAGGCAATTTCATCAATGAGAAGACAACCTATTGAGTTGAAATAAGTTAGTTTTCTATTTATGGCAATTTTCACTACTCAAAGTTGTTTCAATATTATACAATTACCATGGCGTTCTCCAGGCTGATATTTTTCGCTTTTTGCTTTCATCAGGGCAAAAACATTTTCCTGGAAGCCAAAAGAGCTTGTTTTCGCATCTTAATTTCTCATAAGGTCCTGGAGCTTTAATCCTCAGTAATATGCATTCATAAATGTACTATGATGCGTATCTTCTGTTTTTTTTTGTTGTTGTGTTGCTTGGCAGAGTCAAAACATGCTTGAACTAGAAGCCTCTATTCCTCGGGGAGAACTGTCAGAATTTCATCAACTTTCTGTGCTTTAGTCTTGTGCAAGAGCTTCATAGCATCAGACACTTCATTTTACATGGCATCCACCTGTCAGTAATTTTTATTTAATTTTTACGGACTGTATCTTTGTTTTTTAAATTTATGCAAAATGTTTCTTACCTTTTTGGTCAATCTACTAGCTGTTTGGGCATGCATTCTAACTTTAGCCCTCATTTCTTTCAGCCTTTCACTTACGCTCTTGCTTTGCTCTTGTCTTTTCTTTAATTTTCTTGCCACATTACACCTTGCACATCGTGTTGTTTTGTTTCCAGCAGTCTGTGGTACATGCCCTAAACAGCCATCAGCCCACTGCCTTTTTCTACATTCATCATCAGTAAATCCAATGCATGCCCTTAAAGAGTGTATTCGGGTAAGTTCTCTCTCAATGTCTTGCTGTGTTGTCATCTGTTTACTGTTTACTTGGTTAATGAAAACTTTAGGAGTTAAAGAATTTGTGAAAACTACAACTTTTTCTTGGTAGAGACGTTCACATTCAATTTTTGTGAAAGCTGTTCTTTGCTCTGCAATTCACGAACAATAAAATAAACATTTCTTTTTTAAATGACTGGACTAATTATTTGAAAATTAATGGCTTACCATTGTCACTGTGAACACCCCCAAACTTTCCTGGCAATTTAAATGCTTTAGCTCTCTCATGAATAAGTCTACAAGTGAGAGCAGCACTTGGATCCAATTTCCACAAAATCGATGCAGCATTTCAGTGAAATAAAGCAAGAGAAAGTGGCAACTTGTGTGGAAACTCGAACCCACCTCAGAGCTAGGAGGCTGCATGGAAAGTTGCCTCATTTGCACTGGCACGCCCGGCGTGATGTTCTCTTTGTCAGAAGTTGGAGCTAAAACGTGCTGCGGATTTGCAGGCGTGAAGTCTGAACTTATGTCCATGGGAGACCCAGCGGACGACGGCCCTGCGGCTGGCGCTGATGGGGTGGGGTGCGGGGGATGAACACGCCCTGGTGGCGCGGACTTCGCTGACGGCCCGGCGGGGGTGGCCATCGGCGACGGCCTAGTGCAAGGGGTGGCCAAGGGCAGGGGTCGGGCGGGGCTCGGGGAGGTCGACATCGGCGACAGTCCGGTGACAGGGGTGGTCAGGCGCAGGGGTCGGGCGGGGCTCGGGGTGGTCGACATGGGCGATGAGGACCCGGGGCCGGCCGACCTCAGGGGCTGCATAGGGCGGCCCGGGGTGGCACGCCCCTGAGCGGCAGACATAGGTGACGGCCGGATGGAGGTGGTGGGGACTTTGAATCCACCGACCACGGAAGGGGGTGGGGGTGGAGGTGCAGGTGGCGGTCGACCGACGACTGGTGGTGCGGGCGGCAAATATCTCGCATCACCACCAAACTTGCACGGCACAGATGTTTTCGACAGCCTTGGCTTGTACAATTCGGTGACGTGCACTCGCCCGTCAGCCAGACGTATCACCTGGTGCAGGGGTCACGGAGTGAGAGCGCGAATAACAACAAAGTGGCCCGCGGGCTGCTTAGTCAGGACCCCTGACCTGGTGGGTGGTGATGTCCTCCGTCCTGAAGTGCCGCCCACATATGTAAGTGGTCATTGTGATCGGCGGGGTTACTCTCGCGGATTCACGGCGAGGAATGACCTTCGTCCACTCGGGAAGCAGTTCCTACAGTTAAGTTTTATAAAATTTAATGTAAAGTCGCGATTGGCAGACCATGTATTCCGCGAAAATTACCTTATTTCAGCATCTAAAGAAAGGCACGCTTTTGTTCAGCCCCTCCTTCCCCGCATCACAACCGTTCACAACACACATTTTCACCATGGTTCGTGAGTGATGTGCTGATCCTCTCCAGGCGCTCTGCGTTTCCACCGTTACTACGCAATTCCCCGACAATGCCCCGAGAACACTTGTTACGCCGCCCGCCCGGTTTGAAACTAATGCTTGAAGCTAATGCATGACCTGCTCATGCTAAGCTGAGCCGGGCCCGCCGGCGGCCGGGCTTCGCAACCCGTGCCGCAGGTAGGCGGGATCGGCACGTTAGTTGACTCTTATTCTTATCTGACCGCCGCGCCGCGTTGTGGACGGGCCAGGTACTAGAATACGGTACGGATCTTACATCAGCGCAGGTAGGCTCGTGCCGGCACCGTATCTCTCTACACCGTGCGGTAGAGTTAAACCCTAACATAACTCCCCCTCTTAAAAAAAAGAGTAAGAGCTATTTAACATTACTACGATTTTTTAAACCGCGACATTCAAGAAACGACAAAATTAAACAAAACTTATTCACTAGAGTCTCTTTGCACCACGGCTGCCAGTCTGTCCGTGTGGACGATCCGCGGCCGCGCCCTGGAGCCAGGCAGCCACACTTAGGCCACCACGTCGTTCAGCATGGCTTCCACGACGTAGGGGCCGGCCCACCAGCTCTCCAATTTCGGCGGTTTGCCGACTCGGCGGCGGGGATCGAAGAGCCAGACGCTGCTGCCTGCCGTGTACTCGGGCCGTTTGGCCCTGATGTTGTAGCGCTGTTTCATGCTCCACGACAGGGTGTCGGCGCGTTCCCGCACCGAGTGGTGAAGGTCCTGGAGCCGGCTGTGAAGCCAGGCGGGGTAGTCCGACTCAGGCAGGCGAGGCGCCCGTTGATCTGGGACAGGGCCGCGCGCCATGGCGGGGGGCAGGTTTATGTCCCGACCGTACATCATCATTGCGGGGGACATCCCCGTGGTGGAGTGAGGCGCGGCGCGCAGGCTGAGGAGGACCAGCGGTTCCTGCAAGTCCCAGTCCTTTTTTGACTCTCTCGACACAATCGCGAGTTGCTGCACCAGAGTCCTGGTAAGGCGTTCCACAGCGCCGTCGGACTGAGGTCGTCCCGGAGTAGTCCGAGTCTTGCGCGTGCCCATCTGCTGCAAGACGGTCTTGAACAGCTGACTCTCGAACTGGCGTCCCTGGTCCGAGTGAAGCTCTACCGGGGCGCCGTACCGGGAGAAGACATTCGTGACGAGGATGCGGGCAACCGTGTCGGCCGTGGTGTCCGCGATGGGAAATGCCTCAGGCCACCTTGTAAAATAATCCAGAACCACAAGTAAGTAACGGTTTCCGCGGACAGTCTTAGGTAACCCTGACACGATGTCCACCGCGACGCGCTCCCAAGGAGCGCCCACATTGTACGGCTTCAGCGGCGCGCGCGGACGCTCTCCAGGACCCTTGCGCCGTCGGTAGGCTGGACATGACGCAACCCAAAGCTTGACGTCGGCGCAGAGCCCCGGCCAGTAGTACAAGGTGCGAATCTTGTCGACTGTCTTGTTGCCGCCGAGGTGTCCGCCGACGCCAGGTCGGTCGTGGAAGTGCCGCATGACCCGCGGCATGAGGGCCCGCGGCAGGATGTCCTGCCAAGTGACGTAGTGCGGGAGGTGGGTAGACTTGAAGCGCCGGCTGAGCAAGCCCTCGTGAATGTAGAGGAAGTGCTGCTGCAGTGACACTGGCATCGGACATGGCGGCCGCCACCCAGTCCAAAAATCCCATGGACACCATGGGATTCCATGATCTCTTTTCCATGGAGAGAGGTCTGTTTTCCATGTAAGATGCATCATATTCCATGTGGTGTCTGTTTCCATGGGCGTTCTACCATGGAAATGTGTTTTCCTTGAAACAAGATGCCATGGAAGATCGCTTTCCATGTGAGGACTCCAAGGAAAATTTCTTACCATGGGTAAAGGCTCCATGGAAAAATGCTTGCCATGCGAGAGGACTCCATGGAACGGTTGTCTTTCCATGGGGTGACCTATCCCATTGGGCACTTGCCTCTCTTTACCATGGAAACAATTTTCCATGAAAAATAAAAGTGCTGTAGAATCTATAATAATTGGAATTTCGATCTGAAATTTGGTATGTAGCATCAACGATGAATTTTAGTAGGGCTATTTAAATTTCATTCAAATCTGAGAACTTTTTTCTGGCAACTCGAAAACGGCTTGAGCTAGGCAAAAACGGACACCAGATTTGGCTCCGCCTCGATTCCGACACCCTATAATCGTGTTTCATTTATTTCGATCAGTCTTTTACTTTGTCTTTTTGTGGACTTAAACATTTTGGTATTACTCCATGGAGTTAGAGCTCTATTCCATGGAGACGGTCAGCTGCCAAGGAGCCTTATTTCCATGGAAACTACCTCGCATGGAAGTGGGCAAAAACTACATGGAAAGTTATCCTCCATGGAGAAATGTCTCCCATGACATTCCTTGATGTCCCATGGCTCATGGGAACGATCATGGGATTTCTGGACTGGGCAGCGGACGCTCGTCACGTTGTTTCGCCAACAGTATGGGCATTATGTCCAAGTCGGTGCTCTGAGCGGCCCGCAGCTCGTCGCGCGTCGGCAGGTCGACGTCGGCGATGGCGTTGCTGTTAACGGCAACCTCGTGCCGGGCGCAGTGCCGGCAACCCTCCTCACACGGCTGGCGAGAGAGCGCGTCCGCGTTGCCATGTTGGGCGCCAGACCTGTGAACAATCTCGAACTGGTACGCCTCTAACCACCGGAACGACCCCGCCAATAAAGCAGGCGCCACGCCGGCTAGACTTTCACAAACAGGCAGAGGCGGACAAGTGCATCGACGGGATGCTCCAGCAGGAGGTTATCCAGCCATCTGCGTCTCCCCGAGCCTCTCCGGTGGTCCTCCTCACTAAGAAGAACGGCTCCACGAGCTTCGCGATCGACTACCGGGCCCTCAACCCTGTGACGCGCAAGGACACCTATCCTCTTCCCCGCATTGACACTATCCTGGACTCCCTCGGCTCCTCATGGTTTTCTTCGCTGGATCTACGGAGTGGTTACTGGAACATTCCCCTCGCCGAGTCCGCCCGGGCCAAAACAGCTTTCGCGGTGCCGGGTCACGGTTTGTACGAATTTCTCCGCATGCCGTTTGGCCTTTCCAACGCCCCTACCACTTTCCAGCAGCTAATGGACCAGCTTGTTCCTCGGGACATTGCGAGAGTGTACTTAGACGACATTGTCGTGCCCGGAAGTTCCTTTCAGCATGCCCTGGACAATCTTCGGCGCGTTTTCGACCGGATTCGGGATGCCAATTTCTTGCTGGCCCCCCAAAAGTGTACTCTGTTTGCGCAGCGCCTCGAGTACTTAGGTCACTTAATCTCCGGCGAGGGCGTGTCCACCAACCCGCAGAAGACAGCCAAGGTGCGTGATTGGCCTGTCTGTAAGGACCGAGGGGGAATTCACTTCCGTAATACACTGTACACCTAATCCATGTATTACGGTGTAATACCCGTGATGTAATACCGAAAAACACAAAAATATGCCCTTCATTGATCAAATGTTCTGCGTAATACAGCTGTAATACCGTGTAATACCGAGTAGTCTGTACAAGATTTTTCAATGTGCATTCCCCCTCGGTAAGGACAAGTCGCAGCTCAACAGCTTCCTCCGGCTGGCCCAGTACTGGTCCCAGTTCGTGAAGGACTTCGCCACCATTGCCGCACCCTTGAACGCCCTCATGCAGAAGGCCCTGGAATTCTCCTGGTCACCGGAGGCTCAGCGCGCGTTCGACGCTCTGCGCACCGCGCTGTGTTCGGCGCCGGTCCTCTGCTATTCGGATCCCCGGGGTGGCCCTTTTATCCTCGATTGCGATGCTTCAAATTTTGCGGTTGGTTGTGTGTTGTCCCAGGTGCAAGCCGGTAAGGAGCGGCTCATCGCCTACCACAGTGAGACCCTCAGCAGGGCTGGGCGCAACTACTGCGCCACTCGGAAAGAGCTCTACGCGGTTGTATCCGGCTTGCGGCATTTCCACCCTTACCTTGCTGGGGCACCCTTCATCGTTCGCACGGATCACGCAGCCCTCAAATGGCTCCGTACCATGAAGGACACCGTAGAGGGACAGCTTGCCCGGTGGCTGGAGGCTCCGCGCCAGGTCAGGTCCAAGCGAGAGGAGAGCGGTGGAGCCGGGCCGTGGCGAGCCGCACAGTGGCGCCCATCATATGGTTACGGTGGGGCAAATGCCCCACCGTCTTTTTGATAAGGTAGGTAGGTAGGGCATGAAAAGGTCGGTAGGTAGGGATGGTAGAGGGAGTAAAGGGAAAGAAGAGAGAAGAAGAGAAGGGAGAAGGGAAAGAGAAAGAAATAAGGAAAGAAAGAAAGAAAGAAAGATAGAAAGAAAGAAAGAAAGAAAGAAAGAAAGAAAGATAGGAGGGAGAAGGAAAACATTTGAACGATAGAAAATCTGTAAACAGGAGATTATCACACCCATGTTCTAAATTTTATTCCTTAATTGAGAGGCCGGTGTGGCCACGGCACTGGTTGTCTGTTCCTGTTCAGTCTTGACAGACAGCAGCAAATTTTGCATTACTGAGCGCCTGTTTGGCAGGCGAAATTCAGGGTGGTCAGAGAAATTCCGGAAAATCCGCTTGAGTCTGTTATTATGTCTACCCCTATGCTGCACAGGTGGTTTCTCTTTCTGCTCTTTCGAAACATACTGTCAGAGTTCACACCGTACAGAAAAATCATTAAAATATAAGGAAAACCTCGCAAAACAAGAAACAAATAAAGTTCAAATTTGTAGGGGAACTTGGAACACCGACCTTGCGTCTTCTTCAGTCTTAATGAGAAAATTTCTTCGTTGCCCCGACGTACCAGATTTTTTTCGCTCGCTTCGCTCGCGATCTTGTATAGCGTTAAGCACATACTGGTGAAGCCGGTGCGCTTTAAGTGATTTTTCTGTCATAAAAGGACTTGTCAGAAATGAAGTCCCGTGATTTTTTTCTTTCGCGCTCGCTTCGCTCGCGGATAGGAACAATCGAGGTCTGGTGTGGATTGTGCCTATCATTGTCGAACAGATCGCTCGAAGCACCCGACTTGTCATTTTGTATAAAGTTATAGTCAAATCCTCAATATTTTGAAAACGAACTTTCAAAGCGACTCCTAAGTCAGTTTTCGGTTCTAGACGAACTGTCAATCGTCTGGAAAATTCTACAGGGGTAGCTGGGTAAAGAAAACCTAGTAAAAACAAAACATGAAAATGCACATTTTCCCCGGAAGGTAGGCAATTTGTCAGACATCACCCCTCGCTTTCGACGCGCCTAATTACGCCCCCGCACAGTACTGCATGCTGGATGCCGTGCCACCGAAATGTAAGGGATTAATTTTCTTAAGGGGTGGTGTGTGTGTGTGTGTGGGGCGGATGATAAGGTAGGTAGGTAGGTGGTGTTGCCCCACCGTCTTCAAATGCGATGGGTGCCACTGGAGCCGCACCGGTCTGCGCATGCGCGGCTCCGGCTGCCGCCGCCCGTTTCAAACGAGCGCCGCGCGGCCGGAGCGGACCGGAGAAAGATTGTCGAGTTTTTCGGTGTGATGCAGGCGGCGCCGGTGGAAGCCCTTGTGGCCTCGATTAGTCCTATAGGTAAGGTTTTTCCGCGCTCAATGGACACTCGGATAGGTACACGTGGACCGGAGTTGAAATGAATTTTCTCTTTTCGCGCCGAACTTTTTCTTGGCTGTGTACACGGCTGGGGTCGCGTTGAGAGACGTATAGTAGACCCTTTGGGGGTCAGTTTAAGCCCCAGCCCGTAACTCTAGGTCGCACCAGTCGCGAGTAGCAAGGCTCGAAAGATGCGAGTCCCGCCGCGCGCCTCGCTAGGGCCGTCGGGGACCGCTCAGAAAAGCCCTGTGCGCACCGGGTTAGAGTTGTCGGAGAACGCTCCTACTTTGCAGGGGGTCATTTCTACATGTTATCTACCAAACAACGTCCAATTGGAGGATTTTTTTTTTTTTTTGGATGCGGTCTACCGCACAGTGACTAGAAAAGTACCACAAGTGGTTTCTAAATGAGGCAATGGCAATTATTGACACCTCTGGGTAAATATCTTTGTAAGACAGCAGTACTTTAACAAAATGTAGGTCACGCCTGGCTGCGGACAGGGAGTGAGGAGCTGTGAACCATGCCTCGATATACACGGTAACAAAAAAAGTGTTGACCTCGCGTAATCTGCTGAGGAGGCCAGCATCAACTGCGAACTCGCCTACGCACCGAAAAAAACAGAGTTTAGTGAACGTTACGTTAACGTTACAGCGAAAAACTAGTAGCGGTTATCCCGACTCACCTGTCCGAGCAAACATCTCGATAGTGAGGGAATATATAATTCGCCCCATAAATCGAGCTGATGACAGAGCCAAGGGTGGGCGAAATTTACTTCCACCAGGCGGAGTGCCTCCCAAATAAATAATTGCTAGTCTCAGTAAATATTCATAGTCGGCCCTGATGTGAGGTTTCTGCAACAAAACGATATTAGCGCATTCGAGTCCGTGTGAGCGACAACGATACCGATAAGAACATGACTACGGGTCGGGGGGGGGGACTACAGTGATAGGGAAGGAGCGGGGCGGAGTGGGGCGGAGCGGGGTGGAGCGGGGTGGAGCGGGGTGGAGCGGGGTGGAGCGGAGCGGGGCGGGGCGGGGCGGGGCGGTAACGACTACGGTGACAGAGACGGAGCGGGGGTCAAAACGGAGTACGGTAGAGTCAGTCGGGTCGGGGCACTATAGCTACCAGGTCAGAGCAGGCGGGAGCACTACAGTAGGGGGCAAGTAGTAGAAAACCGGAGCAGGCATTTTTTTATGTGCAGATAATTTAATTTACCTAGACTGTTTCCATTGCATATTTAAGAGACCTCGACACAACATCGAGAGAAAGTCCAGGGGTTAAGGGGTCTGCACCATCACTATCGGCACAAACTGCAGGTTTGTAATTAGTATTGATTCATGGAAGGCCAAGATTTCTTGAAATTCCTGCAGAGTGTGCCGACGTCGGGACTAAAAGAGGGCTCTATCATTGTTTGAAAAAGGGCTTTTGGAATAAGATCAAACATGTGATGCCGGCATGCGAGGTACACCAGCCTCCGCTGGAGTCGCTTCTCGATGCACAGCACCGACCGCCCTCTTGTTCGTCCCGGTGTTGGAGGTGGTGGTGTCGGTGCAGACGCACCGCACCTGTCACCACAATGGGGAGACGCTCGATGAACGTTTCACCTCCCGTCAGTGGGTGAATTTTTAGTCCATCGAAGTGGAGTACGGAAGGGGTGAGTGTGGCGAAGGTCGCGCGAATGTCCGCGGCCTCCTCTGCGCGAGCCGATTTTCGCAGTCTACCCAACGAAGCGTAGCTCGCGCCGTACGGCACCGCGGCCGGGGCTGACGCTGACGCCTGGGACACCGCCGTCGCTACGGTCCGGAAGGCGCTTCTCGAGCTGGCTTTGGACCGGTCCAGTGCCAGCGCGACATCCTTCAGGGTGAGGAGGCGGGTCTCCGTCGGCGCGACGTAGTCCGGGTCCGGGTCATCAGGGTCCACGTCTACAACATTTACCCTTTCATACGGACAGAGCCAGTGGGCAGGGGGGAGGGGGGCGGGCACTCACCATCATCAGCTGCAGTTGGTGACGTCACCTGAGCCCTCTTTTGGGCAGGGCCGTCAAAACCATCGGCTACGCGCGACGCGACGCGTTGTTCCGACGCAGAGGGGGGTCCGCGGACCGAACTCACTATGCACATTTCATCTTTTAGGGTTTCTTTGAAGGCATGAAGTTTGTTCTCAAAGGCCGCCCCTCTCCGGACGTGGCCTTTCCGCAGCACTTGATAGGTTTTGTATAACACCTCAATCTGATTTTTGACTGCACTTTCTAGGAGAGTACTACGTCCTGCTCGGACCCACACGGCAATGAGTTTTCTCGCAGTGGCCCGGGCACTTTCCCCTACTTTTTCGCCAAGTTCACTCATACGAAAAAAAAACGCAATACTTGGAGCTTGGTTGGCAACTTACTTCCCTCTAAAGCGAAGTCAGCAAGAGCACAACCAAAGACTTCATAAAAGAAGTCTGTCATCACTATTCACAATCACAGCACACACAAACAAACGAGACCATTGAGACGAGACGGCCGCCGGCCGGACGACGGACACCTGTCACCTCGTGCCGCTTCTGCTCATTCACAGCGCAGCGCCGCCTGCCTCGAGCGGAACCAGCGGGCCGGGCAGGCTGGCCGGGCCGTGGCGAGCCGCGCCAGGCGAGCCGGCTGTTGGCTCGCGCCAGAGCCCTGCAACGGTCGGACCAAGTCCCGATTCTGACCCGACAACGTTCTGGCGCTCTGACCCGAGCCCGACCGCCCGCGAAACGCAGCGTCTCGCCCGACCGACCGCGAAATTTTTGTCGGGTTGTCGGGTCGCCCGTGGACCCGGCAGGCAAGACGCTGGGTGAGAGGTGAGGAGGGGAGTAGGTGGGGGCGAGCGTCTGGCGGGTCCGAGAGTGACCCGACGAGCCGGAGCGGGCGGACAGGCAAATCTAGCGCTGAGATGGTGGGAGAGAGACAGGTGATGTCGCGCTGTCTCACTCACTCTCGGATCGAGCGATCCGACCGTTGCAGGGCTCTGGCTCGCGCTCCCGCGCTGGCTTTGAATGCGGGTCGGGCGGCGCCGCGCTGCCGTTCGAACATTCTTGTCTGTTTGGAAGGGAAGCAGGAGGCGGCGGTGATCGCGCTTTGCGGGCCACGTACAGTACTAGGGAAGGAGCTCTCATGCGCGCAATCCCCAACCTCGGCAAACATTTAGTCTCTGCGTAATGGCGACTGACCCGAAAAAACTTTTTCAAACTTTCTCTTGACGGTGTACTCGCGAGGGTGCACGAGGCAGATGTGGCGAGGTGCGCGACATAAACTAGACCCTGTAGGTGACCGTTTGAGACCCCGCCCGCGTTTCTCGGTCGCACCGCCTCCGAGCAGCACGGCTGGAAAGTGGACCGTCGCCCAGAGGCCCCTGGGCCGGGCCGCTGGGTCCGGGACACAAAAGGCCTTTGCGCGCCGGGTTAGCGTTGTCGCACGGCGTTCTCACTTTGCAGGGGGGCTTATGTGACTATAAACTTTCAAAAAACGGACCGCTCTCAAAAAAATTTATTTTTGATGCGGCCTAAGGTGGGGGAGACGGCCGCCTTGTTGGTGGCGTAGGCCGGTGCGGTGTCGAGGCGTGGGCGGTGCGCACGGCAGCCGACGGCGTGCCCGTCGCCGCAGCTAGTTGCCGTTTCCCGACCTGGTGATGTTATTGTTGCCACGGCCGGGCGGGCGGCGCCGGTCGTTACCGCCCCTACGGCGATCACGGCTGCGGCTGCGTCCACGGCGCTCGTCTCTACGGCGGCTGGCCAGGTCGGCAGTGCGGCGCCTGCACTGGTTCTGAAAATGACCCTCGCCCCCGCAGTAGTAGCAGGCCCCTCTGCGTTGACGGGGTGGTGAGCGTGAGGCCGTGCGGGTCTGCATGGCGGCGGTGATCGTGTCCCGCAGCTTGTCGAGGGCCACCAAAACGTCCGCAGAGGAAGCCGCGGCGGTGGCCACGCGGCGGGCGTCCAGGACGTCGCCAGCGGCTGTCGGCGTCTCGGGCGGCGGCAGGGCAGTTGATGAGCTCGTGCCGGGTTCTAGAACTGACTCTACCCGGGCAAACCGAGCGCGCTTGGGAACCGGCTCAAGGGTGTCCACGGCCTCTATGTGGAGGGCCGCCGTAAGGGCCGCATTTACATTGCCTGGGTTCTGGAGGCGGACATTTCGGCGCAGGTCAGCATCCACTAGACCGTCCAGAAACGCCTCGCACACCTTGGTTTGAAAGGCGTCGTCCGGCCACGTCGGGTAATGCCGTCCGGGCCGGAGCCACTCGCAGTCCCCGAAGTCGGCAGGAGGCAACGTCTGCACGACGTCGGCTGCTGCGCCCTGCAGCGAGTTCAGGAGGTGCCGGCCACGTACCTCAGGAGACCAGCCACGGTCGTCCGCAGCTGCCTTGAACTGGGCGTCGAAGACGACCCAGGACCGCGTCCCGTCGAACTTTGGGACTGGGGGAGCTTCATCGCGGCGACGCCGGGCCTCCGCCAGGCGGAACTCCGCGAGGTGGGTGTCGGCCAGCTGGTCGGTGAGCTGCCCAGTCCAGAAATCCCATGGTTGTTCCCATGAGCCATGGAACATCAAGGAACGTCATGGTGTGAGTGCTTTGCCAAGGGATGCATCATTCCATGTAGTTTTTGCCCACTTCCATGGGAGAAATTTTCCACGGAAAAGTGTTTCCTTGATCAGAATGCACCATGGGGATATGCCATGGGAATGGATTCCTTGTGAGTGTTGTTCCATGGAAGACTGCGTGTTCTCTGTACCAAGGAATGCTGTCCCTTGCCCGTGTGCTCCCGTGGAATCCATATTGTGGAGTGAGTTCCTTGGTGTAGGGGAAATACTACACGGCGCAGGAGTAGTGCGCCTGGTAGGTATACAGGGCTGTCCCGCAGACCAGCCACACACGAAGGGTGGCCTACCCTTTAGGGGGCCCTCTGCCCGGCGCTGCAGTAGAGATGAGCGATGGGGATGGGCCGGGACCTGCAGCGACGAGGAGTATTCACAATGTGTCGCCAAAGGGGCCGGATAGCGTCGCAGGCCCGGCCCGGCCAGCCGAACGAAGAGATGCGAGCTCAGCTACCGGGTCAGCTTGAGACATAGGGAGAGAGCCGAGCCAGGGCGGGCCGGCCCGTGGTCCGCCCAGGAGGGGTATCACGGAGCTCCTCGGAAACGTTCTTCCACCACCCCCCTCGCCCTCTGTAGACTGGTCATAGAAGGCGCTTCGGGGAGCTCCATGATACCCCTCCAGCCTGCCCGGCCTGGGCCGAGCGTTCTCTGCGCCACGCCGGTCCGGCACCCGGCCCGCCCGTCGCTCATCTCTACGCTGCAGCCGAGATGAGCCTCCTGCGCCATAGTAGTGTGCCCTGCAGCTGCCGCCACAACCCAGAGATATCCGCGCGAGCGATCCACGACTGCAACGCTCCCCGCGCCACAGGCACGGTGGGGCGGGGCCGGACGCGCTCAGAACAGCAACTTGTCATGGCGTAAGGTGTGCTCTCGCTAGCGACCATCGATCATGTCGAGGGTACCAGTCTCAAAAATTGTTCAACTTCAGGTCAGTAAGAAACTAGGTATTAAGCTTTAAAATTCAAAACTTTGTATTGTTTAAGAACATGTTACAATTTCAATAAGAACTCAAAAGGAAATCAAAGGAAAAATATCAGAAAAATAAAAGTTTACCAACAAGTTACTAGAACTTCACGAATTATCAGCATCAGAAGTGTTACTATGCAAGCCAGTATCAAAGCCATTGTCATTAGAGCCATTAGATTCTTTATCAGAACTATCTTCTTCATTGCCTGTCCCCTCACTCCTCTGTTCAGAAGTGTCTTCTTCATTGCCTGTCCCATCACTCCTCTGTTCTTCTTCCTGCCTCTTCCTTTCATTCTTCTCAAGAGCTTTTTCAGCTGCAGCTGATTCCTCCTCTTTCTTTACCTTCAACTGAAACAAAAAGTCATATACATAGAAAAATTGAGTAAGGAGAGAGAAATTGACACACAAAAAGTAACACTTACAGCCGCTTCTTTCAACTTGTCACGAATGGTAGACTTGCATGTCTTATCAACAGCCAAATCCAAGAAGTGCTTATTTTTGGACCCGAACTTCTGCATGGTCTTGCAACGAAATAGTCCTAGAAAACAATAAAATATAATTAACCAAGATCAAAGGAAAATTTTAACTCTTGCTTCTTGAAGTAATTAAAGAAAATACTCACCAAATAAAGCTTCTTTCTTGGCTGGAGTGAGTTTCTTCTTTTTAAGTTTCTTTCTATCACCTTTTCCTTTGACAGGAGTTCCACCCTCAAGCGAACGTTCAGCCATCTCTGCAGTAGAGTAAATGTTCCCCATAACATCTCGTACTGCGATGGTTGGTGAGACCTTGGCTGTCTTTATCTTATCATTAAACAATTTGCTAGATATGTAAACACCATTCCCAATGTGTACCTAAAACAAAAAAATTGTAGAAATAAAGAAAGTACTGACTGAAATTTTAGGTTTAAAAAAAATTAAATGCAAATAAAGTTACGAAGTCTTACTTTCCCTTGGCCGTCTTTCCTTAATGGAGCTTTGTTGTTAATCGCATCTAATATCATCTCCGATATTGTGACATTATCAACATAGTCACCACCTACAATAGGAAGAAAAATTAGGTACAATACTGATTTTAACGCGCAATCAAATGGCCATGAGAATGTTTGACTTACTACTATTAGACGGCTTGGATGCATCAAATTTGAGTTTCTTTCTGCAACTCTTGACAGGAGGAGGACTCCGAGCAGCTACACCATGAGTTTTGGGGGACTTCAAATCGGAATCGGAGTCTATAAGAAAACAGGCAATTACTCCCAGCAAAAGTGTTCATTAAGAGTACAATTTCACAGATAAAATAATAAAAGACAAGACTAGTTTTTTTACCAGTATGTACAGGGTCTTGCTTTATCTGATCCTTCAGAGTTACATTTTCCCTCCTCAATTTCTTTAACTCACTCTCCAATCTTAAAATTTTGTTGACATACAAGTCAGTCTTGACATCTTTTTTCTTTTTAGAATCAGTGCTAGAGAAGCTGACATCTTCACTTGCACTGCTATCTTCAGATGTCTAGAAAGAAAAAGGAATTGTAAGCAAACAACCTGAAATTATGTTAATTGAAAAGTAGTATTACCTCTCTATTGCTCCTTTTCTTTCTTTTTGGGGAGGGCAAAGAGTCAGCAGGGGGGGCTGACTTTGACCTACTGATAACAAATGGAGAAACCTGCTGGTCGTCCTGCTCGGCAAAATAAATTAAATGTATACTTATACAAATAGAGAGGTAATATAAAGTTTAAATACAAAATGAAACATACCATAGATTTTTTGCTTTTTTCAGCACTAGACGTGTTCAATAATTTTGATGAACTACCGTCCATCTGTTTGCTTTGTCCAGCTTTAGCAATCATACCATATCCAGAGATATTTTCTGAAGGCCTCTCTCTGGCCTTGCTCTCAGAGCTGTCCCGTTCCTAGAAGTTTAAAAGATTGAACTATAACTACAAATACTACTGGTGAAAATTGATCATTTAAATTTGTAGAACAAATGACACATGCCCTGTGTTTGCTGCTCCTTTCAGCACAAGAGGTACCAACTAATTTCAATGGACTGTTCTTAGGTTTATCCTGATCAGGTTTTCCAGTAATACCATGGTCAGAGATGTGTTTTGAAGGCCTATCCCTAGCCTTGCTTTTGCTCTCTGACTTGCTCCCAGATCTGTCCCGATCCTAGAAAATTAAGAGATTACAAATTATGTAAAATAATGTAGATAAAAATAGAGAATTAAAATTTGTACAGCACGTAAATTACCTTATGTTTACTGCACTTTTCAGCACTTGAGGTGCCCACTGATTTCAATGGACTGTTCTTAGGTTTATCCTGATCAGGTTTTCCAGTAATACCATGGTCAGAGATGTGTTCTGAAGGCCTATCCCTAGCCTTGCTTTTGCTCTCTGACTTGCTCCCAGATCTGTCCCGATCCTAGAAAATTAAAAAATTACAAATTATGTAAAATAATGTAGATAAAAGTAGAGAATTAAAATTTGTACAGCACGTAAATTACCTTATGTTTACTGCACTTTTCAGCACTTGAGGTGCCCACTGATTTCAATGGACTGTCCCTTTGTCTAACCAGTTCAGGTTTACCTATGATATTAGAGATATGTTCTGAAGGCCTCTCTCTGGCCTTGGTCTCAGATTTGCTTTCAGAGCTGCCCCAGTCCTAGAAGAGTAAACAATATAAATTAGTACAACAAATCACTGCTGCTTTGACAGAGTGGCGAGAGCCCTATTTGGTCTTTAAGGCAGTTTCATTGCGGCTGCATCTAGAGTCTGGCAGTGGTTTCAAAGGAATAAAATCTTTTGCCCCTAACACTGGACACATCATGATGTGTTGTATAGTTATGGTCAGCTGTTTGTATGACTCAAACAGCCACAAGAAATTTGAAGGAAAGTGTTTTATTACTGCACTTCCTACAATTGTAGGCTTTTTCTTGTGGCTATTTGAGTCAAACAAACAGCGGATCATATCTATACAACACATCATGATCTTAAAGAAGTTTGGGACAAAAAAAAATATTCACTTGAAGTCACTGCCAGACTCTAGATGCAGCCAAAATAGAACCTCCATAAATTATGGGACTCTCTTGACTGCCCAAGTACTTGTGAAATAACACATACCTTGTGTTTGCTGCTCTTTTCAGCACTAGTGGTGCCCACTATTTCAAATGGACTATCCTTTTCATTAACCTGATCAGATTCACCAGTGATACCATGGTCAGAGATATGTTCTGAAGGCCTCTCTCTGGCCTTGCTTTTGCTCTCAGACTTGCTCCTAGATCTGCCCCGTTCCTTGAAGATTAAAAAATTACACTTACATAAGATAATGCAAATAAAAATAGAGAATTAAAATTTGTATTACAAATAAATAATACCTTGCGTTTACTGCCCTTTTTAGAACCAGAGGTGCCCACTGATTTCAAAGGACTAGTCTTTTCTTTCACTTGATCAGGTTTACGAAGGTCAGAGATATGTTCTGAAGGCCTCTCTCTGGCCTTGGTCTCAGATTTGCTTTCAGAGCTGTCCCGTTCCTAGAGGATAAAATTGAAATTTAATTATAATGTGAAATGTAGGTTGAAATAAATTGTAATACACAACAGGAACTTACATGGTCAGTGGAACACTCCTTGGAAATGTTGGTCTTATCACAATTTAATGAATTAACTAGTTCAGGAAGACTCCCATTTCCTTTGGATGTGGACCTCTTGCTGTGACCACCCAAACTTTGCTCATTTTGAGTCTCTCTGCAGGAACTATTATTCCTTCTTTCAGTCAGAACATTAACCTGGTAAATTAAAATTTAATAACCATTTGATTCACTTAATCAAAATTGTATTTCAATAATAGGTAAATACCTGAAGGTCGTTGTTACTCGCAGCAGAAGATTTATTTGACTCCTTTGGGGCTGGTTCAACAAGGCTTTCTGAATCATCCACAAATGGAGAACAGTTTAGAGACTCCAAAAAGGCTTTGCTGCGTTCCCTGCGTGTGATATCCTCTTCTGTTGACTTCCTCTTCTGTAACAAAATTAACATTAAGGAAAAGCCTTACAATATTAAATAGTGCCAAAATTTACCAGTATAAATAACAAACCTTTCTACTGTGAGATGGAGGTTCAACTGGTGCCTCCACTACTACCTTCGTTAATTTGCGGCCTCGAGATGAGACCTTGGAGACCGGAGACTTGGATTTCGTCTTCGGAGACAGACCGACATCCTTAAAAGTGGCAACATCTGCTGATGGAATTTTAAATCCAGTGCCAATAGCCTCATGTTGAAGGTCCTCCATAGTAACTTAAAGACAAAACAAGTACAAAAGATCTCATACTGGGAAATTGCGAACAACAAAAATTCTTCCATACAAAGAAACAAACTAGTTTAAATTGTGAGGTTAGCATGAACAGATCAGAAGGAAAGCTGAGTCGTGATGTTTGACTACTTGATTTCACTTGATTTTAACAAGCAGAGTCAAGACCATCTGAGGGGAGGGAATGACCACAGTGAGGACAAGACCTCAATCGGAGACATAACCTATGGTGCGCCGATAAAAAAAAACCGTTACAAGTTTACGCGCCGCTAGCAAAAAGTAGAATTGTTTGACGAAACTAATTGTGGCCATAAACTGAGTCGGGTGTAACGGTTTAGTTTCAAAGCTTCAGTAAGGTTAGGATGAATTTCGGTTAAAATTCAAAAATTCAGTACTCACCACCAAAGCAGAGAATATAGGCTTCGTATAGGCCAGAAGTTGATGATGAACCCTCAGTGGGCAGATGAGGCCATCTAATTTCATATATTGTATCCTTTTCAAAGTCGGCATGGTGCTCTGGCCAACGGTCAGGATCCTCATCCAGAGGAACCTTTATGTCTCTTATCTCCACCACTCTTCTACCGCGAGTCTCATTGAAAAAATTCACAAATGCCAGATTTGGTTTCACCATGTTCACAAAAAAAAACAAAATACACTCTCTATCAAACTCAAAAGCACTTCAGTTTCATCAGCACAGCCAGCCAGTCACACAAGTCGTAACGAGATGAGTCTTGCCGAGAAGGAGAAGATTCTTAACGGCCGTTGCGTAAACTGTGCCAAGAGAGGGCGCTAGTGAAGTGTGTTGTATGTGTTACCAACCTTGATTCACTCGTCACCAGTAAATGGGAAATAGAAGTATTATTGTTTAAAAGGCATACTTTTTTTAGATCTTCCAAAAGTAAAGATAACAGCAAAAACTTAACTTGACAATAATACTAGATCTACGTAAATTTCGTGACCCGGTGAATCTACCGTGTTAGTATGGGAACATTTTTCCCGAGTCAACACTGGTCGTTGTCGTTGTAGTGGAGGCGGTGGCGCTCGAGATGGAAATTCGACTCTGTCGTCTGTCAAGTCGTGGACAGGTTATTACTTCATTACTTCAGATTATTCAAGAGAAGATAATTCAGTCGAAACCTCTCGTCAATGCTCTACATAACATCAAACGATATCCTTGACTTTTTCCTGAGTTAAGTTAACTGTCAACTTGGTGAGATGAGTAGTGAGCGACGCCGTGGTGAAAAAAGAGGGCCATACAAGCAGTGGGTGACGGATCACAACAGACCGCTTCCCAAACGATCCAGAAATTTCTACCACAATGATGTGAGTTAACACAACATGTGTTTTGCAGGTTTTTTTTTCATTAGTTTCTATTTTTAATAATTGCTGTCTATACTCTATTTTTACTTTTTGTTTATAGGACCCTGTTCCAACCTCGTCGCATAACCATGAAGAGAATGTCAACATTGAAAATAATGAAGCAAATCATGGCAGTAACGAGGCATCTGGCAGAGAGCAGGGCAACAATTCAAATGATGAGTTCTTGAACAGTGTCTCTGACAGTAGCATTGTATCAGATAGCAATGCTGCAAGTGATAAGATTGGTTTTTGTGAAGCAGAAAGTACCCCTGAATCCGTTTCTCACAGTGACAGAGAGGAAAATGTAGAACTTGATTCAAATCATAATCACAATAATTCTGATTCAAACTCTTCACAGGTTGGTGTAAAATTTCCTGTGATTTAATTTAATGTTCAATTTGCTGTTGTCTATTATAATTTTTCTTTATTTCCATGTGTTCCATGTCATTTAGGAAGATTCAGCATTTCAATCTGTAACAAGGTCAAGGCAAAGTTGTTCAGCGAATAGTTCCAACCAGCATGGCCTCTCTGTTTCTATTCCACCTGTTCGAATGATGGTGTGTATAATATTTTTAAAAACTGACTTTAAGTTTGGGTCGTACTTAACTGTAAACTATTTTTATTATAACATTGAACATAAAATCAAAATTTCATGTGTTATTGGTAGATCAATGATAGGAATTCACATAATGGTGAGAGTAGTGAAGTGGACGGAGATGAAGACCAAAGAGAAGGGACAGACGAATATCTGGTATATTTAAGCTTACTTTTCTTTTTAATTTCTATTCAGTTCTGATTTCACTGACAATACCTAATATTATTATTTTCCAGGAGGAAAATGGAAATGGTGAGGTGAGAGAAGAAGAGCAACTAGACGTTGGTATTTTTTGTGATGGCAACGACTTTGAACAAGTAGATGGGGATCAGCAGCACGAGGCGAATGAAGGTCAGAATGAGCAGGAGCAACGAGAACAAGAGCACGATGAAGAACATCACCAACATGGAGCAGAACAGGAAGAGGGCGAGCAGCCAGGTAGACCCCTTCCAGCTCATCAAAATCTTTGGAAAGAAATCCGCAATCAACCAGATTTTATTTCCTCTGTTCTCACTGAAGTTAATTGTTCGCCGGCTGAAATTTTATTGAAAATACTTGCTTTAAGTCATCAAAACAATTTCAGTTTCAAGGCATTTTTAGATACAGTTCTGCTTGTGAACAGTCTCTTTGTTACCCCAGTACTGCCAGGTACCCAGTACTTACTTGACAAGTTACTTTTGTCTGAGACTGATTTAGTGAGGTATTTTTATTGCAAAACTTGTTCTCACTCCTTTGGAAATATTGACCACAATACAACTCCAGAAATTGTCTGCCCTGCCTGTAGAACTATTAATGAAATTAAGGATCTTACCAAAGCATGTCACTTTGTTTTGTTTGATATCGGCTCTCAGCTTGAACTTCTTTTTATGAATAAGGAAGTCCGAGAAAATTTAGTTCATCCAAAGGAAGCAGTGAGGCTAAATGGTGATAGAAATGTATTGAAAGATGTTTATGATGGTAAATGTTACCGAGAATTTGCAGCATCTTTGGCAAATCATTTAGGTGAAAAGATTTTGTCGTTTGTAGTCTGTACAGATGGTTCTCCTTTGTTTAAATCATCTAATTACTCTGTTTGGCCGTTTTTTCTTTGCATTAATGAGCTACCGCCTCTCCTCAGAATGAAAAACCTATTACTTGGTGGCCTTTGGTTCGGTAATCGACATCCACCCATGGATCTTTATTTGCAGCCTGTAGTGAATCATTTAAAGTCTTTATCAGATCGTGGCATCAAAGTAACTGTTGAAGAAGAGGAATGGTTAATTAAAGCTTACACCATAGCATGTTGTGTTGACTCAGGCGCTAGAGGAGCAGTTCAAGGAGTAAATAGCCACTCTGGTTATTACTCTTGTAATTGGTGTCTCATTCCAGGGTTGTATCTAGAAAATAAGGTTGTTTTTCCTTTCTCAGATGTGGATCATCCAAAACGTACTCATGAGACTGTCAAGGATCATGGTGCAGAATGTTTAGCTAATGATGCTTTGCTTTATGTGTTTGGTGTCCAATATGTCAGTCCATTAGTGGCGCTTCCCAAGTTCGACATAGTTTTAGGCATGGTCCAAGACTTTCCCCACAATGTGCCTTTTGGAATTGGCCGTACATTTCTGGATGAGTGGCTTCATAATAGCCAGAGAAGCTTTTACATTGGTTCTCCCGAGGAAATGAAAATACTGAATAAGAGAATGGAAAAATTAAAACCATGCATTGAGGTGAGACGAGCAATCCGACCACTAAAAGACATGGCTTTTTGGAAAGCACGTGAATTTGAAAATTGGGTTGTGATTTATTCATTAATTGTTGTTTTACAAGTGCTACCAGCTAAGTTTTGGACTCATTGGAGCTACCTGGTACAAGCTGTGTACTTATTGGTTGGACAAACTGTTACAACAGAAAATGTGAATATGGCACATAAGTTGATTAGGTATTGGGTTGCTGATGTAGAAACACTGTATGGGCAGAAGTTTATGTCGTTCAATGTCCATATTTTCAGTCACTTTGCAGAAAATGTGTCACGATGGGGCCCTGCCTGGGCTGTGTCCACCTATTGTTTTGAATCGGCTATTGGCAAATTGAAAAATACTCTACACGCTCACCGTGGTGTTCCTCATCAAATAAATAGAGAAATGAGCTACAACCAGGCACGAAATATTTTAATTAATTCTTGCTCTACACCACGGACTGAAATTTTCATAGAGAATATAAAGTCAAAACCAAATAAAATGCTAAAGTACCTCTCCTTGCTTGAGTGCGCTGTAATTGGAAAAGAAAATGACTTTGTGCCTACTGTTGAAGAACAACATCTCATAAGAAATTCAGACTATGATATTATGGAGGGTAACTGTGTGACATATCACAAGATTATTGCATCAAGATGTGTGTTTACCACTGACTCACTTGCTGCTGGTAAAAAGTTTAATAATTCTGTGGCACTCACAAACACAGACAGTGTTGTTATTTTAAAGAAATTTATCAGAGACAAAAATACTGATAAGGTTTATGCCTTTTGTTCTGAGGTGGTTTGTAGGGAATTTCTCAAATTTCCTACTCGTATCAGGATTCTTCCAAAAGACCATTGTGTTAGAATAGTTTCATCAATTGCTCGTAGACTAAAACTTGTATCTGTCAAAGACTTAAAAATATCATGTGTCTATACTAAAATGGAAGAAAATGACTATGTCACACCATTCCATAATTTGTATAATGTGTGCTAGAAATACAATCAAAAGCCCATTGGTCATTGTGTAAGAATGTATTTAATACACAAAACATTAAAAAAATTATAAATACACTTTATGTTTCATTCAACTCACAGCCTACACGAAACAGTGGCTACATACATACCTTTAAGCGAACATTAATTTTAAGACCTTGGCCCACCCCAAACATACGGAGAAGAACCTCAACATAGACGTGGTGGAGAGGGCGAGGTGTTGTCGCGCCAGCAGCACGCCCGAGAGCACTTCAGCGCGGACGTCATGTTGGTCTAGCTCGAGGTGCTCTCCAGAACGGCGAGGTGGAGGCGCGCCGGCAGCACGCCCTGGAGCACCTCGTCGTGGGCGTCATGATGGTCGTGCTCGAGGTGCTCTCCAGAACGGCAAGTTGGAGGCGCGCCAGCAGCACGCCCTGGAGCACTTCGTCGTGGGCATCATGATGGTCATGCTCTAGGTGCTCTCCAGAACGGCGAGGTGGAGGCGCGCCGGCAGCCCGCCCGGGAGCACCTCGTCGTGGACGTCATGTTGGTCGTGCTCGAGGTGCTCTCCTAAACGGCGAGGTGGAGGCGCGCCAGCAGCATGCCTTGGAGCACCTCGTCGTGGACGTCATGCTGGTCGTGCTCGAGGTGCTCTCCTGAACGGCGAGGTGGAGGCGCGTCAGCAGCACGCCCTGGAGCACCTCGTCGTGGACGTCATGTTGGTCGTGCTCGAGGTGCTCTCCTAAACGGCGAGGTGGAGGCGCGCCAGCAGCATGCCTTGGAGCACCTCGTCGTGGACGTCATGCTGGTCGTGCTCGAGGTGCTCTCCTAAACGGCGAGGTGGAGGCGCGCCGGCAGCCCGCCCGGGAGCACCTCGTCGTGGACGTCATGTTTTGAAGCAACTCAGGCTTTCATTTATAAGTAGCACAAATTTTCTTTCATCTCCCAGCTTTTAAATATCTTGAATGACAATTTGCCAGATCCACCTCTACCCCCTGATGCTGACCAGCTGCATACCGGTGCAGCTGCCAGCGGCCGAACTTGGTGACGGGCTTACCCAGCCCGGAGCTGAGACTGAGCCGGGGGCGCGGTGTATGTGGTTGGCATGGGGTACATGGGGCTAGACATTAGCGTGCGCGTTTCATACTAAGTGTGTCCTAAGGTCGCTCCTCGCCCCTTCTCAGTTGTGAAGGCACGCGGTGGATGGGATTGCGTGGCAGGAATTCGGGCCGGGTGCGTTTGGTTGCCTACCTCATCGGCGCGGTGCCGTTTGTAAGTCGGGTGGGTTGCCTACTCGCTGGGCGTCTAGGCAGGTTTATGCGGGGAGACATTCTCTGACTGCTGGCTGCGGTTGCAATACGTCAGTGAGGGGAGTCTAGGCCCACTACTGACCGCTGAAAGTGTGTTCAGATGGCATTGTTATTTATCTCCCATGAGAGTGATAGAGTGCCCTTGGATAACTTTTCCCATGGAGTAACTAATTCCATGAAAATCACCTACATCCAAGGGTGACCTCTTCAATAGGAAAAGTATTCCATGGAGATCCCACATGGAATCGAAGAGTGCCCTTGGGTAACTTTTTCCATGGGGTAACTAATTCCATGAAAATCACCTACATCCAAGGGTGACCTCTCCAATGGAAAAAGTATTCCATGGAGATCCCACATGGAATCGAACAGTTGTCCCATGGAGTGGTTCAATTACCATGGGGTGCGTATCATTTCCCATGGCTCACAGAGGCTCCTCCATGGAAGCGGTTTCATGGGATTCCATGTACAGCATGGGATTTCTGGACTGGGTGCGCCTGACGTTCCTGCAGCGTGGCGGAGTGCGCGGCCCAGCGGCTGAGGACCTCGATCAAGTCCTGCGGGTTCTGGCCCGACTGCCGGCGATTCATGCTGCTGCTGCTGCTGGCCTCGCTTATCCCTATCCCACTTCTGACACCAAATGTTGTTATGTGGGTGGGGAAAGAACGAGGTCGGGAGCCGATAATTTCAAACCAAAGCGTCTCAGTCTCTTGAGTGCTAGCGCCGTCGCCAAGCAACCGGACAGCCCCGGTGCCTGAGGCGCGGAGTAGCGCTAATGCTAGCGCCGTCTAGCGGTAAAGTTAAACCCTAACAATATGCACATTACATTATGATAAGTATTAGTTCAGTCTGATATGCCAATTTTATTCAGTTTCTTAATGTCTTGCTACATTTTCTTTCTGACGGGTATGTTATATTTTCACTTGTTCGTGTTCCTACTGTGATGACACTGTTGTGTAATTTTTTTAAAAGTCGTACTTCGAATTCCTTGCTTTTCTGAGTATTTCATATACTCTAAATCATACTTCCTTAGTCTGAAAGAGCTATTTAGTGCAATTTTTTAATATCACGTTTCACTTTTGCTGTTATGTATACATCTTTGTTATGCTGTGGTAAGCGTGTGTAAAATTACAATAAATAAAAGTGTAAAATTACAATTTTTCTCAATTTCTTAATGTTTTGCAGCAGTGTTTTAACTCTAATGAGTGTGCTCAGGCAGCAAGAGCACTCCTCAATGACCCCGACCCAAACAGCCCCCTTAACTTGGCTGCTGCAAATTTACTGGATAAAAATAAAGAGCTGTATGAGTTAAATGCCAAACTGTAATTTTTTCTAGACAGTAATATTTTAGAATATGTCTATGCTTTGTACAGGAGCAAGTGAAAGCGAAACAGGATTTTTGATTCGCCTTAATGAGGACCAGCAGACACCAAAATTATTTGTTTCCGTTTTATTTGGGATCTTATACTTCATAACTAAAATTGATAATAACCAATGGGACTCCTCTGCCAATCAAATATGGATTTTTTTCTGTCTCTTGGACTACATTAAGTAGTTTTTGTCACCCCCTTTACTATTTACTTGGTCCATTCAAAAAATTGAACCTTTCCTCCTAGATTTGTGGCGAGAATGACAGCTGTAAGCTAGACATTGGTACAACGATTAGCATGTTTCAAAACACCAACTGATATTCCTGTCTCTGATAAAATATTTTTATGAGAATGATGTAGATTCTCACATAATAATGGGACAGAACAGTCTGGCAACATGCTCTAGGCTGACCAGCATAGGGTCGCACTTTTCCTCACCCGATCTTGCCTTTAAGCTCCTATGCTGCCCCCGCGTTGAAAAGTGTGATCTTAGGCTCCTCTCACTAAAACAAAGATAAGATGACAACATAACTTTTTTGCTACAGTCAATGAGAATTACGTAGCTAAAATCGCAGCTTGGTGTTAGCTCTCAGGAAAATAGGATCACTCAGGCTGTTGTGCCGTACCAATATGAGTCGTCAGGATTACTCAGGCTGTTATGCTGAACAAGTTTGAGTTAGGGTTGGTAGAACAAGCGATCGACTATTCGATTCGTCGAAAAAAGTTCATCGACTTTCGATTAATCGTCGTCGATCGAGGGTGGTCGGTTAATTCGGTTAATCGACGAATGCAATTCACCGCGTAGTTCGAAATTTTGAGATTTCAGAGCTTGAAATTAGCGCTAGCACCGACAGAATGTGGACCTATGAGGTCTCCTGCAGCAACTCAACTCAACTAAAGCGAGGAGAGAGAGGAGAAGGAGAGGTTTGCGGCCGAGCCGTAGCCGAGCCGAGCGAGAAACGATGCACTTTAACCTTTTTTAGACGGCACGGGCTTTTTAGCGCTTTTTCGACGAATTATCGATTAATCAATTAATCGACGAATTTTCTTCACTGTTCGATCGTGTTCAAAAATCGTTTTTTCGATTAACGAATTTCGATTAATCGAACAAAAATATTGTTTTTCCAACCCTAGTTTGAGTTGTTGAGATAGTCAGGCTCAGTGTATTCTAAACTCTCGCACTTGAGCTTGTTTTCCTAGTCTGATTCAACCATTGTGTACTATTTATCAGTATTTGATAGCAATTACTTTTGCTTTTCGGTGTGTAATACTCTGACTCATGGTCCCCCCCCCCCCCTAAGTCTGATGCAACCATTGCATCACCTGTATCTTTTATGTTTTTATGAACAACCGCCTTCAAAATTTATTTTTTATATGTGCAAACATTATTTTACTGGAGTCTGTATGCATATTACAAGGGGAAGCCTTGCGTTAACTGACAAATGTGTTCGTAATCAATGAGAGATTGACAAAAGGGGAGGAATGATAATCAACACGTCGTTATGCATGATTAGTTTATTTGCTATTAAATTAATAACAGAGACAGTTCCATGTTCCGTTCCACAACAGCCTCACACCTTGAAAACTGCTGCAACGGAAGCAACTTAGGATCACCATGAGTGAGAAGGGCTTTAGAAAGGGCATTACTATTAGTCTTAAACATCTCAACTACACAACGCGAGAACTTACCTAGTTCAGTTGATTGATTGTTTCACAGTGAGCCACTGTTAATCCAATCCAATCTTGCCTATTGACGGGGAGCTGTTGTTGGTGGAGGACAGGCACATGAAAACAAAGAAAGGAAAAGGATTAATTTTAGTCTGAGTACTCAATTTCAGCATGTTAAAATTCTAGCTTGGTAAACCTCTTAATTTCGCAACCCCAGAACTCACCTGCATTGTTCACTGAGCCACTGACAATCCAAAAGTGCCCCTTCTGACGGAGAGCTGTTGTAGTTATGTGTTCTGTTCCACAACATTCACACAGCTGCAACAGAAACAAATTATGAACAAAGCGTGTATTGGAATTGGAAAGAAAGCGACTTGCAGAATTCAGGCCGATGTCAGAGTGTGGCACATGATCGTTGTTAGCTACAGCACATAAAGAGCAGAGGACACAGGACACAGGAGGTGACTGTAGCAGCGAGAGGACACGGTTAAGGGCGGCAATCCAACAGTTTCCAAACGAAAGGCAATGGAAACACATTAAAGCAGAAGGCGCTGTCTACATAATGCATATTTAGGACGATACACATTATTTAAAGTGACCCCAATATATGGGCTGTGAAGCGGAAGAAGGGGATAAGTCCAAAACCCATACTTTTCAGGAAATCAGAAAAATTATTCACAATTAATTTTTTTTTAAAATGTTATGATGTAAATGGGATGTGCTTTCATGTAGGATATTACTGCCACTTTGAAGTTTTTCAATATCATGCTCCGTTACTGAGATTTAAGACTTGACTCCTTCTGCCAACGTAAACTTATGGACATAAGTCAACTCTTTTGACGGGTTAAGAATTTGGAGTCAAGTCATTGGAAAATTGCAAAAAGAGTTAAGTCGAATTAACTCTAAATGCATTAGTTGCATAAGGAGATAAGTCATATTAATTATTTTAAACTTTAACATAATATGGGACTCCGGAAGTTTTCCAGAAATAAAACCATAAAAAAACTCCTTCCGTCAACTTGTAATCTAAAACGCAGCCATATAGTATTGTGTTAGAATTCAAAAGAAATGTGCTTGTAATTTTTGTGCAAAAGGGTATAAGTCAAGTAAACTTTTCTGATATCCTGCTACATAAGGAGTCAAGTCTACTTAGCTCCTTTTGCTTCTGTTGAAATTTTATGAATTTGGAGGTAAGTCAACTTACTCCCTTTTGGTTCATGATAATTACCGTACAAAACAAGTTATGTCGACTTATCTCTTTTTACAAACCCCTATATCTCTCATCCTATAGGAGATATCCCCATAATATTTGGTAGACACAAGCAGACTTTTATGTACTTTCATATGCCATAAAAATCTCATTTTGGGTATAAGTCAACTTACACCCTTCTTCCGCTTCACAGCCCATATGTGCCGCCCCCACACTGTGAGGGCGGCTCACAGACACCTCTTATTGAACACAGCTAAGCTAGAATTGAATGTAAACAGATTTAAAGCAGTACTCTGCATAGGTTATGGTGCTTTGTTTTGTTTCCCTCTTCGCTCCGCCTCTCTGGGCAAATTGTCCATAGTAAGCCAGTAACCCAATTTTCCTATCCACAAGAGAACAGTTTCGTAACTGAGAAGCCATGCTGAGTGTCAAAGCAAAGGTAGTGTGCACAGAAATACTCAGACGGTATCTTCACTTAAAATTGTACTTGCCCACATGACAAACGATGGTAGAAGGGCCGCTTGGCGATCGCCACACACTTCATCCTCACAGAGACTAAAAGAAAAACACTGGCCGCAAGAATTACAACGTCTCTTGACATAGGAGATGCTACGATCCTTTTCCTTGTCTTATGGGCTTCGGTGACCCGTTTGCGATAAACAAACAAAACCAAACATTAACATTACACATCAAAGTTATCACGCAATTTCTCACTCACAGGTAGCCTCGCGCAGACCGCAGTCATCCCAACGCAACGATGAACGCTCCACTCCAATTTTTTGGTGTACTACCAATATCTCATACCCTAGGTCTAAGCTGCTTGAAAGCCTCACGTCAGCTGACCTACTCCAATCACGACATGAACCCATAGGGCACAAACGCCATCAGGCAATTTAAATTAATAAATTAATTAAATTTAATTAATTCCAATTATTTTCCATAAATTCACTTTAATTCGAGATAAATTTATCACACTAGCGGGGGATTGAACGAGCCACCCCCAGAAATAATCCATTAAATAAGGATATAATTTTGATCACATTGGCGGTGGATTGAACGAGGGCCCCCCTCCCCCATGCCGGTTCTTTATAATTATTATTATTATTATTATTATTATTATTATTATTATTATTATTATTATTATTATTATTATTATTATTATTAATATTATTTACAGTCTGATATCTAAAGCCGCCTAGGGGCAAAAGTGGAGGAGGAGGACGCTGGTCCCTGTGACAGGAAGGCGTGTAGACCCCAAAGACCGCTCACTCCAATTGCCAAACCTGCTACTGCCACACTGCCTGGCAACATGCCTACGATTAGGCCAATGGGCAAGGTACCCTCACCAGTCGCACGAAACCCATAACCTAAAGTAAGGCGAGCTATACTGCACGTAAGTTTTTCTAGCTTTATTCTTTATTTTACATGCTTTAATTGTGAACAAGTAACTGATGCTGTGCATACGTGTCGGAATCCACCAGGCTATGATGAAAGTTTTAGGGACATGCTCATGAAGAGAAGAAATAATGCGGACGATGAAAGAAAGAAGAGGTATGAAGAGAGAAAGAAGAAGAAGTTAGAAGAGAAGATGGGGAGAAGGAAGAAAGGGAAGAAGGAGTGCTGTGTTTTTTTGTTGTTTTTTTTTTCAAATGTATATTTTTTCTTCAATTTTTAGGAAACAAGTGTTTTTCCAATTTCTGTTTTGGCTGTAAATCCCTTCCTCTTGTCTAATCCAAGGGTATCTGCATTCGGATTCATTTCACATTTGATTTTGTATTCTATATCCATCTCTTCAGACTGGAAGAAAATTTTCATGATATTACAAAGGGCAGTTGTGCGTGCTTTAGTCATTTCTCATTTAGAGAATGAACTTACTTGAAAATCGCTTGATAAGTAATGCACACGGGCTCCTGTTTAACAGCTTCACAGCGATCCTATGAGCAGCACATTACAATTAGAATGGAGGTTAGGCTGTCCCATTTTGAGGGTCGAAGTCACGGATTTTTCTCGGACCCTCCGAAAACGAAAGTACACATCAGCACGATCACAACGAGCGCCCCCGCACCCTCCTGCGACGAGAGGAACCATAGGCGCACTGTTAAACCTTACGAAGAAAAAGTTCGTATTACAAACAAAATAGTTTGTAAGCTGCGAAGTATTTGGCTGCTTCGCAATTGCGAAGAATTTCTTCGCAACTTACAAACTATTTAGTTTGTAAGGCGTAAAAAGTTTGTAAGGTTGCGAAGCGTTGCGAACTATTTTGTTTGTAATACGAACTTTTTCTTCGCAATGCGAAGCATCCAATTTCTTTGCAACGATTGTTCGCAAGGTTTAAACAGTGCGCATCGCAGTTGAAGTTTTGTGTCACTTTTCGCGCCATGCACGGGTACCATGTATTTGGGCCCACCGAACGTGGACCCGACCACCGACGCCGATGCCCGTTTGTGTGGTGACTACCCAGGGTATGTACTAACCATCGGACGCGACGACACCCCCCTCCCCCACCCCCTTTGGTCCATAGGGCGTAAGTACTCGGATTTTGGTATTTCCGCTTGGGTACGAGTACCGTTGACGATGACCGACTTCCGCTTGCGCGGAAACGTAGCCGAGGCATAGGCCCTTCGAACACCGAACAGCGTGCCCGTAACGTTTTCCTTGTTTCGCCGTAATATTGAGAAGAAGCATCGGAGCGGCAGCCGACGCATTCAAACCGAGCGCGCCAAACAATGCCGCCGGCCGGCGGGACAGCAGTATAGTGCGCTCGCCGCGCCGCGCGCCCGGCGGGCAGCCTGTGCGTGCGGGGAAGTGCGTCTACTGAGTGTCGTGCTCGGTTTTTAGCAGATGATACCTTTACTTTCTTTACTTTCAGAACAGTACAAGACACTAAGGTATCAGCTAGCTTGTACTCTCGAGTCCAGAAACCAATCGCAACTATACAATAATATAGGGTGGCGCTGCTAGGGGGGGCCCATGGCTGCCTGACGCGCAGTCTGCGCGGAACAATGACACCTTCTCCCCGCGCGCAGCTCCTCCCCGCCAGCGACCGCTTCGGTCCGCCACCCCGCCGGCGGCTCCCCTTCCCCCTTTCCCATCCCAAGGGGCGGCCAACTCATGTATTTTTGTGTACAATTGCCTTGTATTTCTTGCGGTGGCGAGAAGCACTCCGTCACCGCTGCTGATGCGTCGAACTGCCTACAAGGAAAAAGAGAAACCACCCGCAAAACAGGGTGCGATGGGCGGCCTACCCACTAGGCGCTTACCAAAGCCAACTAAAGCAATCATGAAACGCGATCATGCTGCCCGCGGGCAGGACTTAGTACTTCCCCATGTCGATAAGCGACAGCGACGACAGCGAGCAGTGCAAATAAGTCTGAAGCGAGGAAGGCGACGAAACAATCTAATTTGTATCCAATAATACCATGCATTCACACACAAATTGTCACACAAAGCGCACCCCATTGCATTTTCTCTTGCGACATCATCTGCTTTCAATACCAATCTTGATTGATATTTTTTTGTTTCTATCAAGGACGGATCGCGTCGATTTCACGACGAGCACACTATACTGCTGTCCCGCCGGCCGGCGGCACTGTTTGGCGCGCTCGGCGATCGAAATAGTCGCCCGAAATGGAATCAGCTACCAAACAAACCCTTTACGTGATATTGCGTGGATGACGTCATCGAGGACCTCCAGGGGTCGGCGATGACAACCCCAGGATGATGTTAGATGTCCACGACGACATCGAATATGGGTCCCTTGACGGGAGTAACCTCCCTAACTCATCCTAAGGGCAAAAGAAGGCATAGTTTGCTAAAAATCGTGATTTTGTTTTAGAAACTACACGAAATTATAAATCTTCTTTGACTCATAGCTTCTAAACGATTTGAGCTAAAAATCTGGGACCAAGCTCAAGAAGTTCAGCGGATCGTTTTCTGCAAGAAACATTGATGATATGGTCCCGAAAAAGTTTTTTTCACTGTTTCCCCAAGAATTTTCTTTTTTGGGGTACTTTTTGACATATTTTTGGCAGTGTCATCAAAACTAAGGGTCGTAGAGCGATTCCGAGGGCACCACCGTGTTCCTTAGACTATTTTACGTCAGAATCGTTAATGGCGTCCAAGTCAGACGAAAACCCTAGCCACAGGACAAATAGACCAAATGCACTGCAAAAAACACTAATTTGGCTACAGTTCCAAGAAAAAATTGTTTTCGCCCAAATCCTTCGTGTCCTTTTTTGCTATTCATGTGAGGAAGCTTTCCACCAATTTTCGTCCAAATCGGAGAGGTCGACCCTAATGGACTGCTTTTCTTAAATAAATTTACTCTTAGGCAACTAGGCGTACGTCCGTGAGTGTGGGTTGCCGTTCAGCAGGCGCTCAGATTGATTCCGCCGTCTAAGTCTGTGTCCCTTTGAAGGCCCCTGGCCCCCGTGTTAGCCAGTACCGCCTCCTCCCCTCCCCTCCCCGGGTCAGTTCTAACCACATTGGCTACTATGGTTATCTCCCTAACGCTGTAGCTCCTAAACGAGACCCATAGTACCGACCTCTGCCGCTGCTAACTTCTAGTTCTATATCTGGAGAATAGTTTTTCGATGTGGGACATTCAAGTTTGGATCCAGGCGTACGAATGATTTGCAAAGTCCGTAAAGCCTGCAAAAACCGAAATTGACCAAAATCTCCATGATAGAAGGTAATGAGGTAGCTGTCGATCGCGGATTCGGATTCAGCACCACCTTTTCCTTCGGGCACCATAGTACAGGCCCAATCGACGGTATTTAAGAGCGTTTTCTACCTATTTTTAGAAATGAGTAATAAAAAACCAAAAAACAACGCTGAAAACTTTAAAAATCCATATCTCCGGAAATAATTGACCCAGAGGGCTGAAATTTTGTGGGTAACTTCTACTATTGATAGACAACATTTGACCAAAATTTAGGCGAAATCGTCAAGGGTCACCTTCTGGACTCGCTAAAATGGGCTGGAATGCCCCTCGGAATGCCCCTTCTAACTTCGCGTCTGTCCGTCTGTACGGCTGTTAGTGCCCAAGTCCAAGTCCAAGCCCGTGCCCCCGTCCCAGTCAACTGCCATTGTCCAGTTCGACTCCAGTCCGGTCCTCACAGGAAAAACAAAGGTAGGACTTAATGCCTTTCTAGGGGCATGAAATTTTGATGCCTTTGCAAAGGCACGAAATTGTCCAAAGGCATTAAAATTTAACACCTTTGGGGCAGTTTTAATGCCTTTGCAGGGGTGCTAATCTTTAATGCCTTCGTAAAGGCATTAAACCCCTTCGAGTCCTACCTTTGTTTTTCCAGTGCTGTCACCTGCCCGTGTCCAGTTCGAGTCCAGCCCTGTTCTGTCACCTGCCCGTGTCCAGTCTTGTCCTGTCACCTGCCCGTGTCCAGTTCGAGTCCAGTCCTGTCCTGTCACCTGCCCGTGTCCAGTTCGAGTCCAGTCCTGTCCTGTCACCTGCCCGTGTCCAGTTTGAGTCCAGTCCTGCCCAGTCCAGCCCCGAGATCTTGTCGCCACCAGAGTCCTTCCGTTCACCGGTCAAGACCGCCACCCCCACTCACGCACGGTCTCTCCTGACGGCCCCTTACGCCACCCTGAACGACCTACCCTACGTGAATGTCCCCATCCCGCGTGCGGCTCCACGGCTCCACTTCCACCACCTGGCACTAACACATCTCCCACTTCCCCCTTCGTTGGCTGGGGAGGCAATTGCGAAGTATGCCACGAGGCAGCCGACATAACAGGCAACGGTGCCCTTGTGGTGTGTTCATCCACACTGAGTGCTCGCGCGAAGGCCTCTGCAACCTTTGCTTCCGGAAAAAACGGATCGACGTCAACCGTCAGGGAGCGCGTGCCAACCTGCAGGATCAAGCCTCAAAAATGTTGGCCACGTCTCAGCGCCTCCATTAACCTGCTGAGGTAGGGGACACAGTCACAATTCCCGTGCCTCTCGTTGACCGGGGGAAGGGCGGCCCTAGGAACGTGCTTGCAGTTGTCAGCGACGTAACTGAAGATGGCATCTACAGACTTGCAAACGAACACGGGACACTGAAGAACCTTGTATCACGAAACCAATTCGACGTGTCCAAACAGAAAATCAAAGAAGTCAGCCAAATCAGCACGAGTCCGAAGAGTAAGCGCGGTCTAGCCACAGCCGCATCTCTCCTGGGTGGCGAAGGATTTCAGCGCTGCCATTGCAAGACACGTGGGCCAATGTGCGGGTGCCGCGCTCTCTGTAATTCTGCGTGTCATGATGGCACAGGTTGCAAAAACAAATAAGAATCAATAAAGGACTGTACAAACCACTTTACCCGTGTCCCACTCAACCCGCAGCCCTCCGGCTGAAGTCGACTTTAGCCGGCTAATGTCGCCGTTGCAGAGGACCCCAAGCCTCGCTGCAGACTTTAGCCGCCGCGCCCGGCTAAAGTCGACCTTAGCCGACTAACGGACTTTAGCCGTAACATTTATAAAACACTCAATGAAACTAGATAAGAGATTGAGAGAAGAGGAGGTCAAAACGGCCAAACAATATGCACTGCTCACTGGATTAAAAACAAATTGAATATATTGTTTCTATGTAAACTTGTTTCACTATAATGGCACTAAAATTATGTCAAGTAAGCCTTAAAATAACACAGTATTTAAATGATTTCCTAATAATTTCTGTCAAAACACAACAGTGGCAGTTGGTGTCTGGCGGGCGGTAGAGCGGTAGAGCGGTACACCAGCCAGGAATTCAGAGAGAAATTTTAGTGTTTTAGGCCCAACAGACCCGTGTTCCAATACTCGATACTCTCCAAGAAAAGTATCGGTATATCGTAGTATTGAAGTCTAGCAATATCGAGACTAAATAATCGATCTACTGAAACGAAAGTATCGATACTTCAAATTATCGAGACAGTATTGCCCAACCCTAGGATGCGACGGCCTAGCGCGCGCGTGAAGCCATGCGTTCACCTCGGGTCGGGACGGGCCGCGCGCGCCGCCGACCTACCCGCTGTCCTTTAAATTGTCATTGCACTATCAATTTCCACCTTACAGCAAAAACCCGGACAGTTTCGGATTCGTCGTGAAATTTCCTGTAAGACGACGTAAGCCATCAATAGTTTTTAAACGGATTTGTGGGTTTTAATAAGCAATAAGCGAGTCGCTAGTCGAAGCGACACGGAGCCTCCGTATCTCTCTTTCACGATTTCACCCATTTCCGTTCAATTTAGCCCCATACACGAGGCGAGCTGATTTTTCCTTGTAGTTTTTGTGAGAAACGGGGACATTGTTTTCGTGAGTACGATTATTATTTATGAAATGGCAACACAAAATGTGACACGGTCATTTGAGGGTTAGGTTACAACATTCACATTGCAAAGCTTTGAAAAACTACTTTCCGTTCGAATCATCAACGCGGACTTGTCTCAGTTTACTCCAAATTTGGTTTTCTATGATCGAAAGACAAGAATCCCACTCAAAAACACTTAGTTTTCTTAAATTCGATTATGCAAGTTAATGTGAGAAAACGACTCACCTTTAGCGAGAAACCTTCTTAGAACAGAATCTTGACACTATTTTGCATCTGTATTGTGAGTGACACGTCGACTCGCAAGGAAAATAAGTCGCAATATTACATTTTGTGACTACATGTAGTTCTGCTCGGCACCCGAGCCCGTCCGAGCCGCTCCGATATGGCAAATTTCCATGCGCTCAAACGTATGTAGACTGAACTGCTGCTGTTGCATAATGATTCACACTGCAGCTTCATGCCTTGTCTTGGGACGTCATTGGTCACTAGGTTGAGGGACTACCATCTCAGCGGACTTTCTAAAGATCAACTTATTTCCTCACAATGCAGTTATTAAGTAAAGTCTTAGATGTTGGAATTTTTCATGACATTAGTCTACTGTATCCTGTTCCAACTATATATTTATATATTTTATATTTTTCAGATATATTTTTCACCTTAGATTTAGATCAAACCACTGCAAAGCTCCATATCATCGGGTATTATCTCCAGCTGTCCAGCCCTGTGGTCATAAGAGTATAAGTGCATGAGAGGGTGACAATTTCTGTGTTTTGGTGAAAGTGACTTAATATTCCGCTTTATTTTACACTGCCTAAGGTGAGTATGATGTACGAGAGTCTGACATTGAAGTGGAATAGATGTTCGCAGGTGCATACGTCTGTGGAACAACTGCTACTACCGAGGGGTCCCTCACTCTCATTTTCTGTGTACGATGACTTTCGATCAAAAATGACCGATTGACTGAAAAGGACCGAAAATTGACTAAAACCATGAAATGATTGAAAATTGGCTAAAACTTACTGAAACGTTTGAAAATGACGACAGAGATTGAAAATGATGGAAAATGACAGAAAATGATTGAAAATGATTTAAAATTGATTTAAAGTGATTAAAAGAGATTGAAAATGATTGAAAATAGATTGAAAGTGATTTAAAATTATTGAAAATTGATTGACAATTTATATTGAATGAGTTCAAGCAATTTGCAGATAACCGATGGCTGGCAAAATGGCTTGAGGGACTAATTTAGGCACCAACGTCCTATGTTTTACCGTAACAATCAAGCTACAGCCAACCCGCAAAGCAAATGACGACAGAGATTGAAAATTATTTAAAATATTGAAAATGATTGAAAATTGACTGAAAATTGATTGAAAGCGAGATTGAAAGTGATTGAAAATGATTGCAAAAAAAAAGAAAATGACGAAATATGACCGAAAATGATGGAACTGCAGATAAAATGATCGAGGTACTGAAAATGTGATTGAGATGGCGGAATGACCGAAAATGACTGAAAATGATTTATGCTGATTGAAAATGATCGAAAATGTGACTGAATTTCCCCACGTACGATGACCGAAAGGAGTGAGGGACCCCTCGCGTGCATGTCATGCTGGATGAGTTGCTCACAGGCACACTGAAGAAAAGAATCTTCAAGGCAGCACTTCGTGGACACATGCATCTCGCCGAGAAGTACGATTTTGAGGTAAGTAAAGGTTTTCCCCAGCCCCAATCAGCAGAGGGGTACGCGGTTGTCATGTCCAGGACATGCCAATTCCTCTGACTGCACCCTTTCTCCGCGCGGATTCTCGAGCGGGGCGGGCCGGGTCGAGGGGGGGGGCTGTAACGCGTCGTCACGGGGCACCTTCGGGGACGTGCAGCCAAGAGTAGGCCAAGGTCACATCGCATACCCAACCCCCGCCCCACTCCGCCTCGCCCAAACGCAAGTGCGATTTCCACTTATGTGTGTTTCTCGTTTGTTACAGATGTCACCGCCGACGCGGTCCACTCTCACCCAGACTTACTGGACCCAGACTTTGGGGCGGAGACAGCCGCTTTTACCGCTGCGCCAGCTGACACTGCAGTCGCGAAAGATGGCGCCGATCCTGAAGTTTAAGAGGCCTTCCGGAACGTTCTCGCCGAATCCGGGTGCATCGTATGCCATGTTTCTGACGTGGTTTCCGTGCAGCAGCATATGGAATTGATTGCCAGACTCAATGAGGATGGCGTGTCTTCCAGTAAGCGGCGTGACGCTGACAGAGGCTACGTGAGGAAACTGAGCAACTTGTGCTTCGTGTACCTCGCCTGCGGCCATGGAGTTTGCAAGGGACGCGCCCGAAATGTCCCCATAGAAAATGACACACTAGTATGTCCGCGTTGCCAGTGCGCTGCATTCATGACCTTCTCGTCCGAGAATCGTCTGTCACCTGGTGGCGCCCGCTCCATGATGAAGAGCCTGTGACTGTGTCAAGCTGGATATGTCACCGCATCTGCAGGTGAAGGAGGGGAGAGTGCACCAAGTCGGAGGGAGGCCTGCTACTGGGAAACCAACTGTCCGTTCCGGACAAACTTCTGTCTGCTGGACCACGTGACACGGAACGCTAATCCTAGCGCCCAGGCAAGGCAGTTCGCCGATCAAGAGAGGATTCGTCGTGAGATGCGCCTAAAACATGCACATCTGTATTTCTCACGCGTGTTGGCCCATGACACTGGGTACGGGAAAATATTCGACCTCCAGGCAAGGAGGCGCCTACCGATAGACGAGCCGCTTCTAGGTTCCTCTTTAATGAAGGAAATGGAAATGAATCACGAGTATGTGTCAGTGCTTCCTCCAAATGCAGTGACACGCGGCGTACAACAATTTGTCTGCTGGCTTTTCTAGGTCGCTCGCCCTCCTAGGTCCCTATTGTTACCTTGTTGGGCCTCATTACTTCTGAGTCCATGGAGTCAAGAGGAACAAAACGACGCCTCCGTGCAACAAAAGCCGGTCTGTTTCGCAGCCCCGAAAGACTAGCTTATCTGTTTCGCTGCCCCGAAAGACTAGCCTATCTGTTTCGTTACCCCAGAAGACTAGATTTCGAGCCCAGTAAGGCCTTCCGTCCAGATGGCGTCCATGTAGTGAAACACAGCAGGGTACACTGGGTGGCCCTCTCTCTCTCCTATGTTTCATTTGCTGCACATCCTTCTGCTGACGCCGTGTCTTTCGGCAGCACGGTGGTCGGCAACATAGAGCAATTTGAACGCCAGAAGTGTGTCATTCCCGATCAGCTCTTGAAATTGCGGGATGGTAGCAAATACAGTTGTCACAACTTTTTCTTCTTGGCACTAAGGCGCTACACGCGCATTACGTAGGGAACGCTCCCTCGTGGCTAAAGTCACTGCATATAATACACTCCACAGATCTCCAAGCTTTAAGCTCCGAATGACATTGAACAAAACACACGACAGATCTCCACGCTCTCTGGGCCAGACCGACGCCCGTCTGTCTGCCCCGCATCTCCTGGCCAGGCAGGCTCGGCTGGTGCTGCTGGCCGGTGTTTCCTCTGGAACACTGGCCGCTGCGCCAGCTCCTCAGTCTGTTGTTTACCACGGGAACACGCGACGCTGCGCCAGCTTCCTTGCTTTTTGGATTTTGTCTGCTCGTGGTACTTGTTTGTGTCGATTCTCGTGTTATCTCCCTTTGCGTAAAATGAGTGGTGAAGGTGGAACGAGTAAGAGACGCAGGACCTCACTCAGTCCTTTATGTCTCATTTATACGAACACGGAGAGAGACATGGCTGCCCACTTGCTAAGTAAGCATAACCTCGGCGAGGCCGAGTCTAAGAAGATGGTACAAGATCGTGAAGCGAATAAGAAGAAACGTTGTGTGTCTTTAACTCCTCGCCAGGTTTCCAAGGTAAGTTTTCTCACTTGTCAATCCAGGAAGATATGTTGTTAGCGATGTACGAATTACGAATTTGCGATTTGCGATTCGCGCGTCGTACGAATCGTACGAATTCGGTGCATAATTCGTAATTTGCAAATCGCATATTTGTAATTCGTAAATCGCAAATCGCTAACAACATATCTTCCAGTACGACGTGAGGTGGTTCTTTAATCGATTTTGTCTGTCCACAGCTCCAATCTCTTGTCGATGGGATGCGTTAAGAACGTGCCCTTCGCCAAATCGGAGTAGTAATTGAAGGCACAGCTAATGAGCCAATAATCAGCAACTTGACATACATGCTACCGATGAAGAGTTCGACCTAAGGCTGTCACTTCTTTTTACCTGGATGAAGAATTCCAGGGAGAGGATTCTCAGGAGGTGGAACGGCGGAAGCAGAGCGTGAAGCAGCACAACTTGCAAAAGTTTGGCCAGAATCCTGATGCCGAGCTATCGGCCCAGTATATATTGTTTTATGACGCCCAATGTAAAGTTCTAAAGAGGAAGTGCCTCAATGCCGGCACCCTTGCACTGTACACAGGTTGCCTGCAAACCTTTGTGTACTTTCTGCAATGCAAAGGGCTGGAGGCCTCGCAGACCTCCCTTTTCAATCGGGACGTCATTGAAGAACTTCTTCTGTAAGTTCTACTGCCTATCACCCACCGGGGCGGCCCGAGATCGGTCAAAAAACACCCTGCATCATTATTGTCTCTTTCATGAGGATAACTCTGGATGCAGCCTGTACCGCAGCTGCGCAGTACGTTAAGGCCATTAAAAAGCTTCTCAACACAACAGTAACTGATGCGTCCCTCATTCTCAGCAGGAACGACGTGCATGTCATGCTGGATAAGTTGCGCACAGGCACGCTAAAGGAAAGAATCTTCAAGGCAGCACTTCCTGGACACATGCATCTCGCCGAGAAGTACGATTTTGAGGTAAGTAGAGGTTTTCCCCATCCCCAATCAGCAGAGGGGTACGCGGTTGTCGTGTCCAGGACATGCCATTCCCTCTGACTGCACCCTTTCACCGCACGGATTCTCGAGCGGGGCGGGCCGGGTCGGGGCTGGAACGCGTCGTAACGGGGCACCTTCGGGGACGTGCAGCCAAGAGTGGGCCCAACCCGTAGTAACGAGATATACTGGTTCCGTTCGCTTCCGCAAGCCGCGCAGTGCTCACGACTTCAAACGGAGCCTCTACCTCCAAGGTTGCGCTACACCGGTGATGAAGACAGACATGCCTGGAAACTCATTATTTTATATATTTATGAATCAAGAAAAGTTGATAAGCCACGATCATGTTTTTAAATTATTGAAAAGCCCACCCAAGATCCCCAAATGCGTTGAATTGACAGAAAAATATTCCATACATTATTTCTGGGTGGCAATGCGGGGAGCCTTTGGCGCGCGCTATGACTGCTGTTTGACAGCTAGCAGACGAAATTCAGACGACAACTCACGTGTCAAGTGTGACCCGGAGTTGGTTATCTGACTAATGAAATTGAAGTTTTGCTTTTCATAGTAGTGTCATGGCTCCCTTAAAGTGCTACGTTCTAGGGTGTCAAACAATTTCTAATATAAGTATTCCCTCCAGCACTCGTATGCACAGATTTCCTAAAGAATTAGAACGGTAAAAATTACAACAGACACTTCATATTATGAAATTTCAAATTTTATTACGATTGTTCAATACAAAATAAATAACAAATTGGAACTACAAAATTACAATATTCTGCAGGTGTGGAGAGTGGGTGCGTCTGTCAGGCAATGTTGAGTTACTGGAAATACCCTCATCAAATTTGCAGCACCGCAGGGTTTGTGCTCTGCATTTTGATGAGAAAATGTATTTTAATAAATATAAAATAATACTTCGAGTCAATGCAGTTCCCAACACAAACCTTCCAGATCCACTAACAGCGGAAGTAATGAGTAGATTTCCAGTTGTTATGAGTTCACCAGTGTCACTTGATGAAAATCTAGGTAACCTTTAGCAAGTGCATTTGATGTTGTGGTCATTTTACTCTGACACACAGTGCTAACCATCTTCTAAATGTTTTAATCCAGGAACTGGTAGTCAATCCAGAAAGGAGAAGAGGTCAGCTACACCTGCAACAATTGAAACAAATTCTTGTAAGTAACAACATTCTTGAAAAAAGATGACAAGTTTTAACAACTACACATAACAAAAAGATTGCTGCTGAAATGTTGAAGGGGAGACCAATGTTGTCAGAATGAACTACAGTTATGTTATCATTTACAGGTAAAAAGGCAAAGCCAAATGCAGAGGAATGTGTAGATACCTCTGATTTTCCTGTAGTGACAGATGATGTCCCTACTTTTTTTGTGTCTTCCTCTGAAGCGACAGCAGCTCCAAGTGAGTTTCACAATATGGTCTATTCTCCCTCACAAATACTTGGCTGCAAACTATACTCCAAAAAAAGAAAAGCAAGCCTTGGTAAAACAATACAAATACATGATTTCTGTCATTTTCAGAGACACCAATTAAAAGAACAACAAAAGCCAGTCTAGGTAGACAAGTTGGGCTGCAGAGGAAGGATCGAACACCTAGAAAAGAAGCTCTCTTAAAGCTCTGCCAAGAAAAGCACCTTGAAGCACAGCAAGTTCGGAGGAGACTCACCTATGCTGTGAAGATAGCTAAGGCGTTATCTTCTCGCTTCAAATCCAGCGGTGATGTCGAATCCTCTGTGCTTCAAGAGATAAAAATTTCCTCTGCAGCTCGGGATCTATTAAATTGGGAAAAAAGAAATTTTGGGAAAGAAATAAGATCAAGAAGGTGGCTTTTGAAAGAAAAATGTTTTGTGTTGGCTATCTACAAAAGAAGCCCCAAAACATACCGTTATCTCAGGCAGCACTTCACCTTACCTTCTGAAAGAACATTGAACAACATTTTACAAGAAATTAAATTGGAGCCAGGAGTATCTCCAGTGTTTTTAAAAATATTTGAAAAGAAGACTTTTAATTGGGTTCAGAAGGATAAGGTTGGAGTGCTGGCCTTTGATGAAGTATCTGCTGATGCTCATCTTTCATACAACCATCTAATGGATAGAATAGATGGCTATGAGGATTTTGGCTCCAGAGGCAGGACTCATCTCAAGGCTAATCATGTTCTTGTCTTCCGGGTCAGGCTCCTAAACAGTGAGATTGACTATCCAGTGGCTTTTTACCCCGTAAATGGCACCTGTCCCAAGGAAACACTTGCTATATTAATAGAAGATGTAATAAAGAGAATGCAAGATATTGACATTAAAATTTTAGCAAGTGTATCAGACCAAGGGCCTACCAATAGAGGTGCCATCACTATACTGCGGGCGAAATGTCCACAGGGAGAATGTGATTCGGTGTACAATGTGGGTGGCAGCCACATTGTGCACTTGTGCGATTTTCCACACTTGCTGAAGAGCTTGAGAAATAACCTGTTGACAAGTGACTTGAATTATGACACAGGCAAAATAGCCCCATGGCGCCACATCATAGAATTTTTCAAGCTGGATGAAGGCATTTGTAAATTATCAAAATTAAAATATGCTCACCTGTGCCCTCTGGGCCGAAATAAAATGCGTGTCTCTTTGGCTGCACAAATCTTTAGTGAGACAAATTTTAAGGGAATGACAACATTCCACTCACTGTCAGCAGGCAAACGTCTTCAAGATGCGATGCAGACAGCAGAGTTATTGCTGTCTGTGGACCGTCTTTTTGATGCTGTTAATGGGCCCAGTAGGAAAGACATTCCAAAGCCTGAAACCAGATGTCGTGTCACTTCAGAATCATACCACCACACTTATTGGAGGGAAATGGTTAAAATTATGAAGAAATGGTTCTATACTAGGAAAGACACTGGTGAAGTTCATATACCCCCCATGCTTAAGTGGCTTTATCGACAACCTGCGTGGTTTGGGCAGGATTTGGAACACCATTAAAAAATTAGGCATTGAAGATTTGAACTTACGAGACTTAAATCAGGATAGCTTGGAAAATTACTTTGGCCAGATACGAGCAACGTGTGGTAGCACAGATAATTTCAGCATCCCCCAATTTGTGGCTGGAATGAAAACAGTATTGGTCCAAAAAATATCAGCAAACATCAGAGGATCAAACTGTTCCGAAGCAGATGCCACTAACCTGAAAGGTTTTGAAGAGCTCTTGGGGGAGGTGATGAAATGTGCAGGTGGTGCTGAGCATACAGGGCAGGTCCTCCTCAGAGCTTATGAGGAGGGCTCCCAACCACCTTCCTCAGTTTCTAAATTAACACGGCAAGGGCCATCTTACACTTGTTCCACTATTTGCACTAAAATCTTGGAAGCAACAAAGGGTTGTGAGATCTGTAAACAAGATTCACTGTAAAAAATTTCTATGGTAGATTTCCTATAAATGTATCTGACGCTTTTCACATATACATGTATGGGAATTTTCCTATACATGCGTGTCGTAATTTTACCATACACGATAGTATTCTTACCATACATGTATAGGAAATTTCCTATACACGTGTGTAGGGTATATACGATATATGTGTGGTGTTCCCACCATAAATGTATAGGAATTTTCCTATACATTTGCATCCATTTCAAAACAGAAAATAGAGATTTCTTTCTTTCCTGTACTGCTCTCAGCTTCCTTTCATTTCACTTTGCTTGTCAAATTTCATTGTTACATGTAATTATGCATTGAACTTACGAATAATTACCTTACCTGAAGAAGAGTTGAACCCGGACTTCTTTGCTGCGAACCCGTCACGTTGACCACTGGACCACTGGGACGAGATGGGAGACGCGCCCCAGCGTGTCCAGGTCATCCCGAGGTCGCGCGCCCCTCCCGCCAGGCCAGCCCCGGATCGGGGATGGCCCGGTGAGGAAGAGTGAGCGGCCCGGGAGGCGTGGCCAACTGTTTACAGTTCGTGGAATTTTCGACCAGATGTTTTGCTGTTGGATGCATTTACCTTCCTGCCTTTCGTGAACTTTTTACCACTGGCATGCGATATTGCTTCACTCTAAATATCTAAGAATAATAATTGGAACTGGCTTTGGACTGCTCATAACTACATCACATCAGATACAATGTATTACCAAATGAAACACAATTTGATACTGATTGTACCAAATGTGTTTAATTAGATATGAACACAGAAGTCCGGTGATCTTTAATACCATAGTCCTCGGACATTGAGAGTGTGCTCCCTCAATGTACGACCGAGCAGTGAATTGTAAGCGCAATCAAATTTAATGCGGCGACCCATTTTTTTTAAAGAACTAACAGTGTATAGCAAAATTTCCTTGTCGTCAAGTGATTTTCCTATACATGCATAGCAGCGTGTGCCCTCCACACATGTATGGCAAATTTCCTTGACATTTGTAGTGGTTTTCCTATATAGTTTGGGGTTTTCCCATACACGCTTTGAGGTATGGTAGATTTCCTATACATTTATGAGATTTTTCAGGAACCATACCATGTATAGGAAATATCCCATACAAGCGTATAGTAAAAATCCCAACATTTTTTACAGTGTTAACATCAAGTACTGCTTCGTCAGATTTTACTTACCAAAACCTTCAGGAAAATGGACCTGGCATGTACCACCCTTCACCACAGGACACCAACTATTTTCTTCAAGTTCAGAAATATGTGGTGGAACATTGGAAAGAGTTTGGTTGGGAATCAGGTGTAATGGAAAAAGTTAAAAACAATGTGTCTACCATCTCACCTTTGGATTGGTTGAAATGTCCCACACACCATGAAATGGTTGAAAAGGGGCTCCAGAATCTCGTCATTTCACGTGTTTTACATCTCCAATGCACTGCAATTAAAAATGAAGACATTAAAATTAGAAAAACTCGTCAAATTGGAAAGAGCATTGAAAAACAGGACCTACCGGCTGTCTTAGAAGAAGATTATCTCAATCAAACAGATTGGATGCTGCTGACTGGGCTGGAAGGTGAGTAGCACCAAAAGCAGTCTTTCTCTAAGATAGGTTGAAATACTTCATGTAAGATAGATGATGATGTAAATAATTTTTCAGGTGTGAATCACAATGTGGCACAAAACTTACAAGATCTGAAAAGTTGTGCCCCCAGCAAACAATTCTTGGATGATGGTGAGTACAACCTCCTTTTGAAATATAGCAAATTAAATCTTAACAAGAACAGTCAAATTTTAACAAGTATAAAAAAACAAAATATAACAAATATAACAAAACAATAACAAATGTAACAAATTGAATACAACAAATATAAGATATCAATAATCAAAAGATATAACAATTATAAAAATATCAAAACACATTAAAATTTAAAAAGAGGATTCAAAGTAACAACAAAAAAACAAATAGTAGTCAGTATGTGAAATGCTAAATTCATGGTGATGTCAATTTTGTCCACAGCTATCAAATCAGCTGCTGTAGCAGTCAGTGCTGAAACAGAGATGGTGACAATTCAATTAGATGCTGGTAGGTGGGCTTGGATGAAATAAGTAAATAGACTCACTGCGTCAGGTGTCAAAATTTTGATCATTATTTCATTCAATAGGTGACGATGAGCTCAACTTACCTCGGTCCCAGAATTCTCAAGCAGTGGTTATTCAAGCGAGTAAGTAAGAACATTAAATGTTGCTCAAAATGCACTTGATCACACCCCATAATTTTTATCATTATTTCAATAGGTGATGAGCTCAACTTGCTGGCTCAATTTGAGGCAATTGCTGACAACCAGTCTGCAGCAGGTCAGTTAGCCTAAAAACAATAAAATTAAGTTATAAGACAGTTTAGTCAAAGTAATTATTTTAATATATTTTTCAGTAACTCAGCAAGCTCCAAAGCCAAAGGCAAAAGTAAAAGCTCTGATCCCACCCGAAAACCTGCAGCTTATTCGAGAAGGGAAAGTGAGTAAATCCCAACAAGTACTCTATATTTATCATCGCCGACGGGTTTAGCATTAATTTAATGTATATTTTGAAATGTTTCAGATAGAGATGTTCACAATCCCACTCCTGAAGGAAATTTTAAAGTTGTCGGGCATTGGAGGTTACTCTAAGCTGAACAAACAAGGTCTGGTAAATATGGTGGGGTTAAATAGGGATAAAATACTTTTACAAAATTAAAATCAAATTAGTTTCCTTACCTGACAATATTTTCTCTATTTCTTTTCCTATTCAATTGTAACATTTCCTCTTTAATCCATAACCATGAAATATGTTATCTTCCGCAACACTTTTCTTCAAACCGGCTGCGACAGTTCCACACATTATCAAAACCCACAAAAAATTGCAAAATGGCCTATTTTTCGGTTTATGTGGACAACGGCAACAAAATCCGCGGCATTCACACCCCGTCCCACAGTTGCCAACCTTACCCCAACAACAACAGCAACATAAAACAGCTCCTTTTTGGTGTCCGTCTGTTGGCACTTTTGGAGGTAGACTCGCTACAAGCGTCACCGCCATCTGCTGGGAGTTGCGACGGGTTGAGTGGGCCAAGGTCACATCGCATCCCCAACCCCCGCCCCACTCCGCCCCGCCAAAACGCAAGTGCGATTTCCACTTATGTGTGTTTCTCGTTTGTGACAGATGACTCCGCCGACGCGGTCCACTCTCACCCAGACTTACTGGACCCGGACTTTGGTGCGGAGACGGCTGCCTTTACCGCTGCGCCAGCCGACACTGCAGTCGCAAAGGATGGGGCCGATCCTGAAGTTCAAGAAGCCTTCCGGGACGCTCTCGCCGAGACCGGGTGCATCGTTTGCCATGTTTCTGACGTGGTTATCGTGCAGCAGCATATGATATTGATTGCCAGACTCGAGGAGGATGGCGTGTCTTCCAGTAAGCGGCGTGACGCTGTCAGAGGCTACGTGAGGAAACTCAGCAACTTGTGCTTCGTGTACCTCGCCTGCGGCCATGGAGTTTGCAAGGGACGCGCCCGAAATGTCCCCATAGAAAATGACACACTAGTATGTCCGCGTTGCCAGTGCGCTGCATCCATAGAAGGTCATATGACCTTCTCGTCCAAGAATCGTCTGTCACCTGGTGGCGCCCGCTCCACGATGAATAGCCTGTGTTAAGCTGGATATGTCACCGCATCTGCAGGTGGGGGAGGGAAGAGGGCACCAAGTCGGAGGAAGGCCTGCTACTGGGAAACCAACTGTCCGTTCCAGACAAACTTCTGTCTGCTGGACCACGTGACACGGAACGCTAATCCTAGCGCCCAGGCAAGGCAGTTCGCCGATCAAGATAGGATTCGTCGTAAGATGCGCCTAAAACATGCACATCTGTATTTCTCACGCGTGTTAGCCCATGACACTGGGTACGGGAAAATATTCGACCTCCAGGCAAGGAGGCGCCTACCGACAGACGAGCCGCTTCTAGGTTTCTCTTTAATGAAGGAAATGGAAATGAATCACGAGTATGTGTCAGTGCTCCCTCCAATTGCAGTGACACGCGGCGTACAACGATTTGTCTGCTGGCTTTTTACGTTTGTCGCACGCCTCTCTCCTTGATGAGTAATTGCATATACGAAACCTCCCTCTTGGAGGGAGTATAAAAACTCTTGTCACCCTTGGCGTGGAGCTGGCAATGAAAGAGATCAAGCCAATCACCATCTGCACTCTGTACGCAGTTTGTCAGGTACTGGGCATCCCCTCACCAAGGCCTTTCTCCTAAACCTCCTCCACCTGCATATCCTCTGGATAGACGTCGCGCCCGTCGAAGACATCAGTGATGCTTGAAGTGACTGTGCAGTGCGTCTCTGAGCCCGGGGACACGCGCCCCTTCGGGGGAGGGCCGTCCCAGGACTGACTTTTTCCTTATGTGAACTGTTAAATGTTAAATTCTGTAAAACGCTTCTACTTCTGAAAACTAAAGTATGTGTGTATTAAGTCAGTACACTTGTGATCTTTAGTTGGTGTATCCTATTAGAGTGCCTTCCCTGGACTGACTTTAACCTTATGTAAATTGTAAAATGTTAAATTCTGTAAAACGCTTCTTCTTCTGAAAACTAAAGTATGTGTGATTTAACTCAATACACGTGTGATCTTCTGTTGGTTAATCCTATTGGAGTGCCTTCCCTGGACTGACTTTGTTGTATAGTTTTATCCTATGACGTATTTTTTTTTTGTTTTTTTTTTTGTCCCTGCGTCATTGCGGGTAGCAACCACATCTTTTGATTGGCGTGCTGCGGTGCTGCGACGCAGTAGTGCGCGCTGTACTAGCTTATTGGGCTGAAGTTGACACCGGATTGTTTGAGAAGCAGACGACACCACGCGAGGCGACAGCGGGTCTGGCCTGCCGCTGGCTTAGTTTAATTGGTCAACGACTCCCCCCCCCCCCCACGCCTTTTAGGCAACGGAGTTGCCTTCTAAAATCGCTGAAAAACGTCCGTGTTTTGTTTCATATGGCCCCTTACGACAGAAAAAAATCTGCTGAAGGGAATTCGATTATACTAAGCATACATTTAGAATGTAATCTAGTACATTCGATTCTGAAGTCAAGTTGAAATCTCTATTGCAGAAATTTTGTAAATTTGAATTGAAATTCGAATTTCTATGGCAATGCTGGACTCGTCAGGCAAAATGAACAGGGGAAGGGGATATTTTTTCGTGGAGGGGGTGGGCCGAGGTGAGCCAACACGGAGCGAAAGAGAAACCTCTAAAGTCTGCGTTCAAACAAAGCCAGCCTTTAGTTTCGAGCGCAAGAATGAGATAACACCACTGAAATTCGCACGTGACCACCGTACTGCCTTCTTTAAAACTACTTCAGTTTTACTGAAACTTGCCCCGGTTCTGCCAACTGAATGTGTGCCTCAAAGAATGAGTTCCAATCGTAACGTTATGAAAGCAGTGATTTTTTTTTTTTTTCATTTTATTTGGTTGGCATGAGGTGTCAACAACGCGAAAGCAGGCCAAGCTTGTCCGCCATTGCCGGTGGCTGATGTGCCCACCTCGCGACTTTAAATCATTTTTTAAAGTTACCGAAACGTTGACAAGGCGAACTGAATGCGTAAATAGTAGTTTTACACCTGCGGAAAACGGTTTGGTAAGTTTGACTTCGATCTGGTGAGCAGAATTCTTGAAATGATGTACATTTACGTGTACCATTTTGTGTAAACAACGCCTCAACTCCGCGTTTTGCCAATAGAGCGCACCCCCGTCGTGGCCGCGGCGCGCTTGCCCGCGATGTCCTGGGCGTACCAGCGGTATTAGTTAGGGCCCCGGTTCGCCCCTTCCGTGCGCCCGGTGGCGGTGGAGGGTACGTTATTGTTGACGTTCCCCTTCGGCCGTGACCTCACCGCCCATTTTTTGCCGTCACAAGGAGGGCTCTCTTCTCTCCTGCTCCTGTCGATTAAATGTCGGGCGAACTGTCGGAGAATATTCATTACTTGAAACCCGCCTTATCAATTCGAACTTAAAATTATTGGCTGAGCAATCTAATTTAATCTAAAAAAATTAAATCCAATCTAATCTAATTAGCGAAGCCACACTGACACTTTCGGCGCATACTGATGGGAGCGACAACTTTTCTGGATTGCGCTGACGATATTGCCAACCTCAACCAAATGAAACTAAATTTTGTCGTGTGGAATTTAGACTGTATGTGAAGTGCATTCATTATCTATTTGATTATTCTTTACAACGAAACAAGTCGTATTGAGCTTAAATCGTCAATTCAAACTTATTCGGATGATTCTCGATCTTGTGTTTTGTCGTAATAATGTTGGCTGCCTGTGTAATTTGAGATTAGAGTCGCGGGCAAACTGTAGGAGGAGGCGTCTGCTGTGAGCGTGCGGAATGCTGATTGGCTGAGCGATAGCGAAGCCTATTACGCCACTGGAGTGCTAAAAAAGTTCAATGTCCGTGTGTCTGTCTGTCTGTCTGTCTGTCTGTGTGTCTGTCTGTCTGTCTGTCTGTGTGTCTGTTCGCACGATAACTCGAGAACGAGTCAAGATATCGACCTGAAATTTTTACTGTAGCTTCTTGGCCTAAAAAGCTCGGACGAGTTCAAATATGAACACTCTAGCTCAAATATTAACCCTGCTAAAAATTGATTTATATTTAAAAAAAAACTAGATTTTAAATATTACAAAATTTCATAGTGTCCTAAGGGGTATCTCGGCGAGTTGCGACCCTTTGGACGAAAATTTCGACCGTTTTGCTCTATCTCTTACTGTTTAGCCGCTACAGCGGTAAATGTGGACGAAAAGTCGTCAAAATACATGTTGGGTGTCGTTTTCAGGGTAATCTGTCGAGATGCGATCCTTGGGGCAAAAATTTTGTCTGTTTGGCTCTGCGGAGAAGGGTTTTGGGGCTCGGGCCCTTCGCGTAAAAATTGGAAAATTGGTTACATAATGAAAAGAGGCGAGCGGGGGTCCAGGGAGCGGCAGCCCCCTGGCCTATTTTAAATGAATTAAAGCGGGGGTCCAGGGGGCGGCAGCCCCCTGGCCTAAATGAGTAAATCTCAAATCATGCAGGCTCGTAATAAAGAAAAGCGGGGGTCCAGGGGGCGGCAGCCCCCTGGCTTAAATGAGTAAATCTCAAATCATGCAGGCTCGTAATACAGAAAAGCGGGAGTCCAGGGGGTGGCAGCCCCCTGGCTTAAATGAGTAAATCTCAAATCATGCAGGCTTGTAATAAAGAAAAGCTGGGGTCCAGGGGGCGGCAGCCCCCTGGCCTAAATGAGTAAATCTTAAACCATGCAGGATCGTAATAAAGAAAAAGCGGGGGTGCAGGGGGCGGCAGCCCCCTGGCTAAAAAGAGTAAATCTTAAATCATGCAGGCTTGCCAGCGCCGCAGGCCTAGGTAGATGTACGCAGGCCCGTCGCAGCGTAACAGTGTTTCGCGATCTATCGCGAAGCCTGTTACGGGAGACAGTGTCTGGCGTACATCTACCTAGTAAAGATTTGAAGGAAATATGACACATCGGTGTTTTGTGTGTCGGAAAGAAGATGGGCAGGTTAATCATTTGTATAAGTGAGTGTGCTGTTATCGAATGAATCAGTAGTAAATTGGTTTAGTTATTTTTTTTTGTTGGATTGAACTTATTATCTGACGTCAAGTAATATTTTTGTAGGTTACCGAAACAGCCGGATAGAAGAGAGAAGTGGATTGAATGGAACTGTATTAATATTCTTATTCTTAAATCGGCTATATCGTCTTATGCTCTTGTTTGTTCAGACCATTCCAACCTGGTTCTGTGCCTGCATGGTTTGTTTAATCGAATAATAATCAACTGATTAACAATAAACTGATTAATAATAATATTGAACGTGATTCTACTGATCTGTTGGTGAGTTGTTTCATTTTGTAATTGATCAGTTTATTTGTGTGTGATTTGTGTTTGTGTAGGTTATGGAAGGCTCATCGGGGCCACAATCAAATAATCATTTAATTGAAATGCCGGCAATTGGTAATCTGGCCAATGATAAGCTTTGTGTTGATTTGGATCATGTCAATGGGAATGATGCTTCGATTCATTTTGGACCTGGGAGTAATTCTGGGGTGAACAAAGTCGCAGCCAGTTTGATAATCACAGTCCGGAGTTGAGCGAGAAGAATCAACCAAAGAATCGTAACTCATATCACCAGAACAGGACAAGGAGGAATTAACTTCTGATGAAATCATACTACAGTTTATGGTAAGTTTGTTTAAAAACTTAAATCTCCCCTTTGTACGGACGTTGTTTTAAAAAATGAAATCAACTGATTTGGTTTGTATTCTTATTGCAGTGGGGTGCCGGCATTAAAGACCCATCAACTCCAAAAGCATAAACGCTGTCTTCAGAAGTGTGAAACGGTTATTGCAGCCAGTTTGATCGTCACAGTTTGGAGTTTAGCAAGAAGAATCGACCAAAGAATGGTAACTCATATCAACAGAACAGGATAAGGAGAAATTCACTTCTGATGATACCATACTACAGTTTATGGTAAGTTTGTTTAAAAACTTAAATCTTCTCTTTGTACAGACATTGTTTTTAAAAATGAAAATTACCAATTTGGTTTGTATTCTTATTGCAGTGGGGTGCTAGAATTAAAGGCACAGCAACTCCACAAGCATTTACGCTGTCTTCAGAAGTGTGAAGTGGTTATCGCAGCCAGTTTGATCAACACAGTATGGAGTTGAGCAAGAAGAATCGACCAAAGAATGGTAACTCATATCAACAGAACAGGATAAGGAGAAATTCACTTCTGATGATACCATACTACAGTCTATGGTAAGTTTGTTTAAAAACTTAAATCTTCTGTTTGCACAGACATTGTTTTTAGCCCGCCCTTCTGCTTTGAAAAAGCTTCAGAGCGGGCTTATGCAATCGATCTCGTGTCTGTCTGTCTGTCTGTCTGTTTGTCTGTCTGTCTGTCTGTCTGTTCCACTCGAAGGAGTTGAGCTAGAGAGTTGATATTTTTAGGGTACCTTAAGGGTCACTCCATGACAACGAAACGCCTGGTGCAAATCCCGCCAACCCTAATTAAGGCACTGAAAAAAATTATTAAAGTTTTCACGGAATAAACAAAAAAAAAAATATATATTCAACTTTTTCCAACCCCGTCGACCCGTACCTCTCCGGAAGCGTCTTTTCGCGTCTAGTTCAATGGTGCACACCGTTTTAACAAAAAAATGGACCCAGCTCGCGACTACACTGTAAAAAGCACCCGTAATTGGTCCAGTTTTCAACTTTTCTCAACCTCGTCGACCCGTACCTCCCCGGAAGCGTCTTTTCGCGTCCAGTTCAATGGCGCCCACCGTTTTTCGATAAAAAGGACCCAACTCACGACGACACTGTAAAAAGCACCCAAAATTGACCCACTTTTCAGCTTTTACGAACCCCATCGACCCGCACCTCTCTAGAACCGTCTTTTCGAGCGCAATTCAGTGGTGCCAACCGTTTTTCAATTTCCAGTGTTGCCAATCGTCAAAACTCAAACATTTCGATTATTTTCGACATTTCTCGATATTTTCCGATATTTTTCGATACTTTCGACATTTTTCGTTGTTTTTCGATATTTTTTGATATTGTTCGACATTTGCGATATTTTTCGATATTTTTCGACATTTTCGATATTTTTCGACATTTTCGATAATTTTCGATGTTTTTCGATAATTTTCGATAATTTTCGATAGGTTTTGATATTTTTTGACATTTTTGATAATTTTCGATGTATTTTGATATTTTTTGACATTGTTGATATATTCCGACATATTTCGATATTTGTAAACATTTTTGACAATTTTTGATATTTTTCGACATTTTTCGACATTATCCCTCATTTTTCGATGTTTTTCGATGTTTTCCGACATTTTCTATATTTTTCGATAGATCTCAACATTTTAAAGATATTTCGAGATTTTTCGACATTTTTGACGTATTTCTACATATTTCGACAATTTTCGACATATTTCGACAATTTTTGAAATTTTCGACACCCCTCGACGCCTATATCGTTAAAATCGTTTCGACGAGCGTAATTCAGTGCTGCCAACTTCTCCCAAATAAAGTCCGAGTTCGACCGTTCCATCTGAGGCCGAACTCACGTATTTCGACATTTTTCGAGATTTCTGACTCCCCGTATTTGCCAAATAACTGACCGTTTAGTCACCATCAGCACGTTTTCAAAGCAGAAGGGAGGGCTGTAGTTTCGGTGGTTCACCGTTACAAACTGCCTCTTTCCGAAGAGAATGCCTTTACGGGCCGCAGGCCCGATCATTTACAAGCTAAGAGGACGTTCTGCGTGACTTAGGGGTCGGGCCGAAGGCCCGACCGAACGCCGCCGGCAGGCCAAGCAGGCACGCCCCCTGCCGAACGGAGTTGCCAGCGTAGCAAAGCGGAGCTGGCAATGACGTTTGGCGGAAGGGCGGGCCTGCTTGTTAAATATGAAATCAACTAATTTGGTTTGTATTCTTATTGCAGTGGGGTGCTAGAATTAAAGGCACAGCAACTCCACAAGTATTTACGCTGTCTTCAGAAGTGTGAAGTGGTTATCGCAGCCAGTTTGATCAACACAGTATGGAGTTGAGCAAGAAGAATCGATCAAAGAATGGTAACTCATATCAACAGAACAGGATAAGGAGAAATTCACTTCTGATGATACCATACTACAGTTTATGGTAAGTTTGTTTAAAAACTTAAATCTTCTGTTTGCACAGACATTGTTTTTAAAAATGAAATCAACTAATTTGGTTTGTATTCTTATTGCAGTGGGGTGCTGGAATTAAAGGCAAAGCAATTCCTTAAGCATAAACATTCTCTTCAGAAGTGAGAAATTTTTATAGCAGCCAATTTGATCATCACCGTCTGGAGTTGAGCAAGAAGAATTATCAAAGTATAGAAACTCTTATCAATGGACCAGGATGAGGATAAAATCCTGTCAACACCCAGCATGTTTGTAAATAGCATTTCAAATAAACTCCAGTTTATTTTAAGTCATTCTGTGATTATTTATGCTTTACCTTGAGCAATTTTTTTCTTCCACTTCCATGCACAGCATTTAGGATAAAACTACAGACTACACAGAAGAGAGTACTAGAAACAAACTGTAGCGTTTACTTTAAGTTCATTAAAAGTGAACTTGAAGTTCCGTTGATTTGCCCAAAAGTTTCAGAAAAAGTTAACTTGGCCGCAGATTTTACGACAACTTCTGAACTGGAAAGTTACTTTAGTAAACTTTAATTTAACTTTTAGTCACTATTTCTTACTTTTAAGTATACTTTCAGTTGTGTTTTTAAAACACATTTTCTTAACTTAGGGTGTACCTTTAACTACATTAAAAAGTGTCTCAAGTCTTAAGCAACTCTTAAGAGGGCGGTAAACGTTTGCTCGGAGAGCCGCGTGGAGCCCACTTCGCAGGGCACGCATACGCGTCGCCGCTGCCACTTCAACTCTTCCACACGACGAAGTTAAACGGTTTACGTTATCGATTCCAAATTTGGCATGTGAGCACAGGAGAGTTGTACCAACGTGCCGATTGTCCAAATATTTTTTGCGTTTTTTTGTCTAGGCCCTATACAACACGAAGTTCAGTCCACAAGAACTTTTTAGAAGTGTGGAAATCCGAAAACAGCTTTCCGGCAGGACGTAGATCCATCCTTCCTCTACACGCTGATGTGCTGTGCTTCTCACACCTGCGTGGATCCTGGTGTCCTGGTGCGGCCCGAGGAACGGCGCTCGTGAACATCTGCAAGGGCGGTCTGTAGGCTGATTCCGCAAACGCGTTTCGTCTCTGTCTCGTTCACACCTATACAGAAAGCTCCGTAAGTGCGAGAGAGACAGAGCGACAAAATGCATTTGCGGAATCAGCCTGCTGGATTTATTTTCATGTGAGCAGGAAACTGCAGGGTACGCCATCCTCTTTTGTGCTATACTGCGGGGTAATTCCGAGTAACGTTCAGTATAGTGTCCTCTCGCTCGCTCCTCATAACAGTGTCTCATGAGTGCGACAAGGACAGAGAGACGAAACCACTGGGCGGACGCGGAATCACCCAGCTGCTCATCACCCACCGTCGCCCCAGTACGACTCGAACTGCGGCGCTACCTGGGCGGAGCATACCTGGACGGCGGGGGCCGGTCGCTGAATTATGTTTGCTCGAACTGCGGTGCAACAGGGAGGGGCAGGGGAAGTGGCCCGAACTGCGGCGCTTGGCACGATGGGTTGCCTACCCAATGACATTTTAAGCAATGCAGAATAAACAAAGTCTTTAGATAAAAATTCCTTGTTTATTTGCCAAATTTCGCTCGTGGCAAGTCAAGTCCGTAGCCAGCCCACAGTGGACCAACCCACTTTAGCAAGTGTTAAGGTGCCCCCACAATGAACTCTTCGAGAGACGACGACGCCACGAAAATGTGCCTACCAAGACTTTTATTTCCGCACCCCGTGCTCTTGCGGTCTCTGGGTAGGCCACCACCTTCACACACGTGTTTGGCGGGTCGGCCTACTCAGTGTTTCGCAGGCGCCATCACCTCCGAAATAAGGTCCATTGCCATTGTGGGGACGCCTTTAAAGAAGTTTGAAATATAAAACTGTGTGGAGAGCCAAACCAGGTTAGGTTAGGTTAGGTTGGGTTAGGTTAGGTGATGCATATGCAGGGGTTGTTGTGCCCTGCCTTGGGCCTAGCCGAGGCAGCTGCACATCTCGCTTCGAGGAGGCAACCACTCCCTATCCGGAGGGACACATGATTTCACGATTTATAAGATTTCCCCAGATTTCCCGAGATTTCTCGAGATTCCTCCTTCTCTGATTCTACCTGATTTCTCTGATTTTTTAGGATTTCTTCACATTGCGTGTGATTCCACGAGATTTCAACCAGATTTTAACGGATTTCTCAAGATGCCTTCAAGATTTCACGGGATTTCGAGAGATTTCGGTGAATTTCGTTTAGATGATTTCCAATGATTTCGGTGATTTCGCGGGATTTAAATGGGATATCTCTGGGATTTCACCGGCTAGGGACACATGATTTATTGAGTGGTTGCCCCCTCGTCTCGCTTGCATCCGGGATGCACACGCCCACTCACTCGTTCGAACGCTCAGATTATTCTAGAACTCGGTCCCTTTCTCCCGCGACGGCCCTTATCAAACTCCCCCTACCCGACCTAGGACGGCTAGGGAGAGGTTCCATGAGCTCGCGGGGTCAGGACCGAGGGCAGTTGTGAGCGAGGAGCCCTAGGACGAGCAACGAGTGGTGACGGGTGCCTGCCGGCCGCACGCGAGACTTGGATCCGAGACCGGTGAGCATCGGATAGGGATAGACTCGGTGTAAGAGGTGAGGCCGCCCCCAGTGTAATATTACCTCCAATAAACCGCACTGTGAAGAGTGAGCCGTTCCTGTGTACTTCACGCGTTGCCAGAGATTACCCCGTCGCCCTGGATATCCGGGCATAACATGGTGGAAGTGCGGGTCTGGTATTAGTGCATGGATCGGTTGACTGCGGAACGCCGGTTTGTTTTGGACACCCTTCTCTATTCTCTCTTTCAATCGTTTCTGACGCCACACGACGACTCCGCCCCTTACGTCATTCTAAGCGACCGTGTCCCGCTGTCTGACCGCGACGCTGACCAACTAGTGCAGCACCTACTCGTTACTCAGGCTCTTATTCTCTCCGCGTTTTGCAAAAATCGCCATCGCTCCGCTCAACAACGCCGGGCTCTTTCTTTCTTCCAAATCAACGCCCCTACTAATACTTCTGTTAACTTCCTCCTTACCTGTTCTCCTCCCCATCCTGACCTCACATCGACACTGTAAAATTTTTGACTGTCATTTGACAATTATCGTCCGGATAAAAGTGGAACATGATAAATTTGTCATAATGAGCTTGAAAATTATTTGTCATTTGCCAATGACGGTAAATTTGTCTAAAATCAATCGATTTTGATAATTTTCTTGTCAAAAGATAAATGTTCTGTCAAATATCAGACAAAAAAGGAGTCATAGGCAGACAATTTACTTGTCATACAGTAAAGACAAAAATATTTTCAACAAGTATGTTATCACATAAACATATCATTTGTCATCAACACAACATGACTTAATTGTCACAAAATATGTTGTCAAATGACAAAAACTTTTAACAGTGGATCAGTGCGCCTGTACATCTCCGACTTGCAGCTTGTGCTTGCGCAGCTGCACGCGCTCCGGTTTAGCGCAACACAGGTGAAACAGTCCCTTGGGCTTTTGCTCAAGGAACTTCACTTGTGCTTGGCGGATTATTCCTTTGCCTCCGCACCGTGCATCAGTGCTCGTTTTCGCACGCCGCCGACGCGCCCCGAAAAACTGCCGATCCCACCGCCTCCTCCCCTCCCTCCTCCCGTCGTCCCGTGGAACGCCGAAGCCCGGGCTCATTTCTTTCGAAACAACATGGCCACAGGTATAACGCTCACCCCTGAAATCCCGCGGTTCGGTGGCCTTCCTGGAGAAGACATCGACAAATTTTTCCGCCGGTTTGAACAATTCATGGGTTGCGTTGCAAAACCAACCCCTGAATTGAAAACTTACTACCTCCAATCCTGCTGCCGCGGTGATGCCAGGGAGGAGCTCGACTCTCAGGTCGAATACCTGCAACTTCACCCCTCTGAGCCTGCCCGTACGGCCGACGAAACATATGCGTTCTTGAAAAAAAAACTGCAAGAGGCTTTTCCTGTCTTTGCTGACACGCAGGCGCATAAGGATGCGCTTGCTGTGCGCGTCAAGCAGCCTTGGGAGAGCTACTCCCAGTACGTCAGCGCGGTCACCCGCCTTTGTCAAAAGTGCAACATTGTTGAGGTGCCCCTTATCTTGGATGAAATCCACAAGGGCGTGGATGATTCGGTGTTCACTGTAATTCGCCCTTCCCAATTCAACTCCGTTGCGGACCTGCTTAGGGCTTACGAAAAGTTGGATCGCGAGACCAAGGCGCACTTCAACACTCGTGCCCGCGCCGGCCAGCTGGCGGCCCAGGTGCCCGCTGCAGCCCCTCTCTGTGCTCCCCCGTACGCCGCCCACTACGCGGCGCCTTACCCTCCTTTGCAGTACCCGGCGTACGCTTACCCGGCCCCCGCTGCCGTGGGCCTGCCCGCCCCCGCCCATCTTCCCTCCCACTTCCCCCAGGCCCCGCCCGCCGCCCCTGCCCCCGCCCCCGTCGTCCCGCCGGCCGGCCCCGCCACGGCGCAGCCGCTCAGCCCGTCCATGGAGGACAGACTTGAGCAGCTCGCCAAGGGCCTGGCTGACCTGCGCATCACTGTCGCTACTGCCTCTGTCAACGCAGTGCAAGGTGACTCCCGCGAGAGTCGAGGACGGAGTCCCTCGCGCGGGCGCCGTGAGGACAGCCAGGGCGGCCGCCGCGACGACAGCCGCAATGGCCGCCGCCGTGACCCCTCCTGGGGGGAGCTGGACCGCACTCGCGAGGAGTTGCACCGCTTGTACAGGGAGAGGGACAGGCTCAGAGACGAGCTGTCCCGCCGTGAGTGGGAGTCGCGCCCGCGCGTCTTCAACAACCCCAACCTGGAGTACCCCCGTGCGGACGGCCGCCACTACTATGCCCCACGTCCCTTCTCCCCTGATGACCGGCGCCCCGCCGGCGGCCGCGGTCACCCTCACTCAGGCGGCCGCACCCGCCAAAACAACAACGGGTCAGGCAGGCGCTTCAACAACCGAGACCGCCGTGACCGGGGTAATGGGGGCTCTCGCTTCGATTCTCATGACTCCGCCCAAAGGCGCACCAACCCCACCTGGCGGACGAAAGGGCCTGAATCTGACTTTTCGGAGCCCGCCGTCCACGGCGACGAGCGCTCTGACCAGGTCCCTCAAAAAAACTAATCCCAGCAGTGCCATTCTCCAAACCGGATGGCACTGCACATCCGAGTGATAAGGAGCCTGACGCGGACGTGATCCCCCTGAACCACGCCGCCATCAAAATTTACTCAAATGTTCCCCGTGATGGTAATTGCTTGTATTCTGCTATCTCCTTGTCCAATTGGTCTTGTCTCGATTTTGCAAGCTCCTTGCGCCTTGTCGCTGCTGAAGAAATTTTTAACAACTGGCCGTCCTACAAGGACTTTGTCTCTATTCCTGACAGGCAAAAACCCCCTTCAGCAGAGGAGTATCGGCGCTATGTGAGCACGCCTGGGACTTTTGGCACTGCCGCCGAAATCCAAGCTCTCGCGCGCGCCCTAAATTTCAAAATTGCAGTTTACGGCCCGTCCGGTCACATTGTTTTTCTCCCCAGCCCGCCCTCGACGGTGCAACACACGGTGTTCCTCAAGCTGTTCCCGCCGCTCGACGCGGGTCACTTTGAAACTTTTGACCCGGCCAAAAATCGAGCCGCCGCCGCTGCACCCGCCGCGGCCGCCGTCGTTTCCCCTTCATCCGGTTGCAGCCCACCAAGCCCAGCGTTGCCCTCCGACAAATCGGTTGATAAGAGCACTATCGGCAGCCCTTCCGGCTGCAAGGGCAAGAGCACGCCTCCGCCGCGTCCTGCAGGGCCCTCCAGCCGCCCTGCCTCGCCACCACGCGGTCCGAGCCCGCGCCCGGCCCGGCGGCGTATCCGCCGTGCTCCCTCCTCCTCTCCCTCCCCCTCTGACGCTGGGTAACCGTTTTGAGGCGTTCACTCTGTATGAGAGCGAGGAAGACAGCACCGTGGCTGCGACAAACCCGCGCAGCCCCGCCGACCCGCCCCCTTCTCCCCCTCCTCCCCGCTCTCCGCGCGCTGCACGCCGCTCAGTCTCCAGCCTTTCCCAACGTCCAGCTCCTATCACTCCTCCCTCTCCTCCCCCTTCCCCGCCCCAGCCCCGCCCCGCCTCTGCGCGGGAAGGGCTTGGGAGGCCTGACTTCCGGGTGAGTCCCCCGGCCGCCCCGCGCGGCCCACAGCCTCACCGACTCTTTGCCTGTGCCAGCTCGGTTGTCAAACCACCGGTTCCTCGCCTCCAATTTTTGATAAGGTTTACTTTTGACTTTGGTTCCCGGCTGTGTCTTGTTGATTCGGGTAGTTCCTTTTGCCTCATACGGAGCGGCCAGCTCCCCCACCACGCCGTGACCCGTGACTGCCCCGCGCGCGACCTGGCGTCCGCCGCGTACGGCTCACCTGTGCGCATCATAGGCAAATACATCGGCCCGCTGTCTCTCAACAGCGTTACTTTGGAACAGCCTTTTCTCGTTTCTGATAACCTCAGCCACGACGTCACCATCGGCCTGGACTACTTGTATGCGGCCCGAGCTGTCATTGATTTCGGCGAGGATTCGTTTAGCTTGACTGTAAACTGAGCGGGTAGGGAGGGACGAAGCTGACAGGCGCGTCGTCCTTCATGGGGAGCGACACGGTAAAGCAGCAACGGCGCTTCATGTCCGCGTAGCTTTCGGCAAAAACATCAGAAAATTCCTCCAAGAGATTCAGGACTCGATCGCGGAGGTAGGGGTCCAGGTCCGGGTTGACGTGGAAGTTAAACTTACGGCCGGGGTAGGGGTGGGCGGTTTTTCAATATATTGACTACAATATCAATATTTTAAAATATTGAAGTCAATATTTTGAAATATTGAAGGTCTCAATATTTTGGATGTCAATATTTAATATTAGCCAATACTCAATATTGGACAATATTGATAAATTGAGTCAAGTATTTCGTCTTAATAAGACGTGACGAAGGATAGGAAACGCAATAGGCAGGTGGGCAGCCACCAGGCAGGCGCTTGCCTGCGATTAATTTACTCTCTTTCAACAAAATAATCATCCTTTAGGAATTTTTCAATGATTAGTTTCAGTATCGTCAATATTTCAATATTTCAATATTGTCAATATTTCAATATTCAATACCCGATATTGATATTGACTACGATATCAATATTTTAAAATATTGAGTATTGATATTGAAATAAAAAAACCGCCCAGCCCTAGGCCGGGGTCCGGCGGCTTGGGCGGGGGAGGAACATGCAACTCCATTTGGTCCGCGAGTTTGATTGAGGACGCGCAGACGGGAAGACACACAGGTGGATCACATTGAACGGCTAGGCCCACTTCCCCGAGCGGCGGGGCAGGGCGGGGCCCGGCGGGGCCAGGGTCCGGCGGGGCGGCAGCGGGCGGCTCGGCGGGACACGGCGTGGCGTGGCGTGGCGGCGCGGCAGGGCGAGCAGCGGCTGCAAACGGCAGGCGGGCTCCAGCCGGGGCGGCGGACACGCGGGGCAGGGCGGGCGCGGGGGCGGGGAGGGGGAGGGGGCCTACAGGCGTCCCTGCAGGGCGGGCCTCCTCTCGACCGGCCAAAGCGGCGGCGGGCGCCTTGTTGCCCAAAGTTTTGCCTGATAGGTCCTTGACACACGCGTTATCGCGGGAGCGCAACTCTAAGAAGGGCGCGACGGGCGCGGCCGGGCCGGCGCGGAGCGGGCTCAACGCGCGGGCGGGGCGGGGCCGGGCGGGAAATGCATCCGCCGAAGTGGAGGCGGGGCGCGCGGAACCAGCCGCGCGGCTTACCTCGGGGTCCCTGGCGGGCTGATCAGGCACCGCAGTGGGCTCGTCGCGTCGTGGGCAACGAACGGAGAGGGGGACAAGTCGGCCTATGCGCATATCAGGAGTCAAAACCAAATCATTAGCCGAGCCGTTATAAAACGTAATTGCGCCATCGGAGGGGGCCATTACGATCGTCGCCGATTCAATGCCGAGTATATCCAACAAGCTAGGAGCCGGGTAGAAACGCAGGGGTTCGTCAAAGGGGAGGGGCGTGACATAAACAGGGAAGGTGAGGTACTCCTTCGGGGGAATGATGACCGTGTCCGCAGTGAACACGCGGCGGTGGGAGGAGTAGACCGATAGAGGGTCTATCTCGTGGAGCCGGGCGCGCTCGGCCGGAGACAGAGGGGGAGGAGAGGGGGTCTCCTCGTTGCTGCAAAAGTTGCACCCAGGGAGGGCGCACGGTGGGCGAGTTTTGACAGACACGCCGTTTACCGCTCAACGCGCGTGAGTTAGAATTCGCGCGCGACCACGTCCAAAAATTGGTGGACGCTGGTGTGTGTGAGCGTGGCTCTTCTCCCCATAACAACCCTATCATGATCCTCCCCAAGCCTAAGGCGCACGAGGATGAACCGACAAAGTTTCGTTTCATCTTAAATATGAAAGGTCAAAATGAACATATGAAACGGATCAATTACGTGCTACCTAAGGCTACCGACCTGCTCCACAACTTGAAATTCTACCGGTATTACGTTAAGGCTGATGCAAAAGACGGCTTCTACCAACTTAGCCTGGATGAAAAATCGCGCAAGCGATGCAGCTTCATGGTTGGCCATGAGAAATTTAATCTCACCCGCCTTGCCATGGGCGCAAGGTGTAGTGTGGCTTTGTTTACTCACGCCTTAACAACAATGCTGGAATCTATTTTGTACGTTAAACCTGCCTATTTGTACGTCGACGATTTGTTCCTAGCTGGTAATGATCCCGACGAGCTCCTCGAGCTTTGTCGCGAGGTCTTCCTCCGTTTCCGGTCTCATGGTATGTACCTTTCTGTAGCCAAGTCCGAATTTTTCACCAATCAGGTTGAGTGTTTGGGAACTATCATCTCTTACGGGGAATACCGCCGTAATCCGTCTCGCTTCCGCGCCCTTGAGCAACTGACCCGGGTTCGATCCCCAAAAGGCGCCAAGCGGACCCCTGCTTTTCTCTCGTATCATCGCCGTTTCGTGAAGTCGTTTAGTGATAAGACTAAGCCCTTGCACGACGTGGCGAATGGCACTGTCCCATTCACCTGGACGGCTGAACACGTGCAAATCGTGCGAGACATCTACCAGTCCATAGTGGACGCCACCCTAGTCCACTTTGACCCCAGCCTCCCCATCAAAGCCGAGACGGACGCCAGCCTCACGGGCCTCTCCATGTGCCTTTACGTGAAAAAGGACGGGATCTACCGCCCCTACGCGTATTGGAGTCGCCTGACCACGGCACCTGAGCGCAAGCTCCTCCCCTTCTACCTGGAGGTCCTCGCCGCCGCGGAGGGCGTGACTCATTTTTCTCATGAGCTGCGAGGGGTCCCATTCACTCTTGTCACGGATTGCTCGTCGCTGACAGCAATTTTCCGTATGAAAGCACCGGGCCCAAAGCTCGCGCGGTGCATCGCCTGCTTAGGCGAGTATGACATTACGTTCAAGTATCGCAAGGGGAGCTTGAACTGCGCCGCCGACAGCCTCTCCCGCGCGCCCGACCCCCTCTCCCCTCCCTCCCTCCCTCACGGCCCGTGCCCGGCCCTACCCGACGACGCGCTGGTCTCCACAGCTGTTGCCTCGGAAGGCCCCGTTATCGCCGGCCTGGCCGAGGAGCAAGCGAAGAACCCGGCCCTGACCGTGCTGCGCGCTGCGCTGCACGCCGGGGACACCTCCTCCCGGGCTGCGCGCCACTTCCAGCTGTGCGAGGACGGAGCCGTCCGGACCCGCGAGGTCCACCCCCGCCCCCTCATCCCCTCTCACTTGCGCACCCAGGTCCTGTCTGACTCACATGACAGTGTGTTTGGCGGTCATTTTGGCATCACCAAAACACTGTCCCGCCTCGCCCCGTTCTACTGGGACACCATGCGGCGAGACGCAACAGAGTATGTCCGCTCCCGAGGGGGCCGCCACTTAGAGTTAGGATGTACACAGGATTACGGGATTACAAGGATTACACTTAGATTTTGAGGGATTGCACATGAATTTATGCTATTTCTGGCTCAAAAACCATTAAATTTAGGTGATTAGGTGAAATTTAGTAGAAATTTAGTAAAGTATTACAATAAACACATAGGGATTACACAGGGATTACACTTCCATTTGTACACAGGATTACGCGAGTGGTGGACCCCTCGTCCGCTCCTGTGAGGACTGCCAGCGCCGTAAGGACCAGGGGCAGAAGCAAGGTGAACTTACTCCCATAACGGCCCGCCACCCGCAAGACTTGGTTTCTGTAGATTACAAGTATTGCCCCACCGCCACAACGGGAGAAAAATATTTGCTTGTTTTCGTGGACAACTACACTCACTATGCGCGGGCGTATCCTACAAAAACCTTGACGACCTCGGAATTTTTGGACTGTCTCCGAAAATACATCTTTACCTTTGGTTGTATTCGGGCCATTTTGTCTGACGCTGGCTCCTCTTTCATTGCTAAAGATTACCGGATCCTTGCCCGCTCCCTTAATACGCGAATTGCCTACTCGCCCCTGTACTTCCACAGTACTTCGGGCCTGAGTGAGTCGCTTATCAAGTCCATCAGCCATCGGCTGGCCGCGTTCTGCCAGGACGGCCTGTCCCACTGGCCCCGCCTGGTCGACGCCGCCTGCTTCGCGGTCAACACGAGCAAGCGGCTCACCATGTCCGTCAGTCCCCACGAGATGCTCATGGGATATGACCCGCTTGTTCCAGCCACAATGACCCTCTGCCTCCCTAAGGTTATCCCAAAAGCCGAAAAGTTGACCAAACACTTTGAGTTACGTACCCGTGCGGAAGAACATCTCCGGCGCGCCCAGGAAGCGCAAAAGCGCTTCTTTGACAGCAAACGACGCCAAACCCACTATTCAGTCGGGCAACGTGTGCTGGTTTTCAGGCGCCAAACAGGACGTAACGCTAAGTTTTTCTACAAGTTCATTGGTTCATTTGTTGTCAAGCGGCAAACCGGTAAATCATCGTACCTGGTTCGCGTGCGTGTTAGGAACCGCCTGAAATTGCGCAACTACCATGTGAGCCAAATGCGCCCCTACTTCAGGCGTACTAAGCGCTTACGCCCGCCCCCGCTCGTCCCCCAGGTCCCTGTCTACGACGACGCCCCCGCCCCCTGCGCGCGCGTCACGCGCAGTGCAGCGGCACGCGGCGCGGCCGCGTAGGCTCTCCTCTCCTGCCTCCTCCTCCCCCCCCCCTCTCCTCGCCAAATGTCACCCATTTTTCTCCTTTATTTACCTCACTCTCTTCCAAAAAAAAACCGTAAACTTGAATCCACTTTTCCTTCCTTTCGCAAATTTCTTCAATTTTCCTGCTTTCCTGAGCGAGAACGATTTTTTTTATATTTTTGGTTAAAGTCTCCCCTTGCGGCCTTAAGTTCGTGCCGTGCGACGCTTTCGGGTGTTGCCCGTGTCAAGCGGTGCAGTCCGCGGCCCCGGTCGCGGGCGTAAGACTAAACGTAGACCGAGCGGCTCCCGCATGCGTTGCGTGGTGCCTACTTTTCCCCCTGTCTTATTTCTCCCCCGCTGTTGCAGATGCACTTAATTCACGTGCACGGCTCGGTCCTCGACGCGCCCCTCTGGATGCCCATTGTGCACGCCGTGTCGCTGGACGGGTCTATGGGTCGTGGAGTGGCCGCAACCCTGCACAGCATCTACAACTTGCGCACGGAATTTCGTTATCGCGCTCGCACCGTCCCCGACGTTGTCCCTATCCGTCGCGGCGACCGCGAAATAATTAACGTTGTAACTAAGCACCGCTGCTTTCAAAAACCCACCCCCCTTCAAGTCTACGCGGGATTACGCGAATTACGCTATTTTCTTCTATCCGAAAATATTACTACATTCGCTACTGTTGAATTTTCCGCGGGATTAGATAAATTGCCATACGAGTTACTCCTTGACTTCCTTGACGAAATCTTCGGACGTGACGACATACGTATTTACATGTACCATCTGTGAACCTTCTTTCCAACACAACTAAACGAACGAGAGAGAGAGAGAGAGAGAGAGAGAGAGAGAGAGAGAGAGAGAGAGAGAGAGAGAGAGAGAGAGATTTTTTTTCTTCCCCCTTTACTAATATTTAAGCCACCTCGACTCGCTGTGTCCTTCCTTGTGCGGTGCTCGCTGGCCGCCCCTCGCGGCAGCCCCTCGCGGCGGCCCCAGCCCTGCCCTCTCGGAGCGTCCTTATCGCTCCCCCGAACCGACTTTACACTGCCCAACATTTTGCAGTGTACTTGTCACCATGGCTGCATTTCTCGCGCACGTCGCGCCCATGTTTGTCCGCGCCTGCGCTCTGCTGCTGCTTGTCCGCGCGGCCAGCGCCGTGATGAGCTTCGATTGCTCGCGCAAATCGCTGAACATCTCCGCCATCTCCCTGCTCGGCCCCGAGGACTGCCCCGGCCCGGACGAGATCCCACCTCCGCAACTTCAGGAGGTGCAGATCTTGCAGCGCACCCTGTACTACAAGGTGCCCGTTCGCACCTGCCGCGTCGAACTGGAGATCCGCATCTACTCGTGCCGCGCCACCAACACACAACACGGCGAGGTGAATGGCGGGCACGACGCACACGTCCACTGGGTCACCCCTGGCGCCTGCAAACAAATGCATGACCGCGGCACCGCCAGCATCTACGGCAACCCCATCTCCGGCCTCCGCGTCAACGAGGAGACCAACCGCTGGCTGCTCATCAGGGGCGCTTTCGGCCGCGACGCTAACTGTCACGGCATGGATTGGTCGTACAATGGCGTCGCCTATGAAAAAGTCGCCGCCGCCGGGAACGCGCGCATCGTCCTGCGCACATTCGATGCGCGAGTCGACGTCGCCTCGAAGACCCTTCACCTGCCCTCCGGCGTCACCTGCGACCTCTCTAAAGGTGATTGTCGCGACACCACGGAAGGCTACGTCGTGTGGGACCCGAAGCCGCCGGCCACCTGCAGCCAGGACGAACTGGACGTCCTGTACACCGGCCCGGCCAACATCACGACCATCGATAAGCAGGCCCACACGTCCTATCTCACGGTTGCCACAACTGCTCGGCTGACGGCGCTCATCATCAAGACGGACGACCCCTTCACCATCTGCGACGTCACGGCCTACCTCACCAACGAGCCACGCGTTATCGTCCTCTTCAAGGGAAAAGGCCCCTTCCCATTTGAGACGAGGAAGATTGCCACCGATAACGTGGACTTTCTGTTTTACATTAATTCTAAAGCGCTTTTCCTGGAATGGACCGCCTACAACCGGCTGAATGCGTCCGTGGCACACGCCGTCCACGAGCACTGCCTGCTAGAGCGCGCCCGCCTGGAGGAGCTTCTCCTGCTGGCCCGCCTCTCACCCGACCCGGCGGCCAAATTAATGAAAAATTCGGTTGGGTTTACAGCTTTGGAAAGGGGCAACGTGCTCTACATCGCGCAGTGCGAGGCCCGCAACCTGCGCCTCCGCGTCGACACCAAGTGTTGGTACCAAATACCTGTTTGGGACGGCCCCACCCCCGCGTTCCTGGAACCATCCACAAGGATCATAGTGCCGGCCGCAACGAAAGTCGACTGCTCGTCGATTCTACGGCCTCTCCATTGGATCGACTACCACTGGGTCGCGTTCACCCCGAACATCACGAATGCATCCTCGGTCCCAGTGCAGCGCCTGCGCCCCACCGCCTCCACCCCAGTGATTTTACCGCTCGTCGACTTCGTGGGCAGCGCCGGCGCCTACGACTCGGAGGTCATGAGGGACCTCCAGACGGCGTTCCAGTTCCCGGCCGTGCGGTCGGCTATTTTCAACGACATTGCTCGCCGCGCCGCCCAGACCCACAGCGGCCCCGGCACCTACGGCCCCGCTGATCTCATCAACGGCCTGGACATCGGTCAGCTGACCGACTCGCTGCTCACGCGGTTCTTCTCGTTTGCGGCGACGTTCGGCTCATACACCTCAATTTTTGTCACACTGTGTATAATAACTTTTGCGATCCGCAGCGTGGCAGAATCCATTGTGTACGGCCGGCTGCTCGCAGGTGTCTTTGGGTGCGGCAAGGTAATCCTCGGCACCATATGGACTTCCCTCGGCCAGGCGTTCCTGATACAGCACGACAGGTTTGTCCAATCGAGAGGCCTGCCGGACTGCGCCGTGCCGGAGGACCAGGGCACGCCGCCAACATCCAGGTACCGTCCCCCGACGGTCCACTTCACCCGGCTGCCCGCCGTCGATGACGACGTGGAGCTCGGGCTGCGGCCCGTCACCGCCCCAGCGACACCACGGCTGCCACGCCTTCTCACGCAAATCGCCCTATCCGACATCCGGGCTGCTGGAGGGACGCCGGACCACGGCCTGCACCCGCGGCCCCCTTCGCCGCCCCCTGCACTTCCGGAGCCCTGCGGCCCTAATCAGTAGGCCCCCACCCGCGCCCGACGGCGAGTCTCCGGGTACGGCCTCCTCGACGAAAGGGCTGCTGCAGGCCTCAGCCAGTTCGCCGCCTAGCTCCACCCGGGACGGTCCGACCCCCGCGCTCGCTGCCACGCCGCCCCGCCGCCACGCCGCCCCGCCGCCCCGCGCAAACACATTACAAAAGTACGTCCGCAGCCGCGTCCCGCCGACACCGTCCACCTGCACCCGCGCGCGCTCGCCTCCCCCAACCCCCTCCGCGCGCGTAGTGAAGTGCAGTGAAGTGCAGTGTCAAATAGTGTGGTACACCGGTGAAAAACAAGAAAAAAAAAATTTCAATCAAGATTGTAAATGAAAGCAGATGATACTAAAATCTAATTTTTATTTTTGGATTTTGGCTGTGTTGCGCCTCGCGGACTGCGAGCCATTGAGCCATTCATCAGTTCCCCCCTAGGTACAATATACCCAGGGTACGCGCTTGGTTTTTGAACTTGGGAGTAAAAGCTAGCTGACACCTTATTATGTCTTGCACTTTTGTGTATTAAGGCGACGTTACGAAAATGTGCGTACGAATAATTTTATTTCAGCGCCTTCTGCACTTAGGCCTACGGGGTTTGGGTAGTCAGCCACCGTTACACATGTGTTTGGCGGGTCGACCCACCCATGGTCTGGCACATACTGCTATAAATGTGTTACACTCGGACGAGCCGCGAGCGTGACGCCGCCGGGCGCCGCAAGGCAACAATACCATGGGTTGGAGCCTCGCCTGGTCCCTGCTTCGGCCCCGCTGGCCCCACCTCCCCCTCCCGACCCCCTCGCCTGGCCCGCCTGGCTTCCCCCTCTCCAGGCCTGCACACGCGCCGCCGCCGCACCGCACGCCGCGCGCCGCGCCGCACTGTGACAACCCGGCCCGCTCTATACTATTGCGAGAGTACAAGCCGATGAAACATCAATTCTCTTTAGTTTCTTTTTATTTTATTTTTGCTAAGATGTATCATCTGCTAAAAACTTTGACATGGTCGGTCACGTTAAGTGCCAATTCACCGACGTTGTGTACGTGCAGCGGTGCGCCGACGCCTGCCTCGTCGCCATGCACGAGGAGTGCGCAAGCGGCGCCATAAACATCACGGAGCGTAACGGAGCCCCGCGGTACCTCCGCCTGCCGGCCTCCATCGAGGGCCGGTACCTCATCCAGCTCCACGGGGTCGTCAAGGCGGACGACGACGAGAGCGCCACATTCCGCCTGTGCGCCCACTGCCACGAAAGCACGACGTGGGTCGAGGCGTACTGCGGCTGCCTCGGCCCCCTGCCCGACGCGCCGCAACGCGAGATCGTTTACAATATCAACGTGCGGCGCGACGCTGGCACCGGCCCGGTGACAGTCAACCTGCCGGCGCTGCTCCCGCGCGGGGCGGAGCCGGTCACCGTGGAGCCGCAAGTGGTGGTCGCCCCGCCGCCGCCGCCCAACTACGCCGCGTCGCAGCACGCCTACGGCTACGGCACGTCCGCGGAGCAGGTGGCACAGTGCCTGCAGCGGACCAGCCGGCCGCCGCCCCACGACCCGCGGACGCGACCCACCATACCGGCAGCCCCCACCTTCAGCGAGGACGACGACGACTGAAGACAACGGCCGTGAGCGTCGTCGGCGCCGCCCTCCCTCCGGACGCCGCGGGCGGTTGTAAATATTAAGCTAAGTAGTCTTACCAGTCATATATTTTTTTTTAGCCCTTACGTCTGTTATTAATTTACAACTGTACTCGGCAAATCTCGGCCGCCTAAAGTCGCCGCTCGTCGCCGGGCCAGCTTCGAGCGATAACGCCCCGTCGGTGAGCGACGACCCTCTGATATTACAATGTGCAGAGCTCAAGCCTCGTATTTTCCCGATTACAGTTGATTGCTTTCATCGCCGGATCATCGAGACGACGCATGGGAGGCCTCTGCGCCGCGGCTGCCTGCCTGACTGGACGCCGGTTAATCCGGCCGGACGCTGCTGCGACACGTGCGGGGCACGCTGACAACAAGCGCGTCTCGACGGGTCATGGCCTACCACCTGCGCGGGGCGCTGCCCCCCCCGCTCCACCGCCCCCCTCCCCCCCCCCCCTAAAGACTTCAATCATTTAAATACCCCGCACCTCGTCGCTGCGTTCCGTCGCCTCATACTGCATGTTCGCGTCCAGCCAGCGAGCGTCCGCCGCGTATTGTCCTCTGCTGCCCGTCCCGTTGTTGTCGTGTCGATTTCATTATGTAACTATTTTCTTAAAACAACTACTTTTGAATCTGACTTGTCGTATTGTATTTCCTTATTATTCTTATCATTATAATTACTATTAGTTTGTCAATCTCTGGAAAATTTACAAATAAACAGTACGCAACCCGTAAATTACGAAAAAAAAGAGTGTCTTCTGTATTTTGTACTTTGTCTTTTGTATTTGGTATTTTGTATTTCGTGTTTTGTACCTCTGTATTTTTTTTGGGATTTTGTACTATTATTTCTAACGTTTTGCGCGCCACACCTCGAAAAATTTTCTTTTCTTTGTAAAACTTAAAACAACGTACAACACATAAATTGTTACGTGCACCTTGCAAACTTTGTGTAATTCGATTTTTTTTTCTTTTTCAATTTTGTCACTACATTTTCAATGTATTTTAATTTTGTAGTTTTCGCGTACCTCACCGGACTTCATTCATTTTAACCGCATTTGTTTTCATTTTCCGATTACTTTATTCCTGTTTTGTTTTTTTTTTAATTTTTCTGTTTTCACTTACTTTATTGCCATAGAATAAGTTAACACCCGAACTCTCCGGATGAAACGGGGACGTTTCATTTGTAGACGTAGGGGATGTTGTGCCCTGCCTTGGGCCTAGCCGAGGCAGCTGCACATCTCGCTTGCATCCGGGATGCACACGCCCACTCACTCGTTCGAACGCTCAGATTATTCTAGAACTCGGTCCCTTTCTCCCGCGACGGCCCTTATCAAACTCCCCCTACCCGACCTAGGACGGCTAGGGAGAGGTTCCATGAGCTCGCGGGGTCAGGACCGAGGGCAGTTGTGAGCGAGGAGCCCTAGGACGAGCAACGAGTGGTGACGGGTGCCTGCCGGCCGCACGCGAGACTTGGATCCGAGACCGGTGAGCATCGGATAGGGATAGACTCGGTGTAAGAGGTGCGGCCGCCCCCAGTGTAATATTACCTCCAATAAACCGTACTGTGAAGAGTGAGCCGTTCCTGTGTACTTCACGCGTTGCCAGAGATTACCCCGTCGCCCTGGATATCCGGGCATAACAGGGTTCCTGTATGACGCCAACGGGTTGCGCCTCTCGCCACAGGCGGAGATCGATTCGTGGGCTGTTCACCGGCTCGCCGTCTGTCTCAATCTTAAAGCGAGTATGTTCTACTGTTCCACATCCGCAGGTGATAGAAAAATTTATTTTTTTATCTATAGCGTGACGGCAGAACCGACGAAAAGCTGGGTGCCTTTAATGACTAAGTGTGTCGTGAAGAATAGCCCGTAGGGCCGGAGCTCAGCCCCAAAATCGAGATTTTTACTAGTCTAGCCACTATCTTGACTCGGGGTCGGGCTAAGCGGTCAGGTGACGGACGACCTTAATTCTCGTGTATGCCTTGTAAATGATTTCATTAATTCTTTCCAAGGGGCGGCTGGCATACATGTCATTAGATTGTACGAACATTTTCAGCCACATGAGTATGGTAACACCCTTTTTGAGCGGTTCATTAAAAATCGTTGCGATGGAGTGCATCCGTCAGCCAGAGGATTACATTTGCTTTGTAATTTGATCATTGCTGCACTGTAAGTGTTTTTTTGAGGCGACATCTAGCACAACCGGATATTAAGATTGATCAACATTCATTCATTCAAATACGTATACTTTTTTCTTTCTTTATAAGGGGGCCAAGATAAAAGTAAGGCAGTTTTACGCCTCCTGGGCGAGCTACAATTTCACACTTCTATTTCTGATGTGTCGCTGTCTTCAGCAGCTGTGACGAAGAGTAGAACACTTTCCAACTTTTAGAAAACAGATTGGTTTTATGTCAGGGTTTGCAGTTCTTTGGCACTTACTGGTCGCGCATTGAAAGTATGTCGTCTGACGATGAATGTGGTCATTCCAAGAGGTTCAAATTGGAAGAGAATGTTGAAGTGTGTCTTGATTCTGATATTTTTGCCGAGGCTGACGCATCAGAAAATGTCTCGGAAATTACCCAAACAGAGAGTGAACAGCGCTGGGGCTGTGGGAACTTATAGTACTCAGGGAGCTCTCTCCGAACTCGCGTGCTGCACAAATGAATTCATTAGCACAGAAATCAGATGTAAAAACAAAGTTTTATTATGGAAACAAATACAAACCAGTAAGTGAATGTTTGCTGCAGGCCGACGTAGCTTGTGAATCAGTCTGCAGTCTTCAAAAGTCTACCATCCATACCCTTGAGACACAGAGGAAGTCATTAGAAAGTCTGCACAAAGAAAGGCAACTGCCATTTTGACACTACACTGTTGTATTACAGCTACACTGTTCAAACAAATCAAATCAGTAAATAAATACTAAAAATTGAAGAGAAAACAGAGAGAAAAGGGTTATGAAATGTATTAAAATCAATATAAAAATATACTTTGACAAATTTACAAGCGCTTCCATAGCCAGGAACATGGCATCAGGTTATTAAACCTATACATTTTTTCCGCACGTGGTGGTGGTTGCGAGAAATTTGGCATTGGATTGCTGTTTCTCGCTCCATCACTCGGGCCTGGCGACCCCTCGGATAAGCCGAGCCACAACGAGAGTATTTAAACAGAGTTTTTGGCGATTTTAAAGAGCAACTCTGTTTGAATACTCTCACAACTGAACACCTGCGTTTTCCACAGTGTTGCCCGTGCTGTGCATCCTTTAAAGCTTCGGAAAGTGGACTGCTGGGCGTTGAGTAGGATTGCGATGGGCTGGGTTGGGTTGGCGTATTCCTACAACACATTCCTTTGCACCACAGATTCGAAGTGAGATGGGTGGCTTCAGGCCAACCTCCCCACAGTTGCCAGACGAGGCGGGCGTTTTTTCCACGCAGGGCAGCGAAATTTCCCTTTTCACCCCCTTTTTTTCCTTTTGGGTCACTTTTTCGAAAAAAAACCCTAGCAAAATGAGAACTTTCCGGCTTCAAAAATTCCCTTTTGACCATTTTTTCCCCTTTTGCTTTAAAAATTCCCATAAAAAGGGAAATTTCCCACGATCTGGCAACACTGAACCTCCCTGAAGTCAATTGGGTCGATTGTGGGCGTGTAAGACGCCAGATCGCAGAGGTGAGTTCCTTGGGAGCTATATAGGTTTACTAGTCTCTGGCGTCGTGTGCTTAATGTGTGACACGAGAAAGCGTCCCATTTGTGGCCCCTCGGTGGGTGGAGGCGGTAAACCTACGAATTTTCAACGACATTTTTATGGATAATTTACATCTTTATCAACAACCACAAATTTTTTCTAGAAGGACAAGGGCCATTTGCTGGTACACCGTATTATGAGGTGCCAGGTGATGGAAATTGTCTTTTCTATAGTATTTCTTTTGGCCTTTTCGGTCACATAGGGAATTATGATAGACCTCGGAGGATGTCGTTGGCATTGGTCCGGGCTGGATGGAATGTACACAATTATCGATTCCAGGCCGAAGAAGGTGCAACGCTAGAAGTGTACATACGCAGGTTGGCCAAGGACAAAGAACGGGGATCAGGTATAAAAGCGCAAGCGCTAGCCGGAAAATATGGTCGTCGAATTATTTTCATCAACTGCGAAAGTGGTAATGTCACGTTCGATAACTGTCCAGAAACTGATCCCAGTCCCATATATCTCCGTTACACTGGTCCTCATTTTGATGTTTATGTTCAGAAACCGGCATGTGTGTCCTTAGACCGTGGTGTGGTCACTCACGAGGTCGTACTCGACTCGTCAGATGCATCGGTTTCTGATAGCGGTTGTACACAGGATCCCAAGCGGATTGTTGCCTTAAAACAACCGGTTGTCTTATTAAGTAGGTGCGACCAACCGATTGTCTTACTAACTAGGTGCGATCAACCGTCTGCTGGTCGAACAAGGTGTGATTCTCGGCTTTCTAAAGATGGCTTTCAATTTGTGAAGCGTAGGAGGAGAAGAAATGTTGCTGTTTTGACTGGCCAGGATTCAGGAAGTGATTGTGATCTAGAGATGAGCGAACAGGCCAGTTCGAATTTGAACGAACTCGAACAAAATTGGTCTAAAATTCTTTGAACGAACACGAACAACCATTTTTTTCTTCGAACGAACCGAACTGAACAAACTACTGTTCATATTCGAACGAACACGAACAATTAATATTTTTTTACCCATTCTGTCTAAAATGAAGCGGCCAAAAGCGTCGGCCAAAAGGGGGCTACTCGTGTTAATACCTCTATAAAAGACATTTCCCGCAATGAGATAGCTTAGAACAGTCGGAATCGGCAGAGTTAAACATTTCATCGTCGAAACAGACCAATCAGAGAGCGGCATTTTCCGGGCGCGCTTCTCACGGTCATTTTCGAAAATTTAGAGAGGGATTGACCAGGTCGGTTTTGTTCGGCGACGAAAATTTGTTCGATCAGTCCACGAACATTTCGGATCCGAACACCTTGCGTTCGTGTTCGAACGAACACGAACAGTTCGCTGTCCGTTCGAGTTCGTTCGACAGCGAACATGTTCGCTCATCTCTATGTGATACTCACTTAAGTGTGCGTATTAACATAGGAAGAGATCGGAATAAGGAAAATGCTAATGTACACTGTTAGAAAAAGTTGTTGCCTGACGACCATTTGTTTTACGGGAATCCTGATTTTTGAACAGCTCTTCTTTCATCAGTTAAAAACTTACTACATATGGATTATTTCAGCAGCACTCTCAAAGAACAGTGAATGAGTATCACTGTGTGTGCTGGTGCTTTACAGGAAATACGCTATTAATTTTGTCAACAGCTCTTACCGTGCGAAATACAACCATTTCGTAATATTACAGAGGAGAGATATAAGTGCAAAAATAAATCAATACATTTGGACGAAAAAATTGATTCTGAGATTTTTCCCATCCTAGTAAATTTACAGTTTCCTGTTTTGAAACAGGATTTACTGCTAACAAACTTAACAGTACTTTTCCTGTTAATTTACAACGAAATTTTTAACAGTATAGATAGTGTCTCAGAGCAAGAGTCGACTGATTCAGGCTGTCCTCTACCGAAGCGCATTAGAAAAACAGGTCGAAGTGTCGGTAAAAATTCCGAGGTGAGTAACGTTGCTGAAAAGGGCTGGTCGGCCGCCAAAAAAAAAACAAAGGGGAAGGGAAAAAAAATACCACACCGAGGAGGAGAAACGTGTTGCACATAATACAGCACGTGACCGTTATGCGGAAACTCACCCCGATCGCGTGATTGAGTCACGTGACCGTTACGTCCAAACACACATTAAGGAAAGGCGTGAGCAGGTCATTCGGTAAAAGGCAGCCAATCCTGATGCTGGCAAGCTAAGACATTTGTCGGCTAATGTTCGGTCGCACATTAAAAAGGAAGGGGCAATGGCTTTCTGGCGTGGTAATTCACTCAATCTTCTAGAGCCATATCGTCTTAAAATTTCTAGTTTAAGTTCTCCAAACATTTTCAGGTGTGCGTATTGCAATGCAAGTCTGTTTGAAGAGGAGACGCATGAAGGAACGTTTTAACACTCGAACCGCTCAACGCTGCTTTCTATTCCGATCCGCGATTTTTGCAACGTGCTCGGGCTTACAATGACTTGCTTTCGTTGTGTGCTATGAATGTTAGTGGCGGCATTCGGACAATGCCTGGCCTATGTTTTTTCAAGATAGAGGGAAGAATGTACCACCGCATCCACAGTCTGCAGGCTCGGGGCGAGCGTTTTAACCATCGGGGTGTCGACCAGTACGTGAATCATGCGAGACTGTTCATCGATGACGGGGCAGAGAGAAGGGAGCTTGCTGCGGGTATAAATTTGGAAGTGAACATTATTTAACAAGCCAGACAGCACCTTGAACCATACAATCCGTACATCGCACATTTCAAGATTCTCGGTGAGGAGCCCGCGGAGGATGCTCGTCTCGATTTTCAGGTTACGACGCGTACTTCCCACGGTCCCGTTCTGGGCGACAGCAACCCCGGGATAGAGGTGCACGCTGTCGTCAGCAGCGGAGAAGCACAGGCCAATGCACCACGAACATTAACGGTGTGGAAAAGGGCCGATCGGTATCCTACAGTCATTAATGTGTTTGATCCGCTGATGGAGCCGTTTCAGTGCCACTCTGCTCTACGACAGAGGGACGCTGGGGTGGACTTTTAAACGGTGAGATAACAGGGGTAAAAAGCTGTCTCAGCTGAATTATACCCGTTGTCTTTTGCTATCAGAGCCTCGGTTTTCCAGTCTTGGTAGGTTGAGTCAAGCCTTGCAAGTAGAGATGCACACGTGTATCGAAGAAGAACGGCTGCAGTATATTGCTCGATATCAAAAAGGCAATAATCCGAACGCATTGCGTGTTGCTGGCGCTGATGAGTTGCGAGACTCTATCCAGGTACCCGGTCAAGTGTTGCGCGACATTAATAAGGACCTGGTAAACGAGGTCACCACTGACGAAACTGTTCTAGATGAGGGTGGCGCCAAAGCGGGTAAAATATATCTGCCGTCGAAATTTGTTGGAAGTCCCCGGTACATGAAAACAAAATATCTAAACGCCATGTCATTGGTCAACCGCAAGGGCGGGCCGACTTATTTCTTGACGTTTACAGCTTGCAGCAGTTGGGTTGAGATGAAAGACAACAGGCCAGGGGGTAGGGGAGGAGTCGACCCATCTAGTCGCGTCCGCATTTTTAAAATTAAGTTACGGGAATTGTTGCGAGATATCCGTAGAGGTGGTTTATTTGGGCCAAGAGCATATGTTTTGTACGTCATTGAAATGCAAATGCGGAGTCTGCCTCACGCGCACATAGCTATCCGGGTGGCCGACGGTGGTCCAGTCCAGGGAAGAGACATTGACACGGTCATCAGAGCAGACATACCCTTAGTGCAGGAGGCGGGTGGGCGTTTAAGAGAGGTCGTTCTTAAAAATATGATTCACGGCCCGTGTGGCTCCAATTACGGCAGGACGGAGCTTCCTTGCTCGGACAAAGAGAAACTGAGGTGTGACAAATATTTCCCAAAGCCGCAGTGCGAATCGACACATAAAGACGACAAGGGTTTTGTTCATTACAAGCGTGTTTACAGTAATACAGCTACAACATTTTACTAAGGGCGCCCCGTAGAGATTCATGACGGTTGGGTTGTCCCTTACAATGCCACCCTACTTCTCAAATACGAGGCACACATTAATTTGGAGATTGCGTCCACAAGGCGCGTGATAAAATACCTGTTTAAGTATCTCCATAAAGGCCCGTCTCATAAGAACGTGCGTGTTTTGCCTCTTTGTGAGCAGCTGGATGAACCCGAGGAATATGCCACGAAACGTATGGTTGGGGCAAGCGACACGTGTTGGCGTATCCTTGGCTTCGTCATCTGAGCCTACGTGCGATACACTTCCAGTTCACCTGGAGAGAAAGCACAGTGTCATGTTTCGTAAGGGTGAAGAAGAAATGGCCCTGGAGAAGGCCTCAAAGCTCATGTTGTACATGGGTCGGCCAGCTGACAGAGTGTTTGATCACATTACCTATCAAAATTTCTACGAAAATTACATGATTTATACGCGTAAACCAAAAGAAACAGAAAATCGCGTCATTTACGATCATCCCGATGGAAAACATTTCATCACTCCGCGTAAGCGTGGTGAATGCGTTACCCGAATCTTTTGGGTTTTAATTACACAAGGTGAACTTTATTATCTTGGGCATCTTCTGACGCTCTATTCGTGTAGCAGCTATGAAGACCTTCTCGCAATTGGGGGCGACGATTGTCAGAGTTTTTAAGAGGCATGCCGTCGGTTAGGTTTAGTCGACAATCAAAAGGAGTACACGGAAGCCCTTGAGAAAGCGGCCCAGTTCATGACTGGTCCAGCTTTGCGTAGTTTTTGTTGTTTTAGCTAACGTTGGTGCGCCGGAAGCAATTCTGTGGGACACTCACAAGGAGGTGTTGTGCGAAGACCTTCTCGAACGGTACGCGCCAGACAACGCCATTTTCATTGACCGCGCACTGCACAGAAATGGGTCAAGCCTCGCAAGCCACGGCCTGCCCGTCGTGGAGGATGCGACGACAGAGCTGAGTAGGCAGTTCTTGGTCTACGGCGTGGAAGCACAACAGACCTTTTATGACGAATGGTTGCCTCGCCTGACTCACGAGCAGCGCCGTGTGTTAGAGCATGGTCAGAAAATTGTCCTAGGTAAGTTGCCGGATAGTGATTCAAAGGTCGTGTTTCTGGACGGACCAGGAGGATATGGTAAGACAGCACTCTTAAGAACAATTATGGCATGGCTTCGGTCTCTTAGGAAAGTGCCGATTTGCGTGGCGAGCTCCGGTATTGCAGCATTAAATATGGAGGGTGGGTTTACTGCACATTCCATTTTTCGGCTACCCCTCGATCTGGGCGGGGGGGTTGGAACTTGGAACATCACTAACAACACTCAAAGGGCGCACTTCGTCAGGGCTGCTGCAGTAGTCATTTTCGATGAGGCACCTATGGCACATCGCCACTTATTTGAGATGCTGGACTGGTCCCTAAAAGACCTAATGGGAAATGACCTCCTGTTTGGTGGAAAACCGTTCCTCTGTTCCGGCGATTTTCGGCAAATTCCCCCAGTGGTCGAAAAAGCCCGTACCCCTATTGATACGGTGGTTGCTTCGCTTGTTTTCCTACCTCTGGCCAAGCATACAAATTTTTAAGCTTTCTGTGCCGCAGAGAACTCGGGGCTTTGAGGAGTATTCTCAGTTTCTGCTGGAGGTTGGTAACGGTTCAATATCTGAAAGTACTTTTGGCGTAGGCAGAGAGGCAGAAAGGCTGGTACCACTTCGGTTTGTACAGTACTGCGATTGCATAGATGAGCTTGTCGAGAGTATCTATCCAGCGGAAGTTCTAGCTGATCCCGATAAGGCAGCAGAACGAGCCATTCTCGCTCCTATTAACACAAATGTGCATAGCATTAACGACAACATCATGGCAAAACTGGCGCATCGCGTTTATGAGCTACGCAGCTTTGACGCCTTAGCGAAAGATGGCGATGATGGTTGTGACGTACCAACAGATGTACTCAACGAGGCGAAAGGGAGAGGTGTTCCGGACCATGTGCTGCGTCTCAAAATTGGCTGCGTGTGCCTCATTACGAGGAATTTAAACGTCGAGGAAGGTTTGGTTAATGGCACATAAGTTACTGTGGAGGCAATAAGTCATCGGTTGGTCAGAGTGCGTAAGCCAAATACATCAGTAACGTACGGAATACCTCGTATCTCATTTCGTTTTTCGATTGTCCCTGGTTCACCAATGGAGATGACGCGCAGACAGTTTCCGCTGCAAGTTGCCTACGCTATAAGCACTCACAAATCTCAAGGACAGACCGTAAAAAAGGTGGGAGTCGACCTACGCACTGATTGCTTTACGCACGGTCAATTATTCGTGGCGTTAAGCCGGGTTCGTAACCCAGACGACCTGTTAGTGCTTGTACCTTCAGACAGGGTTCACGATGGCCTACCATACACTAAGAATATTGTGTTCACTTCATTGCTTCAGCCACCTGAGGAAGGTCTCTTTTAAATTGTCTTGTAGTGTGTGTGTGTGTGTGTGTGTGTGTGTGTTTATGTGCGCGCGTTTGTGTTCTTGCTTTAATAATTTGATTTTTTTTCTGTTATATCTTTATTAATTTATTTATTGTTAAGATTTATAATTTCATTGTCATAATCGTTCGCTGCGCTTTGGCTCTAAGCCTTTTCATTTTTTTTATTTTGTGTGTCTGTGAGACTGAGTGTTTTGGCAGATTGTTGGTTGCTCTAGTGACCTAAGGGCGCACTGGCTATGGGCCACCTATAATACCATAGTTAGTGCGTCCCTCTAGGGCTCCTTCAACTACAGGGCATTGTGTGAGTGGTGTGTGTGTGTGTGTGTGTGTGTGTGTGTGTGTGTGTGTGTGCGTGCACTTGTCTCTCTGATTGTCGATGGTTGCCATAGTGACTTAGGGCGGCTTGGCCATGGGCCCCGTTATACCATGGTTGGTCCGTCCTTCTACGGCTCCATCGACTTGAGAAACAAAGTACATTTTCTTGTGGTCTTGCAGTCCACTATTAAAACTGCCGTGTGAATGTGTGTGTGTGTGTGTGCGCGCGTTTGTCTTCTTGCTTTGTTAATATGTCTGTTGGTGTTTTTTTCTGTTACATATTTTATAGTTAATGTATTGTTAAGTCTTTACATTTTTTGTTATTTTCATTTGCTGCATCCCCATGTCACCTAATTTATTGCGACCGCCATATCATTCATGCCATATCATTGTCTGTACCACTAAGATTCAAGTGTGTCGATGTCACGCATTTCCAGTCGTGCAAAAATTTCTTTCGTACTTTAAGCCACCCAAATATACGAAAATTGCCTCACAATTCACACGTTGTGAAGCGTACGAAGGAATTCTCACACGTCTCATAGTGCGTGGCTACGACACACTTGGATCTTTAGTGAACATACGTCGTTGATGGTCCACGGAGATAAATGTTGTTTCATACGACATTTCTGTCAGGGACCGGGCATCGCCCCTCCCATTACCTTTTGGCAGACGTTGCGTGAAACCACATTTATCTGTCTGGGAGGTATCTCGTAGGCTGGCGTGGCAGTATTTGCTACGTCAGTGAGTGCCTCCCGACGGCAGCCACACAGGGTGTGGACCATTACCCAAAACCCACGGTTCCTCTGGCTGGTACTGTGAGGGCGTTCTGCGCTCTCCACTTTTATTTAGAAAAGTGGAGGGGACAGGGCGCCGAGGCTCACGAGGCATATTCCATGTGATTTATTCCCATGGCTTGTGCCATGTTTCACGGTACCCGTCATTGGTGCGGCATGAAAAATGGACGATAGATGGGACTGCCGGGGGCGACTAGATCTCAAATGGCGTTGTCCATTTTTTAATGCCAGGCCGTGGGTTTTGGGCGGCGGAGGGTGGGGTGGTCACAAACGTCCTATTTCCACTTCTTTTCCATTACCTAATGTTTTCGTACTCGTCTGCTGCAGGACCAGCTTGGCAAGCGAGGCACACAACTACAAACAAACACACAAATACACACACACAATCGAACAAAGAAACAATTAAACATCTTAGAGCCGGCTACCTTTTGCCTAGAGTCTCCTCCTCCCTCCTTCCTGTTGTGGGAGCAGACGTCTTTTTTTTTCTCTTACGCAAGCACCTGCATTCTACTCCAAGGTCTCCATGCAAGCTGTCGCACATGCCCTCATCTGTTAACGCGTTATCATCCAGTTGTTATGGCTTCAGCAGTCAATCGGTACCAGCTCCTTGGAGATTTTAGTTTTCGTCGCCTTCTGCATAATGGGGGTCATTACTGGCATGAGTTATCAGCTAACACCTGTCTATCTGGTCAAGCAGTATACGCTTTAAAGACTTTGGTGAAATCCGAGCCATGTCTTCTTCACTCTCACGTTTGTTTGTTGATATCAATTAATGATATTCTGCGTGGTGTCCCGTTGGAGCTATTAAAGCTACATTTAAATCACTTGTGAAATTGCTAAGAAAACACTGCAAACATATCGTGCTATGTGAGCTTATTGGTGTGACGCGTTCTGGTGAGAAGGGAAAATTGAATGCCGTCGTGAGTGAGATGAATCAGTTTATCAACTCGTTCCGAGGAACGGCCTGCGTTTCTGTTTGCTCCACACATAAACATTTTGCACCACCTGTACCATGCAACATTTATTTTGAGCAATTCTTAAACAAGCGGGTAGATGTTATTCACCCTTCAGCAGGCCTGGAGTTGCTGCAAAACTTAATTCTTGGGTGCCTTGCTTAGCTTGACTATTTATATTCATTGATTCAGTGCTGTCAGTTTACACTCTTCGTTGCCGAAGCCAAGCTGTGCAGAGCCTATTTGGTGTTCGGAGTTTCTTGACCTTTTTGATTTTGAGTCCGCACTTACTTTGGTGTATAGCTGCTATCAGCAACTAGTTGTGTTGTTAGATTTCGAAGAGGAGATCTCGGTTTCTAATACAGTTGTCATTGTATTCAAACGGTGGAGGTACATTATTTTGTAGATCCTCGTTTGTCTGATTCTTTTCATTTCCACTTGGTTTTCATTTCTCGTGTGCAATGGCTTTATTGCTCTTTACTTTTGTGGTGATAGTTTTCTTCTTTTTTTCTGCTTTATGAAGTTACAGCTCACATTTTATTCAAACGGTGGTGGTACAACTTTTTGTAGATTCTCGCTTGTTTCATACTTTTGATCTTCACTAGGTTTTCATTTCTCCTTTTGAAGAGCTTTTTTGCTCTTTACTTTTCTGATGATGGTTTACTTGGTTTTTTTCTGCTATATGCAGTAACCTGTGGTGTTTCGTTTCTGTACAGCTTTGTGTCTTTATTGTTGTTAATTTGTTCGTGATTACAAAAGTTTCTGCGTTTTGGAAATATTACCATTGAATTTTGTCTTGAGTAGTTTAGTTGACTCTCTTCGGTTCTCACTTGCTTTTGTGTGGGTTGTTGACAATGGAGGCTGACAACAGTGGTAATTCCGAGATTATTCTGGATTTGTATATAAGCAGTGATCTTGAATTCTCCGATGATGACACGGCTGTACACTATTCGTTGATGGCTACAGATCAGGAAACCGTTCCACCTGTGGTACCTGGGATTCACTCAATGGTTGGTGACAGTGGTGTGGCAATTGAGTCTAGCTGTTCTTTAACAATGGAAAACGATCAGGGTGATTCTGTGGAAATGGATGCTAGCTCTTCTGTTTCAAAAGTAAACGACCAGGATGCTGCTTTTAGTGACGATGATCTAGTTTCAACGTTATGCAAGGCTTTTGACTCTTACAAGCAATTGGTTGATCACAGCAGGACTTCTGCATTGAAATGCCTAAGAGATTATAAGGATACATTGACGCACAACCTAACAACTATGTCGGAGCTCATAACAACAAAAACTGCGCTACAGGTTGCTCTTGGTAGAGCTAAAGAGCTAAGAGCTCAGTTGTCAGATGAATGCGTTGTCCTTGAGAAGTGATCACGAGGCAGTGGAAATTAAAATTGCTCTTGGTCAGTACAAAGAGACGGCTGACATTAAAGAAAAACAACTCTCCCTCATCTCAACATCTATAAATATAGTCCAATGCAACAACACCTCTATTGAAAGATGTACTAGTGGACTATACCTTGGACTACATCTGGAATCAACCCTCAACTAGAAGAAACAAATTGATCATATAAAATCAAAGATCTTGCCTGTGGTGGGAATTCTAAGTAGACTTCGTACTTCTGGACTCAAGCCTACTATTCTAAAGAACATTTACTTCGCACTAATTCACTCTCACTTCACATACTTAATATCAATCTGGGGTCACTGTACCAAGGAACAGATAAGAGAGCTGGAAGTCATACAAAAAAGAGCACTGAAATTCATATTTAATATGCACTATCTTGAACCTACTATCTCTGTTTACAAAAAAACAAATGTCCTTCCAGTTTCTGTTCAAGCTAAATTATCCTCAGTATCATATATTCACAAAATAAACCATAATCTTGTAACATCAGACATCAACTTAATAAAAAATAAAGACATTCACAGCCATTTCACCAGGTCCTCATCTCGTGTTCATCAAACTAGTCACTCATCAACGAAACATGGAGTCAAGTCATCTTTCAATACTTCTGTCAAACTTTATAATGATTTATCAGCTAATGTCACCAGTATGTCCATGCCATCTTTTAAAAAAGCTGTAAAAAATCAGTTCCTAATGGAGTACTTTAACAATTTTGTGTGAACTGTCCATCAGCACCGCCTGCTCTCAAATTGTAAAAGTTTTAAGTGTCCCTTAATACAAGCCTTGGCCCATGGGACCCATGTGGTTTAATAAATAAATAAATAAATAAAGGAGGTGAAACGGCGGAAGCAGAGCGTGAAGCAGCACATCTTGCAAAAGTTTGGCCAGAATCCTGATGCTGAGCTAACGGCCCAGTATATGTTGGTTAATGACGCCCAATGTAAAGTTCTAAAGAGGAAGTAAGTGCCTGAATGCCGGCACTTATGCACTGTACACAGGTTGCCTGCAAACCTTTGTGTACTTTCTGCAATGCAAAGGGCTGGAGGCTTCGCAGACCTCCCTTTTAAATCAGGACGTCATTGAAGAACTTCTTCTGTTAGTTCTACTGCCTATCGGTTAAAAAACACCCTGTATCACTATTGTATCTTCCATGAGGATAACTCTGGATGCAGCCTGTACTGCAGCTGCGCAGTACGTTAAGGCCATTAAAAAGCTTCTCAACACAACTGTAACTGATGCGTCCCTCATTCTGAGCAGGAACGACGTGCATGTCATGCTGGATGAGTTGCGCACAGGCACGCTGAAGGAAAGAATTTTCAAGGCAGCACTTCGTGGACACATGCATCTCGCCGAGAAGTACGATTTTGAGGTAAGTAAAGGTTTTCCCCAGCCCCAATCAGCAGAGGGGTACGCGGTTGTCATGTCCAGGATATGCCATTTCCTCTGACTGCACCCTTTCTCCTTGCGGATTCTCGAGCGGGGCGGGCCGGGGCGTGGAGCTGGAACGCGTCGTCACGGTGCACCTTCGGGGACGTGCAGCCAAGAGTGGGCCAAGGTCACATCGCATCCCCAACCCCCGCCCCACTCCGCCTCGCCCAAACGCAAGTGCGATTTCCACTTATGTGTGTTCCTCGTTTGTTACAGATGTCACCGCCGACGCGGTCCACTCTCACCCAGACTTACTGGACCCGGACTTTTGGGCGGAGACAGCTGCCTTTACCGATGCGCCAGCCGACACTGCAGTCGCAAAGAATGGCGCCGATCCTAAAGTTCAAGAAGCCTTCCGGGACGCTCTCGCCGAGACCGGGTGCATCGTTTGCCATGTTTCTGACGTGTTTATCGTGCAGCAGCATATGATATTGATTGCCAGACTCGAGGAGGATGGCGTGTCTTCCAGTAAGCGACGTGACGCTGACAGAGGCTACGTGAGGAAACTCAGCAACTTGTGCTTCGTGTACCTCGCCTGCGGCATTGGAGTTTGCAAGGGACGCGCCCGAAATGTCCCCATAGAAAATGACACACTAGTATGTCCGCGTTGCCAGTGCGCTGCATCCATGACCTTCTCGTCCAAGAATCGTCTGTCACCTGGTGGCGCCCGCTCCATGATGAAGAGCCTGTGACTGTGTCAAGTTGGATATGTCACCGCATCTGCAGGTGGGGGAGGGGAGAGTGCACCAAGTCGGAGGGAGGCCTGCTACCTGGAAACCAACTGTCCGTTCCGGACAAACTTCTGTCTGCTGGACTACGTGACACGGAACGCTAATCCTAGCGCCCAGGCAAGGCAGTTCGCCGATCAAGAGAGGATTCGTCGTGAGATGCGCCTAAAACATGCACATCTGTATTTCTCAGGCGTGTTGGCCCATGACACTGGGTACGGAAAAATATTCCACCTCCAGGCAAGGAGGCGCCTACCGACAGACGAGCCGCTTCTAGGTTTCTCTTTAATGAAGGAAATAGAAATGAATCACGAGTATGTGTCAGTGCTCCCTCCAATTGCAGTGACACGCGGCGTACAACAATTTGTCTGCTGGCCTTTTACGTCGGTCGCACGCCTCTCTCCTTGATGAGTAATTGCACATACGAAACCTTCCTCTTGGAGGGAGAAGACAGTACAAAAACTCTTGTCACCCTTGGCGTGGAGCTGGCAATGAAAGAGATCAAGCCAATTACCATCGGCACTCTGTACGCAGTTTGTAAGGTACTAGGCGTCCCATCACCAAGGCCTTTCTCCTAACCCTCCTCCACCTGCATATCCTCTGGATAGACGTCGCGCCCGTCGAAGACATCAGTGATGCTTGAAGTGACTGTGCAGTGCGTCTCTGAGCCCGGCGACACGCGCCTCTTCGGGGGACGGCCGTCCCAGGACTGACTTTTTCCTTATGTGAACCGTTAAATGTAAAATTCTGTAAAACGCTTCTACTTCTGGAAACTAAAGTATGTGTGTAGTAAGCCAGTACACTTGTGATCTTTAGTTGGTGTATCCTATTGGAGTGCCTTCCCTGGACTGATTTTGTTGTAAAGTTTTATCCTATGACGTAAATACCATTGGGATTACAAAAGCTTTTTTTTTTTTTTTGGTCCGTGCATCATTGCGGGTAGCAACCACATCTTTGGATTGGGGTTCCTTCACCTGATTCCCTTTTTTTCTTCTTTCTTTTTCTTTTTCTCTTTTTGGTAGGTTGGGGTGAATGTTGCCTGTGACCTAGAGATTTGATTTTGAAATCACGGGAAAGTCAGGGGAACTGATCTAGCATGAAACCAAAACTTATAACTTAACGAACCCTTGCGTCTCAGATAGAACACGGTGGCCAAAACACTGTCACAGCACCCTACTTTGAGCTGCAAATGAATTGAATCGAGCTATCTATCCGCACATTTTTATGACTTTGAACTTCAAAATGAGGTGTTGCTGGAAGCATAGTGACAAACATCTTTTCTCCTAGGTCCCTCTTGTTACCTTGTTGGGCCTCATTACTTCTGAGTCTATGGAATCAAGAGGAACAATACGACGCCTCCGTGCAACAAAAGCCTGTCTGTTTCGCTTCCCCGAAAGACTAGCTTATCTGTTTCGCTGCCCCGAAAGACTAGCCTATCTGTTTCGTTACCCCAAAAGACTAGATTTCGAGCCCAGTAAGGCCTTCCGTCCAGATGGCGTCCATGTAGTGAAACACAGCAGGGTACACTGGGTGGCCCTCTCTCTCTCCTATGTTCAATTTGCTGCACATCCTTTTGCTGACGCCGTGTCTTTCGGCAGCACGGTGGTCGGCCACATAGAGCAACTCGAACGCCAGAAGTGTGTCGGTCCTGATCAGCTCTTGAAATTGCGGGATGGTAGCAAATACAGTTGTCACAACTTTTTCTTCTTGGCACCAAGGCGCTGCACGCGCCTTACGTAGGGAACGCTCCCTCATGGCTAAAGTCACTGCATTTAATACACTCCACAGATTTACAAGCTTTTAGCTCCGAATGACATTGAACAAAACACACGACAGATCTCCACGCTCTCTGGGCAAGACCGACGCCTGTCTGTCTACCCCGCGTCTCCTGGCCAGGCAGGCTCGGCTGGCGCTGCTGACCGGTGTTTCCTCTGGAACACTGGCCGCTGCGCCAGCTCCTCAGTCTGTTGTTTACCACGGGAACACGCGCCGCTGCGCCAGCTTCCTTGCTTTTTGGATTTTGTCTGCTCGTGGTACTTGTTTGTGTCGATTCTCGTGTTATGTCCCTTTGCGTACAATGAGTAGTGAAGGTGGAACGAGTAAGAGAAGCAGGACCTCACTCAGGCGTGTTATGTGTCCTTTATGTCTCATTTATACGAACACGGAGAAGGACATGGCAGCCCACCTGCAAAGTAAACATAACCTCGGCGAGGCTGAGTCTGAGAAGATGGTACAAGATCGTGTAGCGAATATGAAGAAAGGTTTTCCAGGTGGGTTTTCTCACTCGTCAACCCAGGAAGATATGTTGTTAGCGATGTACGAATTACGAATTTGCGATTCGCGCGTCGTTCGAATCGTACAAATTCGGTGCATATTCGTAATTTGCAAATCGCATATACGTAATTCGTAAATCGCAAATCGCTAACAACATATCTTCCAGTACGACGTAAGGTGGTTCTTTAATCGATTTTGTCTGTCCACAGCTCCAATCTCTTGTCGATGGGAAGCGTTAAGAACGTGCCCTTCGCCAAATCGGAGTAGTAATTGAAGGCACAGCTAATGAGCCAATAATCAGCAACTTGACATACATGCTACCGATGAAGAGTTCGACCTAAGGCTGTCACTTCTTTTTACCTGGATGAAGAATTCCACGGAGAGGATTCTCAGGAGGTGGAACGGCGGAAGCAGAGCGTGAAGCAGCACATCTTGCAACAGTTTGGCCAGAATCCTGATGCCGAGCTATCGGCCCAGTATATATTGTTTTATGACGCCCAATGTAAAGTTCTAAAGAGGAAGTAAGTGCCTGAATGCCGGCACTTTTGCACTGTACACAGGTTGCCTGCAAACCTTTGTGTACTTTCTGCAATGCAAAGGGCTGGAGGCCTCGCAGACCTCCCTTTTCAATCGGGACGTCATTGTAGAACTTCTGCTGTAAGTTCTACTGCCTATCATCCAGCGGGGCGGCCCGAGATCGGTCAAAAACACCCTGTATCATTTTTGTCTCTTCCATGAGGATAACTATGGATGCAGCCTGTACTGCAGCTGCGCAGTACGTTAAGGCCATTAAAAAGCTTCTCAACACAACAGTAACTGATGCTTCCCTCATTCTCAGCAGGAACGACGTGCATGTCATGCTGGATAAGTTGCGCACAGGCACGCTAAAGGAAAGAATCTTCAAGGCAGCACTTCGTGGACACATGCATCTCGCCGAGAAGTACGATTTTGAGGTAAGTAGAGGTTTTCCCCATCCCCAATCAGCAGAGGGGTACTAGATTTCGAGCCCGGTAAGGCCTTCCGTCCAGATGGCGTCGATAAAGTGAAACACAGCAGGGTACACTGGATGGCCCTCTCTCTCTCCTACGTCCAATTTGCTGCACATCCTTCTGCTGACGCCGTGTCTTTCGGCAGCACGGTGGTCGGCAACATAGAGCAACTCGAACGCCAGAAGTGTGTCATTCCTGATCAGCTCTTGAAATTGCGGGATGGTAGCGAATACAGTACAACTTTTTCTTTTCGGCACCAAGGCGCTGCACGCGCCTTACGTAGGGAACGCTCGCTCATGGCTAAAATCACTGCATATAATACACCCCACAGATCTCCAAGCTTTTAGCTCCGAATGACATTGAACAAAACACACGACAGATCTCCACGCTCTCTGGGCCAGACCGACGCCCGTCTGTCTGCCCCGCGTCTCCTGGCTAGGCAGGCTTGGCTGGCGCTGCTAGCCGGTGTTTCCTTTGGAACACTTGCCGCTGCGCCAGCTCCTCAGTCTGTTGTTTACCACGGGAACACGCGCCGCAGCGCCAGCTTCCTTGCTTTTTGGATTTTGTCTGCTCGTGGTACTTGTTTGTGTCGATACTCGTGGTCTCTCCCTTTGCGTAAAATGAGTGGTGAAGGTGGAACGAGTAAGAGAAGCAGGACCTCACTCAGGCGTGTCTTTTATGTCTCATTTATACGAACACGGAGAAGGACATGGCAGCCCACCTGCAAAGTGAACATAACCTCGGCGAGGCCGAGTCTGAGAAGATGGTACAAGATCGTGTAGCGAATAAGAAGAAAGGTTGTGTGTTTTCACTCCTCGCCAGGTTTCCAAGGTAAGTTTTCTCACTCGTCAACCCAGGAAGATATGTTGTTAGCGATGTACGAATTACGAATTTTCGATTTGCGATTCGCGCGTCGTACGAATCGTACAAATTCGAGATTTGCAAATCGCACATTTGTGATTCGTAAATCGCAAATCGCTAACAACATACCTTCCACTACGACGTGAGGTGGTTCTTTAATCGATTTTGTCTGTCCACAGCTCCAATCTCTTGTCGATGGGATGGGTTTGGAACGTGCCCTTCGCCAAAGTGGAGTAGTAATTAAAGACACAGCTAATGAGCCATTAATCAGCAACTTGACATACATGCTACCGATAAAGAGTTTGACCTAAGGCTGTGACTCTTTTTTGACCTGGATGAAGCATTCCAGGGAAAGGATTTCCAGGAAGTGGAACGGCGGAAGCAGAGCGTGAAGCAGCACATCTTGCAAAAGTTTGGCCAGAATCCTGATGGTGAGCTATCGGCCCAGTATATGTTGTTTAATGACGCCCAATGTAAAGTTCTATAGAGGAAGTAAGTGCCTGAATGCCGGCACTTATGCACTGTACACAGGTTGCCTGCAAACCTTTGTGTACTTTCTGCAATGCAAAGGGCTGGAGGCCTCGCAGACCTCCCTCTTCAATCGGGACGTCATTAAAGAACTTCTTCTGTTAGTTCTACTGCCTGTCACCCAGCGGGGCGGCCCGGGATCGGTCAAAAAACACCCTGTATCATTATTGTATTTTCCATGAGGATAACTCTGGATGCAGCCTGTACTGCAGCTGCGCAGTACGTTAAGGCCATTAAAAAGCTTCTCAACACAACTGTAACTGATGCGTCCCTCATTCTGAGCAGGAACGACGTGCATGTCATGCTGGATGAGTTGCGCACAGGCACGCTGAAAGAAAGAATCTTCAAGGCAGCACTTCGTGGACACATGCATCTCGCCGAGAAGTACGATTTTGAGGTAAGTAAAGGTTTTCCCCATCCCCCATCAGCGGAGGAGTACGCGGTTGTCATGTCCAGGACATGGCATTCCCTCTGACTGCACCCTTTCTCCGCGCGGATTCTCGAGAGGGGCCGGCCGGGGCGGGGGGGTGGGGGGGGGGTCGGGGGGGGGCTGGAACGCGTCGTCACGGAGCACCTTCGGGGACGTGCTGCCAAGGGTGGGCCAAGGTCACATCGCACTCCCAACCCCCGCCCCACCCCGCCCCTACCAAACGCAAGTGCGATTTCCACTTATGTGTGCTTCTCGTTTGATACGGATGTCACCGCCGACGCGGTCCACTCTCACCCAGACTTTGGTGCGGAGACCGAGGGGTCGTCAACTCGGGTTTTTGGGGGACACAGGAGTTTAGTCGGAGTACTCGGAGTACAGCCGGAGAAGACGGAGTACAGCGAGAGAACAAATAGCACAGTCGGAGTACAGTCGGAGTTCTTCGGAGAACACCGGTGAACAGCCGGAGAACAGGCAAATTTTACTCGGAGAACGCTCAGAGAACGCTCGGAGTACACCCGGAGTACGCGGAGTTTATTCGGAGAACGTCTAGCCTGGAACACAGGAGAACACGAGTTGTCGACCCCTCGGCGGAGACAGCTGCCTTTACTGCTGCGCCAGCCGACACTGCCGTCGCAAAGGATGGCGCCGATCTTGAAGTTCAAGAAGCCTTCCGTGACGCTCTCGCTGAGACCGGGTGCATCGTTTGCCACGTTTCTGACGTGGTTATCGTGCAGCAGCATATGATATTGATTGCCAGACTCAAGGAGGATGGCGTTTCTTCCAGGAAGTGGCGTGAGACTACGTGAGGAAACTCAGCAACTTGTGCTTTGTGTAACTCGCCTGCGGCCATGGAGTTTGCAAGGGATGCGCCCGAAATGTCCCCATAGAAGATGACACACTGACCTTCTCGTTCAAGACTCGTCTGCCACCTGGTGGCGCCCGCTCCATGATGAAGAGCCTGTGTCAAGCTGGATATGTCACCGCATCTGCAGGTGGGGGAGGGGAGAGTGTACCAAGTCGGAGGGAGGCCTGCTACGTGGAAACCAACTGTCCGTTCCGGACAAACTTCTGTCTGCTGGACTACGTGACACGGAACGCTAATCCTAGCGCACAGGCAAGGCAGTTCGCCGATCAAGAGAGGATTCGTCGTGAGATGCGCCTAAAACATGCACATCTGTATTCCTCACGCGTGTTGGCCCATGACACTGGGTACGGGAAAATATTCGACGTTCAGGCAAGGAGGCGCCTACCGACAGACGAGCCGCTTCTAGGTTTCTCTTTAATGAAGGAAATGGAAATGATTCACGAGTATGTGTCAGTGCTCCCTCCAATTGCAGTGACACGCGGCGTACAACGATTAGTCTGCTGGCTTTTCTAGGTCGCTCGCCCTCTTCTCTCCTTGATGAGTAATTGCATATACAAAACCTTCCTCTTGGAGGGAGAAGACAGTATAAAAACTCTTGTCACCCTTGGCGTGGAGCTGGCAATGAAAGAGATAAAGCCAATCACAATCGGCACTCTGTACGCAGTTTTTCAGGTACTGGGCATTCCCTTCACCAAGGCCTTTCTCCTAACCCTCCTCCACGTGCATATGCTCTGGATGGACGTCGCGCCCGTCGAAGACATCAGTGATGCTTGAAGTGACTGTGCAGTGCGTCTCTGAGTCCGGGGACACGCGCCCCTTCGGGGGAGGGCCGTCCCCGGACTGACTTTTTCCTTATGTAAACTGTTAAATGTAAAATTCTGTAAAACGCTTCTACTTCTGAAAACTAAAGTATGTGTGTATTAAGTCAATACACTTGTGATTTTTTAGCCCGCCCTTCTGCTTTGAAAAAGCATAAAAGCGGGCTTATGCAAACGACCTCGTGTCTGTCTGTGTGTCTGTCTGTGTGTCTGTCTGTCTGTCTGTTCCACTAGAAGGAGGTGAGCTAGAGACTTGAAATTTTCAGGGTGTCTACAGTTTTACTCCTAGACAACGAAACGCCTACGGCAAATCCTGCCAACCCTCATTCAGGCACTGAAAAAAATTACAAAAGTTTTCACGGAATAAAAAAAAAATAAAAAATAATTCAACTTTTTCCAACCCCGTCGACCCGTACCTCTCCGGAAGCGTCTTTTCGCGTCTAGTTCAATGGTGCACACCGTTTTACGAAAAAATGGACCCAGCTCGCGACTACACTGTAAAAAGCACCCGTAATTGGTCCAGTTTTCAACTTTTCTCAACCCCATCGAGCTGCACCTTCCCGGAAGCGTCTTTTCGCGTCCAGTTCGATGGCGCCCACCGTTTTTCGATAAAAAGGACCCAACTCGCGACTACACTGTAAAAAGCACCCAAAATTGACCCACTTTTTAACTTTTACGAACCCCATCGACCCGCACCTCTCTAGAACCGTCTTTTCGAGCGCAATTCAGTGGTGCCAACCGTTTTTCAATTTCCAGTGTTGCCAATCGTCAAAACTCAAACATTTTGATTATTTTCGACATTTTTCGTTGTTTTTCGATATTTTTTGATTTTATTCGACATTTGCGATATTTTTCGACATTTTCGATAATTTTCGATATTTTTCGATAATTTTCGATAATTTTCGATAATTTTTGATATTTTTTGACATTTTTGATAATTTTCGATGTTTTTTGATATTTTTCGACATTTTTGACATATTTCGACATATTTCGATATTTGTAAACATTTTTGACAATTTTTGATATTCTTCGACATTTTTCGACATTATCCCTCATTTTTCGATGTTTTTCGATGTTTTTCGACATTATCCATATTTTTCGATATATCTCAACATTTTTGAGATATTTCGAGATTTTTCGACATTTTTTACGAATTTCTACACATTTCGACAATTTTCGACATATCTCGACAATTTTTGAAATTTTCGACACCCCTCGACGCCTATACCATTAAAATTGGTTCGACGAGCGTAATTCAGTGTTGCCAACTGCTGCCAAATAAAGTCCTAGTTCGACCGTTCCATCTGAGGCCGAACTCATGTATTTCGACATTTTTTCGAGATTTCCGACTCCCCTTTTTTGCCGAGTAACTGACCGTTTAGTCACTATCGGCACGTTTTCAAAGCAGAAGGGAGGGCTGTAGTTTCGGTGGTTCACCGTTACAAACTGCCTCTTTCCGAAGAGAATGCCTTTACGGGCCGCAGGCCCGATCATTTACATGCTAAGAGGACGCTCTGTGTGACTTAGGGGTCGGGCCGAAGGCCCGACCGAACGCCGCCGGCAGGCCAAGCAGGCACGCCCCCTGCCGAACGGAGTTGCCAGCGTAGCAAAGCGGAGCTGGCAACGACGTTTGGCGGAAGGGCGGGCCTGCTTGTTGTTGGTGTATCCTATTGGAGTGCCGTCCCTGGACTGACTTTGTTGTATAGTTTTATCCTATGACGTAAATACACTTAAGATAACAAATGCTTTTCTGTTTTGTTTTTTTTTAGGCACGAAGTAGTATTATGGTTTTGTGCTCGGTTTTGTGTCAGGATACGATTTTTTAGGCACGAAGTAGCCTTATGGTTCTGTGTCAGGATGCGATTTTTTTTTTTTTTTTTTTATTAGCACGGCCCCTTACCTAAATCCAGATTTTTCTATAGGATTTTGATGAGACTTGGCAGAGAGGTAGAACTCGATCTCCTTAGTTCACTGCTGAAGTGCCAGCCCAAACTTAGCGACCAATTTTCAGAAATTTCGATCTAAAATCTCTGTTTCTATGGTAATACTCGACTTGTCTCGGGAAAACAGCGTGGAAAGGGGAGCCGAGCCGAGTCGCCATTGTCGCGGCTCCTCGACCCCTCGGCGCGCCGCGCAGGTGATGAGGACCGGCGGGGCCGGGGACTTGTTGATTCTACTCATGCACAGTAGTTCAAAAAATAAAACTTCGAACGACATGTTAGAATAAAAATGTAAAAGCGGTGTTTGAATGCCCATTGCACAACGAGCGTACAGTTCAAAAATCAAGCTGATCGGACAATTTTTACTGAGAGACGAACTTCTAAATCGATTGAGCTAGAAAGCTAAAATTTTGCATGTGACCCGCTGAACTAGTGACCCTGATATAAAACAAATTCAATAACATGACCCATAAGGCTAGAATTTTTAAAGTAAATTTCTATGTAAACCATCTTCTACCGAAGTATTTAGTGAAACTAAAGCATTAACGAACTTCGTGCCTACCAGGATTTCCTGAAATCGTATTTTTTTTTTATCAGCACGGCCCATTACCTTAATCTTGATTTTTCTATACGATTTTCATAAGACTTGGCGGAGAGGTAGAACTCGATCTTCTTAGTTCACTGCTGAAGTGCCAGCCCAAAGTTAGCGACCAATTTTGAGAAATTTCGATCTAAAATCTCCGTTTCTATGGTAATACTCGACTTGTCTCGGGAAAACAGCGTGGAAAGGGGAGCCAAGCCGAGTCGCCATTGTCGCGGCTGCTCGACCCCTCGGCGCGGCGCGCAGGGGATGAGGACCGGCGGGGCCGGGGACTTGTTGATTCCACTCATGCACAGTAGTTCAAAAAATAAAATTTCGAACGACACGTGAGAATAAAAATGTAAAAGCGGTGTTCGAATGCCCATTGCACAACGAGCCTACAGTTCAAAAATCAAGCCGATCGCACGATTTTTACTGAGAGACTTCTAAATCGTTTCAGCTAGAAAGCTAAAATTTGGCATGTGACCCGCTGAACTAGTAACCTTGAGATAAAAGAAATTTCGTAACATGACCCAAAAGGCTAGAATTTTTAAAGTAAATTTCTATATAAACCATCTTCTACCGAAGAATTTAGTGAAACAAAACATTAATAAGCTTCGTGCCTACCAGAATTTCCTGAAATCGTATTTTGGGTCCCTGCGTCATTGCGGGAAGCAACCACATCTTTTGACTGGGGTTCCTTCACCTGTTTCGTTTTTTTTTTTTTTTTTTGCTGCTTTTAGGTAGGTTGGGCTGGATGTTGCCTGTGACCTAGAGATTTGGTTTGGAAATCACGGGAAAGTTAGGAGAACTGATCTAGCATGAAACAAAAACTTACAACTTATCAAACCCTTATGTCTGAAATAGAACACGGTGGCCAAAACACTGTCACAGCACCCTACTTTGAGCTGCAAATGAATTGAATCGAGCTATCTATCCGCACATTTTTATGACTTTGAACTTCAAAATGAGGTGTTGCTGAAAGCATAGTGACAAACATCTTTTCTCCAAGGTCCCTATTGTTACCTTGTTGGGCCTCATTACTTCTGAGTCTATGGAATCAAGAGGAACAATACGACGCCTCCGTGCAACAAAAGCCTATCTGTTTCGCTTCCCCGAAAGACTAGCTTATCTGTTTCGCTGCCCCGAAAGACTAGCCTATCTGTTTCGTTACCCCAAAAGACTAGATTTCGAGCCCAGTAAGGCCTTCCGTCCAGATGGCGTCCATGTAGTGAAACACAGCAGGGTACACTGGGTGGCCCTCTCTCTCTCCCACGTCCAATTTGCTGCACATCCTTCTGCTGACGCCGTGTCTTTCGGCAGCACGGTGGTCGGCCACATAGAGCAACTCGAACGCCAGAAGTGTGTCGGTCCTGATCAGCTCTTGAAATTGCGGGATGGTAGCAAATACAGTTGTCACAACTTTTTCTTCTTGGCACCAAGGCGCTGCACGCGCCTTACGAAGGGAACGCTCCCTCATGGCTAAAGTCACTGCATATAATACACTCCACAGATTTACAAGCTTTTAGCTCCGAATGACATTGAACAAAACACACGACAGATCTCCACGCTCTCTGGGCAAGACCGACGCCTGTCTGTCTACCCCGCGTCTCCTGGCCAGGCAGGCTCGGCTGGCGCTGCTGACCGGTGTTTCCTCTGGAACACTGGCCGCTGCGCCAGCTCCTCAGTCTGTTGTTTACCACGGGAACACGCGCCGCTGCGCCAGCTTCCTTGCTTTTTGGATTTTGTCTGCTCGTGGTACTTGTTTGTGTCGATTCTCGTGTTATGTCCCTTTGCGTACAATGAGTAGTGAAGGTGGAACGAGTAAGAGAAGCAGGACCTCACTCAGGCGTGTTATGTGTCCTTTATGTCTCATTTATACGAACACGGAGAAGGACATGGCAGCCCACCTGCAAAGTAAACATAACCTCGGCAAGGCTGAGTCTGAGAAGATGGTACAAGATCGTGTAGCGAATATGAAGAAAGGTTTTCCAGGTGGGTTTTCTCACTCGTCAACCCAGGAAGATATGTTGTTAGCGATGTACGAATTACGAATTTGCGATTCGCGCGTCGTTCGAATCGTACAAATTCGGTGCATATTCGTAATTTGCAAATCGCATATACGTAATTCGTAAATCGCAAATCGCTAACAACATATCTTCCAGTACGACGTAAGGTGGTTCTTTAATCGATTTTGTCTGTCCACAGCTCCAATCTCTTGTCGATGGGAAGCGTTAAGAACGTGCCCTTCGCCAAATCGGAGTAGTAATTGAAGGCACAGCTAATGAGCCAATAATCAGCAACTTGACATACATGCTACCGATGAAGAGTTCGACCTAAGGCTGTCACTTCTTTTTACCTGGATGAAGAATTCCACGGAGAGGATTCTCACAGGGGGCAGAAACGCACTAGGCCGGGCTGGGGGCAATGCGCGACACCGGGTGAATCACCTCAAATAGAGGTCAATGGCGGAAGCGATTTCTTCCAAACGGATCAAGTAATCGCAAATTCCAAAACGGATCTTCAATTGGGAAGGTTTGCCGCAGAGGATAGACGTTGTGGCAGTTGTCAGAGCCTTGTCACCTGAAGCCTGGAAGTCCGTAAAAAGTGTCTTTTTTGATATTTGAATCGAAAATTTTCCCGCGTTTTTTGCGCTTTAGAATACACCTAGTTTTGAAAAGTAGGGTTACATTTCTCGAAATTCCCACAACGTCTATCCCTCGCAGAATATATCCCTCTTTCAAGTGCTCTTTCCGTTTTGACGATATGTTTCGGCGTTTAAAAATAATTGCTTCCCCCATCAGCCGGAAGCATGCGGTCGCGCATTGCCCCCAGCCCAGCCTAGTGCGTTTCTGCCCCCTGATTCTCAGGAGGTGGAACGGCGGAAGCAGAGCGTGAAGCAGCACATCTTGCAACAGTTTGGCCAGAATCCTGATGCCGAGCTATCGGCCCAGTATATATTGTTTTATGACGCCTAATGTAAAGTTCTAAAGAGGAAGTAAGTGCCTGAATGCCGGCACTTTTGCACTGTACACAGGTTGCCTGCAAACCTTTGTGTACTTTCTGCAATGCAAAGGGCTGGAGGCCTCGCAGACCTCCCTTTTCAATCGGGACGTCATTGTAGAACTTCTGCTGTAAGTTCTACTGCCTATCATCCAGCGGGGCGGCCCGAGATCGGTCAAAAAACACCCTGTATCATTTTTGTCTCTTCCATGAGGATAACTATGGATGCAGCCTGTACTGCAGCTGCGCAGTACGTTAAGGCCATTAAAAAGCTTCTCAACACAACAGTAACTGATGCTTCCCTCATTCTCAGCAGGAACGACGTGCATGTCATGCTCGATAAGTTGCGCACAGGCACGCTAAAGGAAAGAATCTTCAAGGCAGCACTTCGTGGACACATGCATCTCGCCGAGAAGTACGATTTTGAGGTAAGTAGAGGTTTTCCCCATCCCCAATCAGCAGAGGGGTACTAGATTTCGAGCCCGGTAAGGCCTCCCGTCCAGATGGCGTCGATAAAGTGAAACACAGCAGGGTACACTGGATGGCCCTCTCTCTCTCCTACGTCCAATTTGCTGCACATCCTTCTGCTGACGCCGTGTCTTTCGGCAGCACGGTGGTCGGCAACATAGAGCAACTCGAACGCCAGAAGTGTGTCATTCCTGATCAGCTCTTGAAATTGCGGGATGGTAGCGAATACAGTACAACTTTTTCTTTTCGGCACCAAGGCGCTGCACGCGCCTTACGTAGGGAACGCTCGCTCATGGCTAAAATCACTGCATATAATACACCCCACAGATCTCCAAGCTTTTAGCTCCGAATGACATTGAACAAAACACACGACAGATCTCCACGCTCTCTGGGCCAGACCGACGCCCGTCTGTCTGCCCCGCGTCTCCTGGCCAGGCAGGCTTGGCTGGCGCTGCTAGCCGGTGTTTCCTTTGGAACACTTGCCGCTGCGCCAGCTCCTCAGTCTGTTGTTTACCACGGGAACACGCGCCGCAGCGCCAGCTTCCTTGCTTTTTGGATTTTGTCTGCTCGTGGTACTTCTTTGTGTCGATACTCGTGGTCTCTCCCTTTGCGTAAAATGAGTGGTGAAGGTGGAACGAGTAAGAGAAGCAGGACCTCACTCAGGCGTGTCTTTTATGTCTCATTTATACGAACACGGAGAAGGACATGGCAGCCCACCTGCAAAGTAAACATAACCTCGGCGATGCCGAGTCTGAGAAGATGGTACAAGATCGTGTAGCGAATAAGAAGAAAGGTTGTGTGTTTTCACTCCTCGCCAGGTTTCCAAGGTAAGTTTTCTCACTCGTCAACCCAGGAAGATATGTTGTTAGCGATTTACGAATTACGAATTTTCGATTTGCGATTCGCGCGTCGTACGAATCGTACAAATTCGGTGCAAATTCGAGATTTGCAAATCGCACATTTGTGATTCGTAAATCGCAAATCGCTAACAACTTACCTTCTACTACGACGTGAGGTGGTTCTTTAATCGATTTTGTCTGTCCACAGCTCCAATCTCTTGTCGATGGGATGGGTTTGGAACGTGCCCTTCGCCAAAGTGGAGTAGTAATTAAAGGCACAGCTAATGAGCCATTAATCAGCAACTTGACATACATGCTACCGATAAAGAGTTTGACCTAAGGCTCTGTCTTTTTTTTGACCTGGATGAAGCATTCCAGGGAAAGGATTTCCAGGAAGTGGAACGGCGGAAGCAGAGCGTGAAGCAGCACATCTTGCAAAAGTTTGGCCAGAATCCTGATGCCGAGCTATCGGCCCAGTATATGTTGTTTAATGACGCCCAATGTAAAGTTCTAAAGAGGAAGTAAGTGCCTGGATGCCGGCACACTTGCACTGTACACAGGTTGCCTGCAAACCTTTGTGTACTTTCTGCAATGCAAAGGGCTGGAGGCCTCGCAGACCTCCCTCTTCAATCGGGACGTCATTAAAGAACTTCTTCTGTTAGTTCTACTGCCTGTCACCCAGCGGGGCGGCCCGGGATCGGTCAAAAAACACCCTGTATCATTATTGTATCTTCCATGAGGATAACTATGGATGCAGCCTGTACTGCAGCTGCGCAGTACGTTAAGGCCATTAAAAAGCTTCTCAACACAACTGTAACTGATGCGTCCCTCATTCTGAGCAGGAACGACGTGCATGTCATGCTGGATGAGTTACCGTTCAGGACGCCGTCAAACCCGAATGACATGTCACCGAGGTAAGTGTGAGGTGTCTCCAGAAGCGCCACAACCCAGGGAACCCGATTTCGAAGTCATAAGTCCCGGACACACAACGAGAAAGGCGCCAGGGTCACTTTGGCCTCTAAAATGTGAACGTATCCTTGGCGCGGAGCTCACGGTACGTCGTGGTACGTCCTCGTATCTCGGGAACCCAACGCCACAGAGGAAAACGGTTTACGGTGCTGAATTCCCTAGGTCCAAGAAAAGAGAAAACCGTGGTCAAATGATGGGGTCATCTAAGTACCCATCTTGCAACGCTCGCCTCCGACAAGAAGTGCGTGGTTTCGCACGTGCTGTGCTGCTGCGGGAGTCCGTCAAGCCGTCAAGCCCGTATGTCTGGACACAGAGGTGTGTGTGAGGTGTCTCCGGAAGCGCCACAACCCAGGGAACCCGATTCCGAAGTCAGAAGTCCCGGACACACAACGAGAGAGGCGCCAGGGTTACTTTGGCCTCCAAAACGTGAACGTATCCTTGGCGGCGAGCTCACGGTACGTCGTGGTACGTCCTCGTATCTCGGGAACCCGACGCCACAGAGGAAAATAGTTTTCGGTGCTGAATTCCTCAGGTCCAAGAGACGAGAAAACCGTGGTCTGATGATGGGGTCATCTAGAGACCCACCCAGCCGCGCTCGCCTCCGCATCGTCGGGGACCTTAAGTACCCACCTGGGAGCTTGTTCACTGATCGAAGACCTCGTGGTTCCGTCCTCGTCGTCGGGGACCATAAGTACCCGCCTGGGACCTTGCACTAATCGGGGACCTTATGGTCCTGTCCTCGTCGTCGGGGACCTTAAGTCCCCGCTGGGGACCTTGTTCACTGATCGGGGACCTTAAGTACCCGCCTGGGACTTTGTCCACTGATCGGGGACCTCTTGGTCCCGTCCTCGTCGTCGGGGACCTTAAGTCCCCGCTGGGGATCTTGTTCACTGATCGGGGACCTTAAGTACCCGCCTGGGACTTTGTCCACTGATCGGGGACCTCGTGGTCCCGTCCTCGTCGTCGGGGACCTTAAGTGCCCGCCTGGGACTTTGTCCACTGATCGGGGACCTCGTGGTCCCGTCCTCGTCGTCGGGGACCTTAAGTACCCGCCTGGAACCTTGTCCACTGATCGGGGACCTCGTGGTCCCGTCCGCGTCGTCGGAGACCTTAAGTACCCGCCTGGGTCCTTGTTTACTGATAGGGGACCTTAAGGGGGTATCCCAGTGTAAAATTGAAGAATGCAGGGTTTTGCGCGTAATTTTATTTCTCAATGGGTAAATTTTGCTGGTAACTGCGGTATGGGTGGGTCAAAGTAGACCCCGTAAAGAGTCTTTCCCCACCCCCGACCCGTCGCCACCCCCATCTCGAGCGGAGATACCCCGCGCTCCGCCAGCGGCTCCCAAAAAAGTGCTGCCACTGTAGCGCCTCAGTGGTGCGTCTGAAAACAAAAACCCGGACAGGAAATTACTTCCTAGACATGGGCCGGGGACCCATCGTCGAGAATTTTTTTATTTTATTTTTTTCCCCACTGATTTTACGGGAAATGTGTTTTGGGGATTCTTTGCAGTTAAAACAAAAAATGTCAGGGATTCGATGGACCGAATCGGGGAACGATGGGTCCTCAAGAAAGGTTTAAAGCTACTTTGTGCAAAATTTCAACTTCCTGGCTCAATTTTTGTGGCCTGGAGAGTGGCAGCACTTTTTGGGGAGCCGCTGGCGGAGCGCGGGGTCTCTCCGCTCGAGAGGGGGGTGGCGACGGGTCGGGGGTGGGGAAAGACTCTTTACAGGGTCTACTTTGACCCACCCATACCGCAGTTACCAGCAAAATTTACCCATTGAGAAATAAAATTACGCGCAATACCCTGCATTCTTCAATTTTACACTGGGATACCCCCTTAAGTCCCCGCTGGGGACCTCGTTCACTGATCAGAGACCTCGTGGTCCCGTCCGCATCGTTGGGGACCTTAAGTACCCGCCTGGGACCTTGTTTACTGATCGGGGACCTTAAGTACCCCCCTGGGACCTTGTTTACTGATCGGGTACCTCGTGGTCCTCGCTGTGCCGTCGGTGTGCGTCTGGCGTGGCCTGAGGTCTCATTGAGGGACCTCTCGGCTCGACGCGACTTCTGTCGTGTGCCGGTTTCGGTTTTCAAGGACGGTCCTTGAAAACAGTCATTTTTTGCATTTTTCCAAGGACCCGTCCTTGAAATTGTGTGATCGTCCTTGAAATTGTGTTTTGGCCCTTGAAAATGTGCATTTTTTCCTTGAACTCCAAGGAAGCGTTTTTACCGTGCAGATTTTAATAGAAGGAAAACGGAGGGTAACATAGACTGCGCAACTTATAAGTCTTAGCTACACACATCAGGGGAGCACTTTAAGTGGCTTTGTGTTACTTGCGTCAGCGTAATGGCGAGTTGGGGCGAGTTGTTGCAAAATTTGTAAGTGGACAGAATTGTGGCGATTTATTTAGAGTATAGCATCCATTACTTTTGAAAACGAAATGGATGAACATAATCTTAAAGTCGAGACAACACTTCAAAACGATTTTTTTACCAACGTAAGAAAGATAACAAAAGTTAATTACAGCAGTCAGCAGAAACAGGAGTTTGGGACTTGATATAGAGTCCCTCCTGTCTGCTCGATTCGGATTGCACCCTTGGCTCATTATTACCCATCCGAAAATTCCGGTTACGGTTACGGCTAGAATTTCCGATTACGGCCGTAAATTTCGCCTGTTACGGCTAAAAACTACGATTATGGCCGTAACCGTTGTTCGGTTACGGTTAACTCTTACGGTTACGAGTAGCGTTCACGGTTACGGTTAACTGTTACGGTTACGAGGAACGTTTACGTTTACGACCGTTACCGGGCTAGCCCAAACTTTCAGGAGGCCTAGCGCCTAAACTAAGTGTCGCACGGCAAAACGGCCGAGTGTGGTGCTGGTGTATCACATACTGTACCGATTTGTAAAATAAACCAAAAAACACCTTTTTCACTATAGGATTATCACGAAAACGGTTAAAAATTGAGCAATAAAAAAAGCACTATCGTGCTCAGAGCGCGAAGTTTACGCGGGGGACCTTACAACTGCTCTTCGTAGCCGTCCTTTAACGGACTTACGACGTCGTAACCGTAACGTAGTAACATTAACCGTAATCGACCCGTAATCGTGACCGGAACTGTAACCGTAATCGTAAGCGTAATCGTAACCGGAACGGTAACCGTAATCATAACCGGAAATGGTTCCAATTTACGAACGTAATCGTAACCGAAACCGTAATCGTAACCGAAACCGTAATCGTAACCGGCATTTTCGGCTGGGTAGCATAGAAACACAAAATGCCAACGTGTCTTCTAGCAATAAAGGACGCGCTGAGACAATTTGGTGGGGGAATGGTGGACACCTTGTGGCGCCAATAATCGTCAAAAGCAGCCGTCGTGCCGCCACCATTACTTACCGAGGCGAGCACCTGCGGGCTCCCCATTGATATGAGTGGGCTGCGAACGCAAGCCCCTGCAATAGAGGAAAAAACATATTAAAATTCAGTGACGAAACCAAGTATATGCGCTAAGGCAAGGTTTAAAGCGAGGTGGGTTGGGCTGTGCTGCGCAGGCTTGTGGTCGCTTTAGGTGTTCCTCTCGAGCGTCGTTTTGGAGTCATTCTTTCAGGGGGTTGCATGGCCCCGTGTGCCCCCCCCCCCTCCCCCAACGCCTGCCACGCCAGACTCATGAAGCCATTTGATGCAAAGTAACCTTCAATTAGACAGTGAATGAGAGGAGCCTAGAACCTGAACCGCGCGAGTAACTCCAACGATAAAGACGCTAGGCTGAGGATACTATCATGAATTTGTCGATGGAAAGTTGTCTTCAGCAGCTTCGAAAGTTTTCCTGAAATATCGAGAAAAGTCTTTTTTTTTGGGGGGGGGGGGGTAAAAATACTGGGGTTTGGAAAAATTGACAAAATTTCTTTCAACACTGTGAAAAATACACGTAAGGGTTACGGGAAAATTTTCCATGATAAAAGTCGTAAAATTCCATTTTGAAATTGTAAATTTACAAGCACTCCCTTTCGACTTGAAATTGACCGACGAGCAAGAATGAGCTGTCGTTAATTTACGAGGATATTTTTCACAGTGCACGTCCCTCCCCCTGTTTCACCTCCGGTCAGTCCCCCCTGATCGGCCCTTTTTCATCCGCCACCGTTCGGGTCCCTTCGGTTCGGTTCGCCTTCGATCGCTCCCCCTTCCACTCCTGTGTTGTGCCGCTCGACAGCCGCGCGCGGCGAAACTCTGCCCGTGCGCTCGGCTAGCTGCGACTGTAACAGGTTTCAGGTAATTACTTACTATTATCAGAAGAGTAATCAGGGCGGCAACTCCGCAGCAGCAGCCCCTTTTCTTGTCCACTTGGATGACACTGCAAGAAAGCAATACGAAGGATTATCGTTACTGTTGTTAGGAAAGTTTAGGAATATGTTCTCGAGTAATGATTTCTTTAACAGTAGGCTACGACAGCGGTTCTTCGTGACCCGAAAAAGACTAGCTCAAATCTTCGCGACCCCACAGACGGTTTTTCGCGACCCAACGCGACTCCACGTCAACCCTTTTACCTCTACACTGTTAGAAATACTCGTAAATTTACGACATTTTTGAGAACAATCATGTCGTTTTTAAACAACACTTTCAGGTTACGACTTGTGTCGTTCGTGAACGACAAAGTGATCGTTTTAGCGAAACAGCTCGTTTTCAAACGAATAAAGTCGTAAGTTTACGACTTTGATCCTAAATGTACGATTGATCGTAAATTCCTTGCGCAGGATGTCACACAGATACAACTTCATTAGTAAATTTACAACTTTTGTCGTAAATGTGCGACTTCGGTCGTAATTGAACGATTTTGTTCGTACAGCTACGACACAAATCGAAAGTAAACGACTAAAATCGTCACATTTTACGAACTTTTCGGGACTTCAATGCTAGAAAAGTTTACGACAATGTCATAGAGGAAAGATTTTTGTATCGTAAGGTTACGACCAAATCGTTCCAAAACGATTGCAGTCGCTATAAAAATTAGCGACTTATTTGTCGTTAAATTACGACAAAATTTCTAACAGTGATCTTCTCCGCAAAACATAAAAATACAAATTGAAGTTATGTTTTTCGGGATTTTTTTTTTATTCTTAGTAGTTCCTTGGCGTTATTTCCGTATTTCTGCACAGGCGATGGCGTACCGGGGACCATCCGGCGGCCAAACCACGACCCCCGGCGACCCCAGGTACCTCGACGCGACCCCACAATAAAATTTGGCGCCCCCATTTGGGGTCGCGACCCCAAGGTTGACAACCGCTGGGCTACGTCCAAATCGTTCCGGAATGATTCCAGTCGCTATAAAATGTAGCGTCTGTGTCGTTGAAAATTTACCACAAAATTCTGAACAGTGCATGAATGAATGATTCATTATGCACAACATTTTGCGAGACACGCTATCTAGAAAACTATGAGCATAAGTATGAACCCTTTGTGCATAATTGTGCACACAATTGACATAATAGTGCAAGTGTGGTTTTCTGCAAAAAAAGTGCACCAAAATCTAGGGAAACACGTAGTGTGCACGTCTATAAACTTACGATAGCTGTGCAGAAATGTAGTACACCTTTATGCATAATACTAAGAGTACCTATGTTCAAATTTTACTTATTGATATACAACGAAGCTTTCGATGAACTAAATTTGTGTATCATCTGCTTAGTTACTTTGTGGAAGTACACAGCAATGAACTGAAATTTACATAGCCCGTGTGTGTGTGTGTGGATTATTCGGAACCCACTACACACTGTTAAAACCTTGCGAAGAAATGCTTCGCATTACGAAGAAAATCGTTCGTGAGCTGCGAAGCATTTGGCTGCTTTGTATTGCGAAGCATTTTCTTCGCAATGTGCGAAGAAATTTCTTCGCAAAGCGCGGCTTGCGAAGAAAATACTTCGTATTGCGAAGCCTTGCGAAGCAGCCAAATTCTTCGCAACGCTGCGAAGAATTTTCTTCGTAAGAATTTGACAGTTCACTTAAAGGTAGGTCTCATGAGATAAGCCGCGGTTAGCTTGGTGGAAATACTTACTTTTTGATTGTAGTCCCTCCTTTCAATGACTCCTTGAATCGGTTCCAACGCATGCTGAAAAGAGACAAGAGGAAATTGTACTATGGAGATGCAGCATGCTAATTACACAAACGGTTCGAGAATGAAAGAAAAAGAACCGAAAAGAAATCTGGAGAAACAAAGGTTTCACGAAATCTTAGTGGACAAAAGAGTATTTGTAACTGCAGTAAAAATATTGTGAGGGTAAAATTGAAAGAGAAACCTGTACTTTTCATATATGTAGAATATACTTTCTAGGATTACAGTACATCGAACTCCTGAATTGCAGTTGGTTGAAAATAAGTTCAAATTCAATATTTGACTTTCAAGTGCGTATATACTGATGGTTTCGTGTGAGCATAATAGACAGGAGCCTGATAGGAAGGGATCTGTCATTTTTATACGTCAAAAATTTAGCGAGGAGTGCGAGTCATTTAGGATATGGCAACAATGCCCTTCCCACCAGGCTTGCCAGGTCGCCAGTGCCTGGCGGCGCCGCTACGCGGCGCTCGTGTCGCCCAAAAATCGCGCGCCTGTAAAATGACGTATTAGGACCTCTTTTAGTGAGTTTTTAGAGAAAATAGCGCAATACAACATCATACGAGGTGGTATAGTGGACTGAAAAGACGGAACAGACTCATTTAAAATGCTGACAACGAGTGGGAGCGGAACGCAATGGATTAATGGATAGCGAAGGCAGCGCAGCACAGGTTGGCCAACCGATGCAACGGCGCGGAACTCGAAAAGTACTGTAAAACCTATCATTTTCGGCTACTTGTGACTCAAATCGCGCGGAATCGCGCAAAATCTCTCGAAATCGCACAAAAGCGCTTTATCGCGCCAGCCAAAAAAAAAGCGCACATGAACCTCACAAAATCGCACAATGCGCGATAAATCGCGGCATCTGGCAAGCCTGCTTCCCACTACTGACCTACTTTGGAGGACGAAACGCGGCCCCCACAGATATTGCTTGCACTTAAAACTCATAATTCTCCAACTGCTGTTAATTTTTTCGAAATCCCTTGGTCCAGATTTGTTGGCCTCACATGGGCAACGCAAAACGACTGACATAAGTGTCGACTGGTATTAGAGGGAAGATCCGATGCCTTAAGAACAATGAAGAGATGTAAACTGCACTGGAAAAACAAAGGTACTATATAGCACCCTTTTTGGGGTGCTATAGAATTTTTTGGGGTGTTACTGCACTAATGCCTTTGTAAAGGCACGATTAGGGCCAAAAATAGCACCTTTGGGAGGCGATAGCGCCTTTCTAAAGGCACTACACTGTAAAAGTCTTACAAACACGCCCTTCGTAACTTACAAAGAATTCCGCACCCATGTATTACAAACACGGTTTTGTTTGTAATACAAACAAATATGTTTGTATTACAAACATCTGTGTTCGTATTACAAACAAATCTCGTGTTTGTAATTACAAACAAATTATTTTTTTTCTTTGTAGTTACAAACACGAGATTTGTTTGTAATACTAACACAAATGTTCGTAGTACAAACAGATTTGTTTGTATTACAAACAAAACCGTGTTTGTAATACATGGGTGCGGAATTCTTTGTAAGTTACGAAGGGCGTGTTTGTAAGACTTTTACAGAGTATTTCACTAACGCCTTTGAAAGGCATTAGGTAGCACCTTTGATTTTCCAGTGTGGAGGAAGGCCTCGCTTACAGGTTCCTATTTCGTTACGGAAGAGGTGGCCAGAATCGCTCTGCTACGGACATACACTCTCACTAAGCATACCCACATCCCACATCCACCCATGCGCCGTACGTTAGGCAACACATTTGACACGCAGCTTTGGGAAAAGCTGCTGAGGGCCGGTGATTCGGTGGTTGTCCGGTTCATCCGACGTACCCCGTGCCGTGTACACTGAAACACAGTGTGCAACTGCTAAACACTTGTAAGTGTGCAACTCTCTGTTATACATGTACAAGTGTTCAACCCAGAATTAAGAAATGGCAACTGTGTAACTCACTACTTATACACTTGTAAGTGTTCAACTCGACAGTTTAACACTCGGAGGACATGAACAAGGCAAGTGTCGCACGGCACAGTTGACTGCCGTGTCGAACACTGACAAGTGTGCAGCCGTGGTGTTGAGCAGGAGGAAAAAGGGGCTGGTTCCGCAGCCGCCCTCCTGGCAGACAGCCGTCAAGTAGCCGCTGAAGAGGCGCCCTGGCAGGTCACACTACTCGTACTCGCTCCGAGTGTGTGCACACACCCCACTACCCTTCCTGCAGTGGAAGTTAAGCAGACGCAGAGGAATCGACACGTAAAATACGTCAACGCGAACATGAAAGCAAATGTCTTAACAGGTGTGACGCAAGACGATTAACGTTTGGCGTTAGGCGCTGCGGGCGTTCAGCGCGGGGCGAAGGGTGCGGAGTGCGGTGTGCGCAGCGCGTGCCTGTGTATGTGTGTACCGGGTGTTTCTTTGAAATCGTAAGTGTGTTGCGGGGATGCATACTCGCCAGCGTTGCAGGTGCAGGCGCCGGGGTGCCTTACGGGCGAATGGGGTAGGCAAACCCGCAATTCTGTAACGCATTCAAGGAAACATCCGGTACGCTACTGTGCCCGTGCGGCAGCAGCCTACTGTATTGATTGCGGTGTCGCTCCTATATCCTAAAAGTCTAAACAGCGGAGTACGCTTGACCGCAGGCCCGCTTGACTTCTCAATACTGTAGCCTTTCAACGCTTTTCTGACTACGTTCAACGCTGATCGCGCTAACTTTACATTGCTTTATTGACAACGTTTTACGCTAACCACGCTAATTATACTTTAGTGCAAGCTGCCGGTACTACTATCGTCTGCTAAAAACCCACTGGCTTGCGCCGTAGCGTTATCGTAGCTGGGATCTTCCGCTCGCATCCAGGCGCCACGGGCCGCCTGTCTGAGACCCACGCCCCATACACACTGTGGCCACTGCTGGATCAGGCGCGTATTAAGGGGGGAGGCGGAGCGATCGCCTCCCCTGTGGCCTCTAGACAGCCGCCTGAAAGGTAGGCAAATTGTGCTACAAAACCCCTGTAAGTAGGCAATCTGAAGGGCACCGCCCGCCCTGTCGGTCGGACCTTAATACGCACCTGTGCTCGATCGAGGCGCTGTCGAATGTGTTGCCTATCTGACGGCGCCGGGGTGCACCAGCGTCCTGAGCCTGAGGTCGCGACTGCGTATCGGAGTGCCTCCGACCCCTGCGACCCACTGATTGCCATCGGGCGGGTTACCCTATCTCCGCTTGCCTGACGCTCCGAGGGGTCCCCCACTCCCAAAGTACGTGCACAACGAGTTGGCGAGTTGATTCATTATCGCGATTTGTGCGCGAGTTTTCGCGAGATGGACGGCTTCCGATATAATCACGAACCCCTTCGAGGGGGCCTCAACTCACCCAAAATTTGTACACATGATTTCAAGATTTCACATGATTTCACCTCTTATAATTGATAGAAATAATTCATAAAGTAAATAAAGCGTATTTCGAGATTTATGAGCCCAAAATACGCACTCAAATCAATTTTTCTCGGCACGAGATCCACATTTTTGGACAATGATTTCGAAGATATCAGCGATTGTGTACACATGATTTCAGGACTTAAGGCCCCCTCGAACCCCAACCCCCCACTCGGTGCCTTTGGCTTCGAGATCTCGCTCGCTGCCTCTTGCGCGCGACTTGGACCGCGAGTCCGCCCAACCCTTCAGGACATCCGCGAAAGGAATGCGAGAACTTCGCGTACTAGAGAACTTCGCGTACTACCCCCGCGAACCCGCGACTGGAAGCGCAACCGCGAAGGACCCCCGCAGGTCACGCGGACACGCGAACCGCGACCGCACCGAACACCTCAATTCGCGACCCGCGGCCGCGGCTCCACGCTCGCGGTGCGCGAAGTTCCTCGCGATCGCGCATCCCAATCCGACGGCGTGCTACTGAGGCCGTGTGGTCGACTTCGACCACACTGTGAAAAGTTTACGAAGCAATGCTTCGTAACCTACAAAGAAAACGCGCCCTCTGTAATTACAAAGAAAATGCTTTGTAATTACGAAGCATGCCAGGCAATTATTTGTAATTACGAAGAATTTTCTTTGTAATTACGAAGAAATTTCGGTTTGTAATACAAAGGCCCCGTTTTCTTCGTATTACAAAGCACTGCTTCGTAGACTTTTAACAGTGCAGTACGGCGGCGTCCTTCTCCTGCCCGCCGCCGTGCCGGGCCTGCTGCGCGACTTGGAGCAGAACGATGGCGTCCCTCTCCTGCCCGCCGCTGTAGATGCAGAGCACCGCTCGGTTGGGGGAAATGCGCGGTTGCGGTGACAGAGGTGACGCCCAGCCGACCGATTCTGATGATCGCTCTGCTCCCATCGTCCGCGCTGCACCTACAGCGGTGCCCTTATGCTGCCCTTGGTAGTGCTCCATGAGTGCGACGAGGACAGAGGTATGTAGGCGATCTTCGGAATAGGTTGGCAGTGCCGCCCGGCGTGGAGGGCAAGCCAAAGTCGTGTTCATCGAGTGAGACGTGAGTGACAGAGACAGCTAATGTGTGCATCATGCTGTTTCACCACGAGCCTTCCTTTTCCGCCGTGACCGTCAGGCAAGCGAAGTGGTGCAAACCCGTCAGATCGAAAACACGGGTCACCAGAGCACCCTTTGCGACCCTCGGATCGACTCCAGCCAGAGCCCTAGCCCAAAAAAGTCTCAGCCTCCAAAATTGGCTCTTTATCGTGAAAATCGCGTTTTCGGCCGACTTTGCCCCTTGAGACTTTTTTCTGCTGTACCGGTAGGGCCATTTCGGTGAAAGGGTTGTGTTGTCGGGTCACCAGAGTACCCTTTGCGACCCTCGGATCGACTCCAGAACCCTAGCCCAAAAAAGTCTCAGCCTCCAAAGTGGGCTCTTAATCGTGAAAATCGCGTTTTCGGCCGACTTTGCCCCCTGAGACTTTTTTGGGCTGTACGTACAGGTAGGGCGATTTCGGTGAAAGGGTTGTGTTGTCGGGTCACCAGAGTACCCTTTGCGACCCTCGGATCGACTCCAGAACCCTAGCCCAAAAAAAGGGGCGATTACCATAAGCGCGTAAAAAAAAGAGCGTAAGGGAAAAAGAGCGTATGTACAAAAGCGCGTATGTAAATATGCGCGTAACGAAGAGAGAGGGTATGTATAAAAGAGCGTAAGGAAAAAAGCGCGTAGATACAAAATGCACGTAAATAGAAGACTACGTATGTACATATGAGCGTAAGTAAATATGTGCGTAACGCAAAGAAAGTGTAGGTATATAAGCGCGTAAGTAGATATGCGCGTAGGTCAAAACGCCCATAAGGATATGTGCGTGAAATGCGATTTGCACGTCAGCAACTTGGAGCGTAAAAATATTCGGGCGTAAGTGTATATGCGCGTAGGGTCAAAAGAGCGTACGAACAAAACAGCGTAAGTGTAAAACCACGTCTGCAACATTGCCCCTCATGCCATACAAGTGCGTACTTAAAATAAACCGTATTGCATTTTGAACGTTGTTCGAAAAGCGCATAAGTAGAAATACGCGTATGTCGAAATGTCCGTATGTAAAATTTGGCGTAGGTCGTTAGGCGCGTCTGTCAAAAAGAGCATAGGTCAAGTTGCGCGTAAAGCAATGAGACCGTAGGTTCATATACGCGTAAGTGCAAAAGAGCGTACGCACTGTTATTCAATTACTGTGACGTCACATTCTTTTTCATGTAAAAACTGTCACATTCCTTTTAATATTAATGTCACATTCTTTTAAATGTGACAATATAATTTAGCCCGCGTATTCCGGCCGATTCACTTTGAAAAGAATGTGACATTACATTTTAAACAATGTGACACTTTTCACATGAAAAATAACGTGACGTCACAGTAATTGAATAACAGTGCGCGCTTTTGAATCTACGCGCTTTTGCATTTACGCGCATTTGCACTTACGCGCTTTTGGACATACGCTCTATTGTTCGCTCCTCTGGAATACTTCATGTTGAATTCACAAGATCGCTCCCCCAGGATCGATGTTAATCGCCCCTCGTTTCACAGTGTTTATTGTGATTTTTACTGTAAGCTACTGTATGCTATTACGTAATAGTTTCAGGGTACACAATAAAATTTTTAGGGCGGGAGATTTCACCGAAAAAGTCTTGGCATAGTTTCAATACTTTTACCTGTAAAACTACTATAGTCTGTAAAATTACAGAAACATGTAAAAACTAATTCTGCAAATGTATGGAAAAATATTTCGATACTTTACCCGGCAAAATATTTAGAGTATTTTACTTGTAAAATCTATGAAGACGGGGTAAATGCTTCCTGTCCGAGGGGTACCCAACTTGGTCCAGTCATTGTACACTTGGAGAAACATTCAAAGTTCAGTCACCGCCAGTCATCTCCAGTCACCCTCCAGCCACCCTCCAGTAATCTCCAGTCACTTGCAGTCACCTGCAATCATCCCAGTCACCTGCAGTCACCTCCAGTCAACTCCAGTAACATTCAGTCACTTTCAGTCACCTCCAATGACCTCCAGGCACCCTTCAGTCAGCCTCCAGTCAGCCTCTAGTCAGCCTCCAGTCAGCCTCCACTCACCTCCGGTCACCTCGAGTCACCTCCAATCACACTAGACATCCATCAGTCTTCTACAATCGCTTACAATCATTTCGAATTGCAGTCTTATTTGTACGCCATTTTTAAGAGTTAGGTACCCTTTGTTCCTGTCTAATCAACCAAGTATTTCCTTCGGAAGAAAGTGTCTTCTGGGTAGTATCAAACCCCGGACCTTGTTGCCAATTAGTTAGGCACCGCAAAAAAAAAGCCAAATACGCCTGTTTGTAATGGGACTGTATCTCCACCTGCCTCACTCATAATAAAAGTGTTCAACTAGCGTGCACATTGAAGTGTTTAACACTACGTTGCACACTTTCATGTGTTGACTGGAAATCTGCATACTTGAAACTTGAAAGTGTTGCACAGTAAATTTGAACACTTTATGGTGTCCGAACCGGCACGTTTAACCCTCAAGTCAAACACTTTTAAATGTTCAAATTTATACCGTTAAACACTTCTGATGCAAATTTCCAGTAAATCACCTAAAAGTGTGCAACGTATAGTGCTCAACACTTAGATGTGCACGGCAGTCGAACACGTTTGTTACCAGCGCTACTTGGCAACATCTGCCCACGAGTGCAGGGGAGTTGCCTGTTCTATACGTGAGTTGGCACCCCTGTAGGCTGTAGGGGAATGCTAGAAGGCGTGCAGCCTGCTGTGACGTCACCTGACCAGTGGTCACGTGACGTCACCCCACTCTTCCTCGGAAGTAGCACTGACAAAATAAATCATTACTCGATCTACTTCCGGACTGTTCTTTTGACTACTTCTCTAACCTGCTGAGAACTTGTCTTGGGATTATCGGCACACATCGAAGACCAGAGGGAACGTTGCCTAGTAGGCAGGAGGAAATACCGCCACCTGCACTGCGGTGTATTGGGTGATTTTTCGACGATCTTTTCCGGCAACACTGAACGCGCCTTGAGCTCGATCCCTTCCTCTTGGTGACTCCAGGGGGCTTTCGCTCCTACTTTCAGCGTTTTTCTTGAAGGTGTGTGTGTGTGTGTGTGTGTGTGTTTGTGTGTGTGTGTCTAGTACACGTTCTGAGGACTGGCATCCAATTCCTGACAGACACGTGAGGACCGGTCGACGGACTGAGGACCATACTCGGTCCTCGGAGCGATTAGGCCTCTGATGTAGACTGGAATCGTTATGGGAAGGCATAATGTGCAAAAAACGTGCAATTCCCAAACGGTCCTCAAACCGTGCCAGACGTCCATATTTTTAGTTCAGCACTCCGGCGGGCAGAGGGCGCCGAGCGCTGTCATGTGTGTAGGGTATCCGTTTTACGCATTTCAAGTGAGGACCTCTTTTACACACATGTGACCACCGCTGCAGTTAAAATGAGGGATTTGCGATCAAAAGGCACCTGAGCTCACTACCATCACAAGGCAGGCATACTGCAAGCCAAGGACCAGAACCAGATATACTGTTATCGAAAAATAATACGCACGTACATTCGGCCATCCGAGGACTAGATGCTCAAATGACCTGCCATCTGAGGACCAAGCGAGTATACATTCAACCGTCTACAGACCAGACGAGGTCGAAGTGGTAAACACCCAACAATCCAAGGAAGCATCACGTACACATTCTATTATCACGGTACCAGGCGCGTACACATTCTACCACCCCAAGACGAGGCGCGTACACACCGTACCATCCGAGGCCCGGGCGAGGACTAACCGTACCATCCGAGGACGATGATCGTACACACCCTACCATCCGAGGACGCGGTGCGTGCACAGCCTACCATCCGAGGACCAGGTGCGTTCACACACTACCGTCCGAGGACCAGGCGTGAACACTACAACCATCCAAAGGCAAGGTGCGTAAACATTCAACCATCCAAGGACGAGGCGCGTTCACACCTTACAATCCGGGGACGATGCGCGTACACACCCTACCATCCGAGGACGCAGTGCATGCACAGCCTACCATCCGAGGACGCAGTGCGTGCACAGCCTACCATCCGAGGACGATGCGCGTACACACCAACCCATCCGAGGACGAGGTGCGTGCACACACAACCGTCCGAGGACCAGGCGTGTACACTACAACCATCCAAATGCAAGATGCGTAGACACCCTTCCATCCGAGGACGAGGCGCGTTCACACCTTACAATCCGAGGACGATACGCGTTCACACCCTACCATCTGAGGACGCAGTGCGCGCACAGCCTACCATCCGAGGACGAGGCGTACGCAGCCTGCCATTTGAAGACGAGGTGCGTACACACTATACTATCAGAGGACGTTACGTGGTCACACGGTACCATTCGAGCACGGAGCGCGTACCTACACTACCATTCGAGGACGAGGCGCGGACACAGCCTTCCATCCGAGGATGAGGCGCGGACATCCCCTACCATCCTAGGACAATAAGGCGCGTTAACACTGTACCATCCGAGGATGAGGCGCGTACGCAGCCTGCCATTTGAGGACGAGGTGCGTACACACCCTACCATCCGATGACAAGGCGTGTTCACTACAACGATCTGAAGGCATAGTGCGTATAGACAGCCTACCATCCGAGGACGAGGCGCGTTCAGACCCTACCATTCGATGACGTGGCGCGTACTCACCCTACAACCTGAGGACAATGCGCGAACACACCCAACCATCCGAGGACGCGGTGCGTGCACACCCTACCATCCGATGCGAGGCGCGTACACAACGCCTCATTCGAGAAGGAGGTGCGCTCACACACTACCGTCCGAGGACCAGGCGTGTACACTGCAACCGGTCAAACACAAGGTGCGTAGACCCCCTACCATCTGAAGACGATGCGCGTTCACATCTAAACTAACCTCCTGTACCTTACCCTAACCTAACCATACTGTCGGTAACGCCGTCGTTTATGCTTTAAAAACTTAAACTAGCCTGCTCCACCCTAACCTGACCGTTGCTGTCGGTAACCACTGTTGGTAACGCAGTACGTGACGCTGTCGATAATACTGCCAGAAACGCTGTCGGTAGCCTATAATAATCTAATCTAACATATCTTACCGCACCAAACCTAAACGTTGCTGTCGGTACACTGTTAAAAATATGTCGGGAATTCACAGCACCTCTGTTGTGAAAAAAGTTGCCAGAACTCTTCGTGAAATTACAACAGTCCTCTGTATTTAAACCAGAACTCTTCGGGAAATTACAACTGCTCTCTGTATTTTAACGAGAACTCTTCGGGAAATTACAACTGACCTCTGTATTTTAACCAGAACTCGTCGGGAAATCACAACTGTCTTCCTGTATTGAAAGAGGACTAGCTTCAAAAATATGGTCGACTGGCTGAAAAATATTTCACTTTGAGGTAGCAGCAAAAGTGTCCTTTTCTGATTACAGAGAAGTGTTGGGATTTCACAGTCGTTCCGTATTGAGGAAGTGCTGGGAAATCACAATAAATTTTTAACAGTGTAACGCTGTCGATAACGCTGTAAGAAACGCTGTCGGTAACGCTGTCGGTAACGCTGTCGGTAACGCGGTCGGTAACGCCGTCGGTACCGCTGTCGGTAACACTGTCAGTAACGCTGTCGGTAACGCTGTCGGTAACGCTGTCGGTAACGCTGTCGGTAAAATGATTCATAGGTGTAAGTAACGGACAAAATACAGCTAAGCTGCAGAGTAGCGCCTCGCAGCGCGAACTATCAGAGGACGAGACATGGTCACACGGTACCATTCAAGCACTTAGCGCGTACCTACCCTACCATCCGAGGACGAGGTGCATACACACCACTTCATCCGAGGACCAGGCGTGTAAATTGCAACTGGTCAAATACAAGGTGCATAGACTCCCTATCATCTGAAGACAATGCGCGTTCACACATAAACTAACCTACTCTACCTTTACCTAACCTAACCGTATTGTCGAGAACGCTGTTGTTAATGCTTTGGAAAACCTTAACTAAGCTGCCCCACCCGTACCTGACCGTTACTCTCGGTAACGCTGTCAGTAACGCTGTCGGTAACGCTGTCGGTAACGCTGTCGGTAACGCTGTCGGTAACGCTGTCGGTAACGCTGTCGGTAACGCTGTCGGTAACGCTGTCGGTAACGCTGTCGGTAACGCTGTCGGTAACGCTGTCGGTAACGCTGTCGGTAACGCTGTCGGTAACGCTGTCGGTAACGCTGTCGGTAACGCTGTCGGTAACGCTGTCGGTAACGCTGTCGGTAACGCTGTCGGTAACGCTGTCGGTAACGCTGTCGGTAACGCTGTCGGTAACGCTGTAGATAAAATGATTCATAGGTGTGACTTACGGACAAAATGCAGCTAAGGAACTATCAGAGGACGAGACGTGGTCACACGGTACCATTCAAGCACGAAGCGCGTACCGACCTAACCATTCGAGGACGAGGCGCAGAAAGAGCCTACCATACGAGGACGCGGCGCGTACACACCTTTTCCTTCAAGGACGAGGCGCGGACATACTGTACCATCTGAGGTCGAGGCGAGTACCTACCGTTCCATCCGAAGACGAGGCGAGTACACACCCTCCAATCCGAGGACGTGGCGTGTACACACTTTTCCATCCGAGTCCCAGGCGTGTACATACCAGTGACGTTAGCTAAGTTGGCAAATTATTGTAAGCACGCCTGTGTGTGAGGCAGACGGGTATACCTGCCTGCCTACTAGGCAAAATGTATTTTCATGATTGGAGAGTTTGCCTAGTAGGCAGGCGGAGATACCCGTACGCTTTATACAGGTGCATGCTTTGAGGATCCGCTGCATTCATACTTAACGTGCCATCCGAAGACTGAATGTTCGGACTGAACCTTCTGCTATCTTGGATGGCTGCTTCTTGTATTCCAGGTAAGAGTGCTTCTTCTGCTTGAACTGAGGGTTGAATTGCCAAACTTTATTATTTTTTTGTTTCAGGTGTAGCTTGAGAAGTATTATACTGTGATGGCAGAGCTCCGAATTATTTTGAGGTAATGTATTTTTAAGTTTCTGAATATTTTATTACAGGTGTATTTATTTTTCATACATAGCAACAACTTTTAAGGGTAAAAGAGCAATTGTTTGTCTTAATAATACATTAGAAATATAACCAAAATATATTGAAAATTATATTTTGGTCAACATCTTGTGGGTTTAAAACTATCCTTTTTAAGGTTTCAATACGTTTGTAAAAAATTGGCTAACATAGTAAATGACTTTAGGTCACAGAGTATTAAATGCTAAAATTTGTATCGTTTTACTATCACAAAAAAAAAAAAAAAAACAACACAATGACAACTAAAAGCAGTCTACTCATCAGTCTTTTACAGGTGTATTTATTTTTCATACATAGGGACAACTAATAAGGGTAAAAGAGCAATTGTTTGTCTTAATAATACATTAGAAATATAACCAAAATATATTGAAAATTATATTTTGGTCAACATCTTGTGGGTTTAAAACTATCCTTTTTAAGGTTTCAATACGTTTGTAAAAAATTGGCTAACATAGTAAATGACTTTAGGTCACAGAGTATTAAATGCTAAAATTTGTATCGTTTTACTATCACAAAAAAAAAACAAGCAGGCCCGCCCTTCCGCCAAACGTCGTTGCCAGCTCCGCTTTGCTACGCTGGCAACTCCGTTCGGCAGGGGGCGTGCCTGCTTGGCCTGCCGGCGGCGTTCGGTCGGGCCTTCGGCCCGACCCCTAAGTCACACAGAAAGTCCTCTTAGCTTGTAAATGATCGGGCCTGCGGCCCGTAAAGGCATTCTCTTCGGAAAGAGGCAGTTTGTAACGGTGAACCACCGAAACTACAGCCCTCCCTTCTGCTTTGAAAACGTGCCGATAGTGACTAAACGGTCAGTTATTCGGCAAAAAAGGGGAGTCGGAAATCTCGATAAATGTCGAAATACGTGAGTTCGGCCTCAGATGGAACGGTCGAACTCGGACTTTATTTGGCAGCAGTTGGCAACACTGAATTACGCTCGTCGAACCAATGTTAATGGTATAGGCGTCGAGGGGTGTCGAAAATTTCAAAAATTGTCGAGATATGTCGAAAATTGTCAAAATATGTAGAAATTCGTAAAAAATGTCGGAAAATCTCGAAATATCTCAGAAATGTTGAGATATATCGAAAAATATGGATAATGTGGAAAAACATCGAAAAACATCGAAAAATGAGGGATAATGTCGAAAAATGTCGAAGAATATCAAAAATTCTAACGCTAACGCGTTAAACGGCCCCCTAGGTCTTAACCGTCTTTTCGCTTCATTTGCTAATTAAAATGTTATCTGGCGGGTCAGCTATCAATAAATGCTTCCGCAAGCAATCATCATAAAAACAGAGATGCAAACAACGATTTTAGTAAATTCTTGTAGGCACCTTGTTAATTTATGTTTTGACTACGGTATTTCTTTCTTGCGCTTCGCTCAGGGGAAATTCTAGAGCTTACCCCTCGGGAGGTTACCCCCTATTTTTAGCCCGCCCTTCTGCTTTGAAAAAGCATAAAAGCGGGCTTATGCAAACGACCTCGTGTCTGTCTGTCTGTCTGTCTGTGTGTCTGTGTGTCTGTCTGTTCCACTAGAAGGAGATGAGCTAGAGACTTGAAATTTTCAGGGTGTCTACAGTTTTACTCCTAGACAACGAAATGCCTACGGCAAATCCTGCCAACCCTCATTAAGGCACTGAAAAAAATTATAAAAGTTTTCACGGAATTAAGAATAAATAAATAATTCAACTTTTTCCAACCCCGTCGACCCGTACCTCTCCGGAAGCGTCTTTTCGCGTCTTGTTCAATGGTGCACACCGTTTTACGAAAAAATGGACCCAGCTTGCGACTACACTGTAAAAAGCATCCGTAATTGGTCCAGTTTTCAACTTTTCTCAACTCCATCGAGCTGCACCTTCCCGGAAGCGTCTTTTCGCGTCCAGTTCGATGGCGCCCACCGTTTTTCGATAAAAAGGACCCAACTCGCGACTACACTGTAAAAAGCACCCAAAATTGACTCACTTTTTAACTTTTACGAACCCCATCGACCCGCACCTCTCTAGAACCGTCTTTTCGAGCGCAATTCAGTGGTGCCAACCGTTTTTAGCCCGCCCTTCTGCTTTGAAAAAGCATAAAAGCGGGCTTATGCAAACGACCTCGTGTCTGTCTGTCTGTCTGTCTGTGTGTCTGTGTGTCTGTCTGTTCCACTAGAAGGAGATGAGCTAGAGACTTGAAATTTTCAGGGTGTCTACAGTTTTACTCCTAGACAACGAAATGCCTACGGCAAATCCTGCCAACCCTCATTAAGGCACTGAAAAAAATTATAAAAGTTTTCACGGAATTAAGAATAAATAAATAATTCAACTTTTTCCAACCCCGTCGACCCGTACCTCTCCGGAAGCGTCTTTTCGCGTCTAGTTCAATGGTGCACACCGTTTTACGAAAAAATGGACCCAGCTTGCGACTACACTGTAAAAAGCACCCGTAATTGGTCCAGTTTTCAACTTTTCTCAACTCCATCGAGCTGCACCTTCCCGGAAGCGTCTTTTCGCGTCCAGTTCGATGGCGCCCACCGTTTTTCGATAAAAAGGACCCAACTCGCGACTACACTGTAAAAAGCACCCAAAATTGACTCACTTTTTAGCCCGCCCTTCTGCTTTGAAAAAGCATAAAAGCGGGCTTATGCAAACGACCTCGTGTCTGTCTGTCTGTCTGTGTGTCTGTCTGTCTGTTCCACTAGAAGGAGATGAGCTAGAGACTTGAAATTTTCAGGGTGTCTACAGTTTTACTCCTAGACAACGAAACGCCTACGGCAAATCCTGCCAACCCTCATTAAGGCACTGAAAAAAATTATAAAAGTTTTCACGGAATTAAAAAAAAATTATTCAACTTTTTCCAACCCCGTCGACCCGTACCTCTCCGGAAGCGTCTTTTCGCGTCTAGTTCAATGGTGCACACCGTTTTACGAAAAAATGGACCCAGCTCGCGACTACACTGTAAAAAGCACCCGTAATTGGTCCAGTTTTCAACTTTCCTCAACTCCATCGAGCTGCACCTTCCCGGAAGCGTCTTTTCGCGTCCAGTTCGATGGCGCCCACCGTTTTTCGATAAAAAGGACCCAACTTGCGACTACACTGTAAAAAGCACCCAAAATTGACCCACTTTTTAACTTTTACGCACCCCATCGACCCGCACCTCTCTAGAACCGTCTTTTCGAGCGCAATTCAGTGGTGCCAACCGTTTTTCAATTTCCAGTGTTGCCAATCGTCAAAACTCAAACATTTCGATTATTTTCGACATTTCTCGATATTTTCCGATATTTTCGACATTTTTCGTTGTTTTTCGAAATTTTGTGATATAATTCGACATTTTCGATATTTTTCGACATTTTCGATAATTTTTGATATTTTTCGATAATTTTCGATAATTTTTGATATTTTTTGACATTTTTGATAATTTTCGATGTTTTTTGATATTTTGCGACATTTTTGACATATTCCGACATATTTCGATATTTGTAAACATTTTTGACAATTTTTGATATTCTTCGACATTTTTCGACATTATCCCTCATTTTTCGATGTTTTTCGACATTATCCATATTTTTCGATAGATCTCAACATTTTTGAGATATTTCGAGATTTTGCGACATTTTTTACGAATTTCTACATATTTCGACAATTTTCGACATATCTCGACAATTTTTGAAATTTTCGACACCCCTCGACGCCTATACCATTAAAATTGGTTCGACGAGCGTAATTCAGTGTTGCCAACTGCTGCCAAATAAAGTCCGAGTTCGGCCGTTCCATCTGAGGCCGAACTCACGTATTTCGACATTTTTTCGAGATTTCCGACTCCCCTTTTTTGCCGAGTAACTGACCGTTTAGTCACTATCGGCACGTTTTCAAAGCAGAAGGGAGGGCTGTAGTTTCGGTGGTTCACCGTTACAAACTGCCTCTTTCCGAAGAGAATGCCTTTACGGGCCGCAGGCCCGATCATTTACATGCTAAGAGGACGTTCTGTGTTACTTAGGGGTCGGGCCGAAGGCCCGACCGAAGGCCGCCGGCAGGCCAAGCAGGCACGCCCCCTGCCGAACGGAGTTGCCTGCGTAGCAAAGCGGAGCTGGCAACGACGTTTGGCGGAAGGGCGGGCCTGCTTGTTATTTCTATTTTTTAAAGAGGCAAAATAAAGAAAATATCTAAAATAATTCGTCTGATTTAAAGTAGTGTTTCCGAGTGTTTACCCCTCGGGAGATTACCCCTATATTTTAAAAATAAATAAATTGGGGAATTTAAAAATAAAATGTAGATTAATCTACTAGAAAAATTAAATGAATTAATGGTGTGTTTCCGGGAGCTGACCCCTCGAGAGGTTACCCCCTATTTTTATTTTTATTTTTATAGAGGCAAAAAAAAAGAAAATATTCAAAATAATTCGACTGATTAAAAGTAGTGTTCCGAGTGTTTACCCCTCGGGAGGTTACCCCTTTATTTAAAAAATAAATAAATTCGGGATTTTATGAAATTATTTGCATTTGACTCGTAGAAGAAGCAAATGAATTATTAGCGTGTTTCCGCGAGGTTACCCTCCTGAGGTTACCCCGTTTTTCTAATTTAAATAAAGAAAGAGAAATGTTTTTAAGCCATCTACTGTGTGTTGCGCGATTTCTCATAGCTAGTCGAGCCACCAGAACCTAGTCTCGCTGAAAGTCTTTTCCATCAAGAGCTCTCCGACGTTTGTGCCGGCGTAGGTCAACACACATACGCAGCTTTACAGTAACCCCAGACAGATTCTAGTTGATTAAATTTATTTAAATCGTTGGCGTATATTCACTCTTTCGTTTTATTTTCATTTGTAGAAAGGAGTCGTTCTATTTGGATCGGGCCGAAAGTGAATTGCACCTACCTCAAGAGGTGCAAGCGAATTATTTGGTTATTTCTTGCTAGGGTCTTGGTTAGGATTCCTTTAGCTTTTTATTATGATCCGGTGTCCCAGTGGTATGTGGTCATATCAGTCAGGAATGGCTGCTAGTTCAAATTCGAGACTTGAAAGCAGGTTGGTAAAATATAAATTTGCCTTCCATTACCAGTGCTGTGCTGTTTGGCATACTAAAATTCCTCTTTGATTGTTCCAGCGTCACTTTAAAATGGTTGACGCCAATGTTGATTCACGACCATGATTCCGTGTGGATTATATTTAAAAAAGAACCAGTGCTTCCAGACTAGTCGGCCTGCACTCTTAGATGCACTTGCAGGAAACACGGGCTCACTTTTTTTATGCATGTAATGCTCAAAAGAAAATGAATGGAAATGGAAATGCATCAGCATTTTGGCTGCTCTGCAATCATGTCTCCTTCTGGATGTTGTAGTGTCAAGTATGGTTTGGTATGGTAAGTGTCTGAGTAGTGCAATGGTATGTCTGAAATGTGCAAGTTTTAACCATTGTCTCATTCACCTACATGTTTTGGCCTCCTTCCAAATGTAGCCATACATATCAGTTCCTTGCTACAAACTACTTCGACAAGAAGGTGGCTCAGATACTGTGTACACTGAACAATGTAAAAGTAAAAGCTAATGTATACATCTTTGAGTGAATCTGTGGTGAGTTTATTATGGTTTCAGCAAGTTCATAAAAGAAAACGTGCATATTTTGTTTGACCCTGTTTTTTTTTCCTAGAAGGAGAACCAAGGATGTGAGGTTCGTTATGTGGGCAACCATACCCTGAAATATGTGAGGTGTTTAGTGATTTTCTGCAAGCTGTGTCAGGCAAGCTTCAACCTTTTTCTTTTGTTCTATGACCTGTCTCCCTAAGTTGTTCTACTACAATGAAAATATTTTTACAATTGCAGTTGCTCGATGAAGCCATCGCAATCACCCATCTTTGGTGTGAACTCTTCAGAGCTTTATCCTTTAGGAGGAAATGTGTAAAGACTGGAATGTGCTGCCTTGGTATGAGCTCGTTGATAGTTCTACAGGAGAATTTGGTTTTAGTAAAACATGCATATCAAAATGAATCGGGCAACAGCTTGGCAATCAGGAGCATCTTGTCTCAAGAGGCATGTTACTGAGAGGTATGTTGAGGAAATGAATTGTGTGTGTGCCTTAACCTATAGTATGTAGGAATACTGGTGCTGTCTCTGGAACTGTGTCGCACTGTCTGTGGCATGATAAACTTTTAATCTATAAACTTACTTGCGTGAGATGTAATATTTTGTGTATTAGGTACAGTTTTACTTACCCTTAGTGTTATTCTTTTCACAGTGTGATTTCCTCTGAAGCTGCTTGTCGAAAATGACAAGACCAGGCCGAAGGAAATGTTTGGCAAGAGTCTCCCAGGAATCGTCGTCGAGGATGTAGTCTTTAAAGAGAAGACTGTAATATTCTACATGAGAATGAACTCCTTGGTAGTTTTGTGCACATAACAGATAGTTTTACCGAGGTCAAAGCTGATGTATGTTAATTACTACCACTTTGACTAGTAATATTCACATGTGGATCTTATTGCTGAGCTCACCACAAACCTATTTCATTGGTTCCAGATTTTAATGAAGCATTTTCTCAAAAGACACTCATCGGTTCTCTGTAGGATACACGAACTTTACCGTTGTTTGCAGAGATGAAAGTACAAGACCGTGTTCCCAAAATTTTGCTTTTGCTAATGCTGCCAAAGGTAAATTACGTTAACATGAGCAATTTCTTAATGAGCCGGAAAGAGATACATTATGTCCGTCAAGAATGTAATGATTAGAGGTTTGGGTATCTGTATATAACACTTTAAACATGCCTTTTTGCATTGATATGTTGGAAGCAATCAAAGTGTTAATTAATTAAGCTTCAGACGATATCAGTCTCCTATGATATTGTTGTAGCCTTGATTCATGTTGGTTCAAATTGCACGATGCCTCTGTGTTCTATGCGGATTGTGTGATTTGAACCAATTGAAGAAAAACAGGACTAAAGCAAGATCAGGAGGTTCCATTACTGCCCATGCTAATGAAATTTGCTGTTTCTGTAAGCAAAGTACGTGCAGTCCTGCTTGATTCCACTCTTTCATTTAATTTTTCTTTCTGCTTGCTTATTTGAAGATGCGGAATGTCAAGCTCATGACCTATGTGGGAATGGCTTATGGCTGTGTGAAAATGTAATATTGCCAGAACATGATGTGAGGATCAATGTTTAAGTAGGAGTGAACCAGTTGTATTACTGTAATATTTTGACGCCTTTCTTTTGGTGACTGGTGTGTAGTATGTTCAACATGTGATCTTTCCATTAATTCTGGAAGTTGAATTGATTTTGTATATACCCTGAAATGAAATAAGTTTTCTTTTAATTTATCTTGTTGATTAATGTTTTGATCAACTTTATACAGCATTTACAAGACATGATATTTGATTGTATTCTTGTGTTTGATATAGTAGAGACTCTTGGTTGTACTTTGCGCCTTTGTAACACTTTATTGCCTATGTTTTGATGACTCGTGTGTTCAACATGTGATCTTTCCTCTAGTCCTGCAAAGTAAAAGTAAATTTTCATTGTAAATAATTCAACCATTTTTTTTTCTTATTTTGTGAAGGCTTGTTTATCGTCTGTTCAAGACATAATCTTTGATCGTCTACTTGATAGCAAACTATAGAATTATTTTTTGTCTTATTCAATTAAAAGTTTGGAACCAACCTTCCTATCAATACCTATTCAACTTCAATGCTCAGGTATACTCTCAAATGCCCCAAATTAGAAGAGGATTGTGAGGGACATCTATAATAATGTGTACCTCAACCGTTTCTTTTGTGCATTTCCCTCTCCTCTTTTGCCTTTAAACCCTCTCACAGAAACTGTTTCTCTGCAGTACATCATTATCTGTCTGCTACAAAGAAATATACCTCTGTGACATAATTAAAGAAGGGCATTGTATCTATGTTAAAGTCTTTGGAAATCTTATGAAATGTTGGTCACACGCAAAGGTATGGTGTGACCATGGACCTCAATGATCTTTGGTGCAGCTAAATCCCATACCGTCCTCTAATTTCAAAACTTGCCAGTTAATGGCGCCCCCCGAACGAGTCATCATTTAAATTTGATGTGACCTACAAGGCAGAGTAACTGTAGATACTCCAAGCTGACTGGAGCATCTCTGGTTGCTCCCAGGTTACAGTTAACCTCCTTTGCACGCATTTGCACGGAATTCGCCCAGTGCTTCAGAAGCTTGTGCTGCCTTGGCGTCCCGCAGGGAACAGGTGTGTCCCCGCAGCTACCGGTGAGGGGTGACGGCCGCTCAGCTGCTCGCTCTGCTCAGCTGACCGGTGCGGGGACCGCACCCCAGCGCACTCTGCGCTCCCTAGCGCGGCGGCCGGCGGAAGCTTCCGGGCCCCGGCGCGCCTGGTTGCCCACCTCCCAGGCGACTGGAGCCTGGCTGGTTGCCTATCTCCCCGGCGCGGCCCACTGCCTACGCTACACCCCCGCGTCTCGCTCCCACGCAACGCCTGGGACGCAGCGGTACGGCGGAGGCCGACATGCCGCTGACAGTGCTGGCGTCGTGGGGATAGGGGTGTGGGCCATGTCCAGGTGGTTTGCGCTGCAGGTGGTTACCACCGACCGGCCCGCCCGTTCTTGTAAGCGGACGAGGAGGGTGCGTGGAGGGGCGCAGGCAGCGGTGGAGCCCTCCGACTAATGTCCTCACGGACAATCCGAGGACCCGGAAGACCTACGCCGTCTTCGAGGAGAGCCCCCGCCCCGCTCCGACCAATAGCTAGTGGTCGCAACCTTCGCCGGGCGCGCGCCCCAGGAGCAGGAAGGCCCGGCGCAGAGCAAGGCGGGCGCGGCGCGGTGGCCGGTGGGGCTGCTCTGCGACAACCCCGAGGTCTAGGGGCGCTACCAGGCGGTGTTGGACGCGGCCCTCCGTCAGCTGGCGGCGCTGCGGCAGGAGCTCGGGTGGGAGAAGCTGCAGAGGGCGCTGGAGACCGCGACCACCGCTACCCTGCACCTGCAGACACCGCAGTGGCAGGAGGCCCTGCACAGGTCTCACGAGCAGCCCAGCCCCAGCGGTTTGCAGGCCAGGGCGGACCTTCGTGTGGCTGACGCGGCTCGACAGGTGGCTTTGCGGCAGCACGAGCGTGACGAGGAGGCCCGCTCGTTCGCGACGTTCGAGACCGTCCGGGGAGTGAAGCTGGAGCCGGACCAGCGGCTGCGGGCTGCCTTCCGCTATCTTCGGAAGGCGAAGCGGGACTGGAGGGAGGTGGTCCAGCGGCAGGCCCAGGGTGCCACAACGGGGACCCTTTCCGAAGAGCCTCATCCATCAGCAACAGCGCCGACAGCCCAGCAGCTCGCGGGGTACGCCGGGAAACTGTCCAGGTGTACGGCCCCCGGGCCGAGGACGGAGTAGCGCTCCAGAGTCTTCCCGGAAGCGTAGAAGGTCTCTCTCCAGCACCCTATCCAAGAAGCCCCGGCCTGCCTCGGTCGAAGTCTACCGGCCCATCTCGCTGTGCAACGTGGCGTCCAAGCTGGTCACCACACACCTGAATAACCTGCTCGAGGAGGTGGTGCCCGGCATGCCCTCCTGCCAGGCGGGCCTCCAGGCGGGCCGGCCTACCACCGACCATATCTGGACTGTCCTGCTGCTGCTAGAGGAGCACTGGAAGCCGGGCGCGGCGTTCCAAATCATGGGCCTTGACGTCAAGGTCCACAAGCAGGGCGTGGTGGACGTCCTGCAACAGCACGGGGGTCCCGGCGGTGCTCATCAACCGCGTCCTGGCACTGGCCCTCGCCGTCCAGGACTTGCGAGCGCTGCAGGCGCCAGGTGACGTCAACGGTGCTCCGCTGCCGGGAGGTACAGCGTCGTGGACACTTACAAGAGCCTTAATACGGAGAGCATCCGTGGATGCACAAGACGCGCGCTGCTCTGCGCGGTTCAGCGTCGTGGACCCCAACAAGATCCTGAGCATGGAGCAGACAATAGCGCCGGGCGCGCACCGCCCTGCGCGATACAGCATCGTGGACGCCAACAAGAGCCTGAGTTTACGGTCGGGAGCAGCAACGATGTGCTGAACATGTTCAGTATATCGTGGTCGCAGCGGAAATGACCGGGAGATTTTGGGTGTTTGTGAACACCCGCCTGCCGGGGCCAGTAGCTGCTGTGCTGTGTCATGAACAACCCCATCCGAAGACAAGGTGGCGGTGCGTAGCACGGACCCTTCACAAGCAAAACACTTTTAGGAAGCAGGACGCAATACAGTGTATGAAGCGTTAACATGTGTGCAGTAGATTGTTGAAAATAAGTAATTTATCACACCAGACACTTTGATGTGTCCTGACGTCGAAAAGCGTTTTGCTTGTTATGGGTCCGTGCTACGCGCCACCACCTTGTCTTCGGACAGAGCAAGCTGTTCATTGGGTTGTTCGTAAGCACCCAGGGGACAGGAGCACGGAGTGGGCTGGACGGGGCGCCGTGCAGGTAGGCAGCCCGTCGCCTCTCGCGCTAGCTTGGTGGCCTACCAGCTGATGCGGCAGGCGTTAGCGTAGCTCTGTACTCAGGGAACCATAAATGTGACTGATCCGGACGTCCACGTGCGGCACTTCGCCTTCCTGTGCCGGGACGCACTGCTGGCGGAGGTGCATGTCTACGGCGTCCAGTTCACGGCGTTCGGAGCATACCTGCCATCGGACGGAGCCGCGGGCCCTGGACGCGCTGGCGGCAGCCCTGGCGACGCCGCAGCCGGCCAAGTGGAAGGTGCTCCTTGCTGACTTCAACGCGCACCTGGGCCGAGGAGAGCCGCGGGACGTCCTGAAACTTAACTTCCACCATGCCGACACCAACACAGTCGTGGCGGAACTGCTCGCCCTCGCCCGCCTCCATCGCCTGCAGCTCCTCACCACCCTTGAGCACGCTGCCGCTGACGAACTGCTATCTACAGTTAGGAGAGCGTAGTCCGAGAGCGTGAGAGTGCACGCTAAACCCTTATGCATTTTATTGTGCATAAATATGCAGGATTTTAAGCAACCATAAGTGTATGCACAATTTCATGCATAACTATGTACAAGTTGTGCATAGTTATGCACAATTTGTACATAATCATGCACGAAAATTGTGCAAAATTATGGTTGCTTACAAATCTGCATGCTTATGCCCAACAAAATGCATAAGGGTTTAGTGTGTGAGGGCGTGAGCGTGACGCTCGGGACCAGAGCGCAGGAGAAGGACGAAGGCACTCACCCGGGCCCCCTCTCCAACGGCTCTCTGCTGCAGACCAACGACTGCGTGAAGCAGGACGGCGACCGGGGGCTCAAGGGGTGTTCACACTGCCCTACTACATGCGCGCGATCCCGTCCCGCTCTGCCCACAGGCGCAGGCGCAAAGAGACGGGCAGGCTGACGACGCGCACGTTGAAGGCGAGGGCGCGGCGGGCGGGTAGCTGACGGGCAGGTGACGGGCAGGCTGACGACGCGCACGTTGAAGGCGAGGGCGCGGCGGGCGGGTAGCTGACGGGCAGGGAGACGGGCAGGCTGACGACGCGCACGTTGAAGGCGAGGGCGCGGCGGGCGGGTAGCGGACGGGCAGGTGACGGGCAGGGAGACGGGCAGGCTGACGGGGATATACCTGTTCACAGTGTGAACATCCCGAGTGCGCGCGTGCACTCGCCTATGCCTAAGCCCACTGCGCGCGCGCACTCAGGGAGCGCCAAGCCGATCACTCGATTTTTCGCACTGCCTCTGATCAGTCTGAGACCTTTTTTAAGTGCAGAGTGTTAGCAGGAGGTTATAACGGGTTCGACAAAAGTTTGCCATGAAATGAAACATTATTCATGCCCATGGTTTGTACCAGAAATTGTCACACAGTTTTTATGTGAGAGGGTAACTATTATGTCGCTCTCCAATAGAAGCAGCTGCTCCTGTATATGAAATGTGAACCCTGTTGAGTTCAATCCCGTTTGAGATGTTCATCATTGAATTTTGTCTAACCACAAGCTTTAATTTAATTTAATTGCTTAGGGTGGCTGTACTGGGGGTACTACGTTAAGACCTCCACGGCCGCCTGCTCCTGCTGAGAGTAACTGTAGATACTCCCAGTGAGCTGGAGCATCTATGGTTACTCCCCTGTTGCAGTTTACCCCATTTGTGAGGTCTGCTGGCATCCGCAGTGCTTCATCAGCTTGTGCTTAGGGGTATATACTGGGACCTACGCCGGCACAAACGTCGGAGAGCTCTTGATGGAAGAGACTTTCAGCGAGACTAGGTTCTGGTGGCTCGACTAGCTATGAGAAATCGCGCAACACACAGTAGATGGCTTAAAAACATTTCTCTTTCTTTATTTAAATTAGAAAAACGGGGTAACCTCAGGAGGGTAACCTCGCGGAAACACGCTAATAATTCATTTGCTTCTTCTACGAGTCAAATGCAAATAATTTCATAAAATCTCGAATTTATTTATTTTTTAAATAAAGGGGTAACCTCCCGAGGGGTAAACACTCGGAACACTACTTTTAATCAGTCGAATTATTTTGAATATTTTCTTTTTTTTTGCCTCTATAAAAATAAAAATAAAAATAGGGGGTAACCTCTCGAGGGGTCAGCTCCCGGAAACACACCATTAATTCATTAAATTTTTCTAGTAGATTAATCTACATTTTATTTTTAAATTCCCCAATTTATTTATTTTTAAAATATAGGGGTAATCTCCCGAGGGGTAAACACTCGGAAACACTACTTTAAATCAGACGAATTATTTTAGATATTTTCTTTATTTTGCCTCTTTAAAAAATAGAAATAAAAATAGGGGGTAACCTCCCGAGGGGTAAGCTCCAGTATATACCCCCTCCCGAGGGGGTCGCATACTTTCCCCTACCAAAATCTCTCCTACCGAAGAAATATTAAAAATAGAATTTAAAAAGAAAAAATAATAATAATAAATAAATTTCAGCGAGAATAAATAATTATAAATTAATTATAAAATAAAAATAAATGGAATCGAAAATCATGGGTCGATGCGGGAAGTCCCCCCTCCGGGAGGTCCCCCCTGAACATTTTATTATTTCTTTTGAATAAATATATTGGGGTAATAAAATATAATAAGATATTCCAATATATTAAAAATATTATCTTAGCGCGCCGAGCGATTTCTCATACCGTTTCCGACGCGGCGTTCGTGAATCCCGCTGTCCCAGCGCGATATTTGAAAACCGAGATGGGCAACCAATCATGTGTGGCGGTTTACTTCAAAAATAAAAATAATAAAAAAAATATATATTTTTTTTTTTACAAAAAAAATGTTGTTACCATCCTAACTGTCGTTCTATTGCTTCCCTCCGACAAAAAAAAATCTCATTTCATAACAAGGAGGGTGGGGGTGGCCTGGGTGGGACTAGCCCGCCTGGGTCGTGGCGAGTGGCAAGGCTCCTCGTGCCCCCGCCCGGGAGGCGTGGGGTCGTGGGTTGCAGTGTGCAGTGCATGATGTACCGCCATCGCCCCATGTCTCCTTCCTCTGCTAATACGTCCGAACGCGTTCTGCGGGCATATTGTCGTTTGCGGCACTAATCCCCCAGGTCAGAAGGGTCGAGTTGCGATTGCGGCGGGGCCGAGGGCCCGGATTTGCGTTTGCGGCGCGGGCGCGGAAAAACCGAGGGAAGAAAGAGAAATTTCTCTCCTGACTGCGTACGGAACCGTGGATGTGTCGATTGCGGCGCTGGAGGTGAGGGAAGGAGCAGGCGGCCGCTCGCTATAGGCACCGAAGGGGAGGGGCGTCTCTCTCACTGAATAGGATTAGTAATAAGGATGCACTCTATTTACTTATTCTCAAAACAATACATTGAGTGATACATTGAGTGATGAACCTGCAAAAAAATATAATTAGCTAAGCGATTGCGAGGTCTATTACTCCAGTGACCATCGCGAAGCAAGTCGCGAAGCCTGTTACGCGAGACGTAACTAGACGTAACAAAAAGAAAAAAAAATAGACAAATAAATAAATAAACTAGTACCAGTTTGGTATTCTTCACTTCTATGTTGGAGTATTGCTCCTACCCTCTCAGAGAGATGCCCCTGCCTCCCCCCTCGCCTCGCCAGAGGTAGCTCGGAGCAAGTCAGCAGCCTCTTCCCTCCTCCAGCGCCGCATTCGACACGTACGCCCGAACGCAGCCTGGAGAGAGATTTCTCTTTCTTCCCTCGGTTTTTCCCTTCGCGCGCCGCAAACGATGCATGACTCCCGGGCGCGCCGCAATCGCAACTCGACTTTTCTGACCTGGGGGATTAGCGCCGCAAACGACATACAACCGTTCTGCGGAACCCAGGGCCCAGGGCAGCCGACTGATTCAGAAGATCTCTCTCATCTCTCCGTCCTTGTTGCACCTACAGCGGTGCCCTACGCTGGCCATGGTAGCGCTCCATGAGTGCGACGAGGGCAGAGGTATGAAAGCGGTCTTCGGATTCGCCCGTCAGCACGAAGTCGCTCACCGCACCGGAAGCGCTCTGCAGGCCCCGCCCCGCCCCGCCTCGCCCCGCCCCAATCCAAGTGTGTGAATGTCGCACACTTGTAGGCGTGCGAGGATTCATTCGTGCTCTTGGCCACTTAAAGGTGTGAATTTTCCTAGTATATACACACTTTGGGTGGCCAAGTGTACGAATGAATCCTCGCACACCTACAAGTGTGCGATATCGTACACTTGGATTTCCAGAGCAGGGAAGAGCAGAGAGAGCAGAGGAAGAACAGAGCAAAGCCTACCCGGAGAACACGCCGCGCGCGCAGGGCTGTTGTAGAGCGCCTGGCGGGGTAGGCAACCGCTCGCACTAGCGTGCCTCCGGTGCTGCCTACGCTGCGCTGAGCTGGAACGTGGCGTGTCGCGGTCTCCACAGGGAAACAATCAGTGTTGTCCCCGCGAGGAAGTCCTCGAGGCGGGGCGGTGCGTGGGCGGAGCCGCGCCGGTATAATAGATATTAGAGCTTTTCGGGTACTTTCAATAGTCGGTTCAGTTGAAGCTAACTCTAGCCGCCACTGTTGTAGCTACAACTGTGTAGCTACAAACAGGAACGTCCGGAGAACGCGTTCGGACGTATTAGCAGAGGAAGGAGACATGGGGCGATGGCGGTACATCATGCACTGCACACTGCAACCCACGACCCCACGCCTCCCGGGCGGGGGCACGAGGAGCCTCGCCACTCGCCACGACCCAGGCGGGCTAGTCCCACCCTCCTTGGTATGAAATGAGATTTTTTTTTGTCTGAGGGAAGCAATAGAACGACGGTTAGGATGGTAACAACATGTAAAAAAAAATAATTTTTTTTATTATTTTTATTTTTGAAGTAAACCGCCACACATGATTGGTTGCCCATCTCGGTTTTCAAATATCGCGCTGGGACAGCGGGATTCACGAACGCCGCGTCGGAAACGGTATGAGAAATCGCTCGGCGCGCTAAGATAATATTTTTAATATATTGGAATATCTTATTATATTTTATTACCCCAATATATTTATTCAAAAGAAATAATAAAATATTCAGGGGGGGACCTCCCGGAGGGGGGACTTCCGGACGTTTCCCAAAATCATTAAAAAACAATTTAAAAAGATAAAAAAATAATGAAGTGAGTTAAAATATTTAAATATATATATTTTTTTTTTTTTACAAAAATTCTATTTAAAATAATTTGTTGGAAAACAGAGAAATGTCGTCTGTTTTTTTTTCTCTCTCTCTTCCCGTCCATGTTGCGGCCTTTCCCGGAGGCGACAACTTCCCACGCCACTGCTGCTCCTCCCTTCCGTTTCGTTTCTCATCCCATCACCAAGAGGGCTGCCGCGAGGCTATCTCCTAGTGACCATGAGGGCGTGGGGTATTTCTGAAGTCCTGCCTCAGTACCGAGGGGTCCATCACACCCCGTTTGCCAAGCTGCTTTTGTACATTTCGAAAATTTTTATCCTAAACACTTGGTGATCAGTACTGGTAATCGGTAATCGTGTGTAAAGGTCTTGAACCGAGTGATGGACCCCTTGCTCGCTCAGTAAACGCGAAGGGGTAGTCGAAAGTGGCGGGAAAGGGAGGGGGTGTTTCGTGTGTTGCCTACATTCTGGGGGAAAACTTCAAAATTTTAATGTTATTTCGACGAATTGCAGCACCGAAAATTTGGGTTCCATTCTTAGATCATATGAGGAGGTGAGGGGGAAAGGTGACAGCAGGGGAAGGGTCACGTTTCCTCCAATCGGCCCCCCTCCCCCCTTCTTCTCCCAAAATCACCCATGATACACACCAAATGCCACCCGCCTTCGTCTCACCTCTTCGTTTCTGATACCTGTGGGATGTCAAGGGCAATTCGTCAGAAACTCGGAACTATCCCTATTGATTGAAACTGAGTATGATTGACGCCAGTTGAAATTGCGTGCTTGATTTCATCTGTCAGTGAAATGTAATGATTGTTTCGAAATCGCCACGGTCTATAACTCTGATAGTCATGATTACACTTTCTCTGGAAATTACCGGTAATCAGATTAATCAGATTGCATACATTCCTATTTGTGATTTTTTTTCCTTATTTAATTTTTACCAGTGCTTTGGTGTTACTCCTTTGAAAACAAGGTGGAAATGACAGCAGGAATTTGAAAGTTGCTTGAATAAGAAGTTAGTTGTACGTACATCTTTTTGTAATTGGCTGAGCGATAGCGAAGCCTATTACGCCACTGGAGTGCTAAAAAAGTTCAATGTCCGTCTGTCTGTCTGTGTGTCTGTCTGTCTGTCTGTTCGCACGATAACTCGAGAACGAGTCAAGATATCGACCTGAATTTTTTACTGTAGCTTCTTGGCCTAAAAAGCTCGGACGAGTTCGAATATGAACTCTCTGGCTAAAAAATTGACCCTGCTAAAAATTGATTTATATTTAAAAAAAAAATAGATTTTAAAAATTACGAAATTTTATGATGTCCTAAGAGGTATCTCGGCAAGTTGCGACCCTTTGGGCGAAAATTTCGTCCGTTTTGCTCTATCTCTTACTGTTTAGCCGGTACAGCGGTAAATGTGGACGAAAAGTCGTCAAAATGCATGTTGGGTGTCGTTTTCAGGGTAATTTGTCGAGATGCGATCCTTTGGGCGAAAATTTTGTCCGTTTGGCCGTTTCTTTTACCGTTTAGCCGCTTTAGCGCATAATTTGGATGAAAAGTCGTTAAAATGCATATTGGACGTAGTTTTCGGGGTAAAAAGCGTCCTAAGTTGGCTGAGCGATAGCGAAGCCTATTACGCCACTGGAGTGCTAAAAAAGTTCAATGTCCGTCTGTCTGTCTGTGTGTCTGTCTGTGTGTCTGTTCGCACGATAACTCGAGAACGAGTTAAGATATCGACCTGAAATTTTTACTGTAGTTTCTTGGCCTAAAAAGCTCGGACGAGTTCAAATATGAACATTCTAGCTCAAAAATTGACCCTGCTAAAAAAAGATTCATATTTTTTTTAAAAAATTGGATTTTAAAAATTACAAAATTTTATAGTGTCCTAAGGGGTACCTCGGCGAGTTGCGATCCTTTGGACGAAAATTTCGACCGTTTTGCTCTATCTCTTACTGTTTAGCCGCTACAGCGGTAAATGTGGACGAAAAGTCGTCAAAATGCATGTTGGGTGTCGTTTTCAGGGTAATTTGTCGAGATGCGACCCTGTGGGCGAAAATTTTGTCCGTTTGGCTCTACGGAGAACGTTTTGGGCGCTCGTCCCCTTTTCGTAAAAATTGGAAAATAGGTAACATTATGTAAAGAGGCGAGCGGGGGTCCAGGGGGCGGCAGCCCCCTGGCTTAAATGAGTAAATCTTAAATCATGCAGGCTCGTAACAAAGAAAAGCGGGGCTCCTTGGGGCGGAAGCCCCCTGGCTTAAGTGAGTACAGTAAATCTTAAATCATGCAGGCTCGCCAGCGCCGCAGGCCTAGGTATATGTACGCAGGCCCGTCGCAGCGTAACAGTGTTTTGCGAGATATCGCGAAGCCTGTTACGAGAGACGGTGTCTGGCGTACATCTACCTAGTTGTAATTGGCTGAGCGATAGCGAAGCCTATTACGCCACTGGAGTGCTAAAAAAGTTCAATGTCCGTCTGTCTGTCTGTGTGTCTGTCTGTCTGTCTGTTCGCACGATAACTCGAGAACGAGTCAAGATATCGACCTGAATTTTTTACTGTAGCTTCTTGGCCTAAAAAGCTCGGACGAGTTCGAATATGAACTCTCTGGCTAAAAAATTGACCCTGCTAAAAATTGATTTATATTTTTTTAAAAAATAGATTTTAAAAATTACAAAATTTTATGGTGTCTTCATACGTATTTCGGCGAGTTGCGACCCTCTGGGCGAAAATTTCGTCCGTTTTGCTCTATCTCTTATTGTTTAGCCGCTGCAGCGGTAAATGTGGACGAAAAGTCGTCAAAATGTATGTTGGGTGCCGTTTTCATGGTAATTTGTCGAGATGCGACCCTTTGGGCAAAAATTTTGTCCATTTGGCTCTACGGAGAACGGTTTGGGCGCTCGTTACCTTTTCGTAAAAATTGGAAAATATGTAACATAATGTAAAGAGGCGAGCGGGGGTCCAGGGGGCGGCAGCCCCCTGGCTTAAATGAGTAAATCTTAAATCATGCAAACTCGTATCAAAGAAAAGCGGGGGTCTAGGGGGCGGCAGCCCCATGGCTTAAGTGAGTACTGTAAATCTTAAATCATGCAGGCTCGCCAGCGCCGCAGGCCTAGGTAGATGTACGAAGGCCCGTCGCAGCGTAACAGTGTTTTGCGAGATATCGCGAAGCCTGTTACGAGAGACGGTGTCTGGCGTACATCTACCTAGTCATAGGTAATCGGTGACCATGCTCTTCCCTCGGGAAGAAGTATGACCGTAGCTGTCTTGATACTTATCTACTTAAGTCCAGCACCACAAGAGCAGTTTAGACGTTTTGGTGGTTCAAACGCAGTTTTCCCGATAATGTGTGGTACCTACAGATGCGCATTGTGGACGCAAGTGCGTGTGTGAAGTTTCAGTATGATCAGTGTCGCGGTGCGGAAGATATCAGTGATTTTGTGTGATTTCCTCGCCGGAGCGTTGTAGCGTCCCCTCTCAAGTGGCAGCCGTGGCAGCAGAGTGAGCAGCTGTGGGGCCGGGCGGTGTTTGGGGCGACGGTAAAAAAAGTTTCTTGAATTTCAAGATCAGGTCTTGGTTCTTATGGAGAACGTCAATGGGATCTAAGACTGAGTCTTGAAATTCAAGAAACTTTTTTTACTGTGGCCTCTGGCCTCGTCGCCCGCCAGGCCGAGCCGGAGATTTTACGGTGCCGGGCGGCGAGGGTCTACGGCGTCAGAGCGGAGCGGCTTGCAGCCATGTGTCGCCTTAGTGCAATATCAGAGTCAGAGTGCAGTGTCAGTGCAGTGTCCAGGGAGGGATCAGTGCAAGTAATTTATGCAGTGTTAGTGTTATTCACGCGCAGTATTTAGTGCTAGCGATGTGTGCAGTGGAAGAGCAACCGGCAGTCATGCCGTGTGTAGAGTAGTATACGATTGCAACTTGTACGAGCAGCCGACTACACGGTAAAAATAATGTCTATTATTTTTGAGGAAAAAGGGAAAAATTTGAGGAACTTCCGTAATTGGGGGGAAACCCCTCAGATTTTAAGGAAGACTCTTCAAAAAATTAGGGAAATCTCCACAAATTTTGAGGAGACTTCCTCAAAATGTAATGAGTTTTCCTCAAAGTATTCAAGGTCCTCAAAGTTTTCCCTTTTTCCTCAAATAATCAGACATTGTTATAACCGTGTGCCCGTGAGTAACAAGTTTAACGTTTTGGCATTCCCTCCTAGCCACGCCCGAGACGGTGCGGCGTTCCCAAGCCCAAGCCACGCCAGACGCAGCCTCCTCCCCCCGCACCATGCATACAGCCCCCCCTCCCAGGAGCGTATTAAGGTCCGACCGACAGGGGGGGCGGTGCCCTTCAGGTTGCCTACATACAGGGGTTTTGTAGCACAATTTGCCTACCTTTCAGGCGGCTGTCTAGAGGCCACAGCGATCGCCCCTTATACGCGCCTGCCCCCTCCCCCCACCCGGCTGGATACAGGCCGCCGGGAAAGCTCGCGGTCCGCGCGTCCTGCCGCGCAGGAATCTCGCGTACCGCAGATCCTCTGTGGGTCCGTCGCGGACTGCGAGCAACCCACGAGAGGATCCGCGGACCTCGACCTTCTCCCGGAGCGTGTAAAGTTAAGTACGCGTGAGCGTTCACGTGAGGTGAGCGCTCACGTGAGAACTGTGCGGGGCCTTACACTTAACAAACTTGACAACATTTTTGAAGAATTACAATCTCCGTACTCTCCCCTTTCCAAAAATGTATGGGTTTCTGAATTTTCAGGTCATTCGGCTTAGTATAAGTGACGCACGCATGAGTGCTCACGTGAGATGAGCGTGGGAGTGCCAAGGAGATACACACTATTCTAAGAGAAATGACCTGAAAATAGACATACACGTACATTTTTGGAAAGGTAAGAGTACAGAGATTGAAAGTTTTCGAAAACATTTGCAATTTCGCTTTGTATTAGGCCCCGCACAGTTCTCACGTGAGCGCTCACCTCACGTGAACGCTCACTCGTGCTTTGCTATATTCAATTAAGAAATGTTCGTTTCCACGCTCAGCGCAGCGCGTGCTCACGCGGGCCTGAGGCGGGCGAGGGGCAGGGAGCGGGGAGGGGAAGCTGAGCGTCGCGCCGCTCCTCACCCTGCTCCCCGCTCCCCCGCTTGCCCACCTCACGCCCGCGTGAGCGCGCGCTGCGCTGAGCGTGGAAACGAACATTTCTTAATTGAATATAGCAAAGCACGAGTGAGCGTTCACGTGAGGTGAGCGCTCACGTGAGAACTGTGCGGGGCCTAATACAAAGCGAAATTGCAAATGTTTTCGAAAACTTTCAATCTCTGTACTCTTACCTTTCCAAAAATGTACGTGTATGTCTATTTTCAGGTCATTTCTCTTAGAATAGTGTGTATCTCCTTGGCACTCCCACGCTCATCTCACGTGAGCACTCATGCGTGCGTCACTTATACTAAGCCGAATGACCTGAAAATTCAGAAACCCATACATTTTTGGAAAGGGGAGAGTACGGAGATTGTAATTCTTCAAAAATGTTGTCAAGTTTGTTAAGTGTAAGGCCCCGCACAGTTCTCACGTGAGCGCTCACCTCACGTGAACGCTCACGCGTACTTAACTTTACACGCTCCGGGAGAAGGTCGAGGTCCGCGGATCCTCTCGTGGGTTGCTCGCAGTCCGCGACGGACCCACAGAGGATCTGCGGTACGCGAGATTCCTGCGCGGCAGGACGCGCGGACCGCGAGCTTTCCCGGCGGCCTGTATCCAGCCGGGTGGGGGGGGGGAGGGGGCAGGCGCGTATTAGAGGCGATCGCCCCCCCCCTGTGGCCTCTAGACAGCCGCCTGAAAGGTAGGCAAATTGTGCTACAAAACCCCTGTATGTAGGCAACCTGAAGGGCACCGCCCCCCCCTGTCGGTCGGACCTTAATACGCTCCTGGGAGGGGGGGCTGTATGCATGGTGCGGGGGGAGGAGGCTGCGTCTGGCGTGGCTTGGGCTTGGGAACGCCGCACCGTCTCGGGCGTGGCTAGGAGGGAATGCCAAAACGTTAAACTTGTTACTCACGGGCACACGGTTATAACAATGTCTGATTATTTGAGGAAAAAGGGAAAACTTTGAGGACCTTGAATACTTTGAGGAAAACTCATTACATTTTGAGGAAGTCTCCTCAAAATTTGTGGAGATTTCCCTAATTTTTTGAAGAGTCTTCCTTAAAATCTGAGGGGTTTCCCCCCAATTACGGAAGTTCCTCAAATTTTTCCCTTTTTCCTCAAAAATAATAGACATTATTTTTACCGTGTAGTCGGCTGCTCGTACAAGTTGCAATCGTATACTACACTACACACGGCATGACTGCCGGTTGCTCTTCCACTGCACACATCGCTAGCACTAAATACTGCGCGTGAATTACACTAACACTGCATAAATTACTTGCACTGATCCCTCCCTGGACACTGCACTGACACTGCACTCTGACTCTGATATTGCACTAAGGTGACACATGGCTGCAAGCCGCTCCGCTCTGACGCCGTAGACCCTCGCCGCCCGGCACCGTAAAATCTCCGGCTCGGCCTGGCGGGCGACGAGGCCACAGTAAAAAAAGTTTCTTGAATTTCAAGACTCAGTCTTAGATCCCATTGACGTTCTCCATAAGAACCAAGACCTGATCTTGAAATTCAAGAAACTTTTTTTACCGTCGCCCCAAACACCGCCCGGCCCCACAGCTGCTCACTCTGCTGCCACGGCTGCCACTTGAGAGGGGACGCTACAACGCTCCGGCGAGGAAATCACACAAAATCACTGATATCTTCCGCACCGCGACACTGATCATACTGAAACTTCACACACGCACTTGCGTCCACAATGCGCATCTGTAGGTACCACACATTATCGGGAAAACTGCGTTTGAACCACCAAAACGTCTAAACTGCTCTTGTGGTGCTGGACTTAAGTAGATAAGTATCAAGACAGCTACGGTCATACTTCTTCCCGAGGGAAGAGCATGGTCACCGATTACCTATGATTACAAAAAGATGTACGTTAACTTCTTCAAGCAACTTTCAAATTCCTGCTGTCATTTCCACCTTGTTTTCAAAGGAGTAACACCAAACGACGTGTGCGTGCAACAAGCTCCTATCATTTTCGGCTGCTCCCAACAACATCCTATCATTTTCGCCTGCTCCCAACAACATCCTATTTCTTTTGGTGCCCTCCTAAACTATCCTAAGCAGCATTTTCGGGTATTTTCCGTTTAAAATGGTATCTTATAGTACTCGTCGAGACGCTTCTCTTTTGTTTAAATCATTTCTGCGTTAAAAATCGCGAAATTGGCGTAATTTGACAAATAGTAAGTATCCTATGTGCAAAGAGGCCTGGTGTGAGCCGTGCAACTTGAACCTATCTGGAAGTACGATCGTGCCGAGTCCTGCAACAACAGCCTATGTGCATCTTGCCTCTCCCCGCGCATGCGCGTTGAGCACAACCACTCGAGCTGCAGCGCGCAGCGCAGCCTGCGGCGTGTTGATGAGGCAGAAAGGAAAGCAAGTTCTGTAAGGTCGAGAGCTAATAAATGTTGATCTCCAAAGTATTACGAAATGTCTTCCAGTAGATCTGCCCGACTGGTGGCCCTCGCCCAGTCGAAAGCAAAAGGTGAGTAATTTTAATGGATACAAAGTATTTTAACTTATGTTTTGAGCGTGGTAGAAACATGCCTCAGACTAGCGTTTATTTCGTTCTGTTTGGGATCTCTTTCTCAATTCCACGTGGCTTTTGCAGTTTTCTCAAAAAACGCTTATTTGACGATTTTTTATCGATTTCTGGTGATAAAGCGCGATTTTCGAGCAAATATTTTTTTTACGTTTGCAAAGTGCGCGGGAGGGCAAGCGGACAGGCAGACGGACGCGCGCAAAGGCGAAAATGCGATCACCGCACGACATTCTGCGAAATTTCGTGTTCCCAACTGTTTCCACGTGACCCGGCCCCTAACCGCCCCTCCCCCCTGTGGCCGGGCGTGGCTTTTCTCGACAACAACAACAACAACAAAAAAACCGGCCACGTGGTTTGTGCACAGCCCCTAATGCGTCACTTTACCTTTTGAGGCAGCAGAATTGCAGAATAGACGCGCCGAACTCCATCTCATTTAATGTACATCGAACGAGGCCACGCATCACCACAAACTTTACACTCAGAGGTTCATCAATGTGTGGGCAAAATTATGCGACACTTGTCCGACTTATAAGTAATCACTGCGAATTGTCATTTAGATTCAAACATTCAAATTCGAATATCTCAGAACTTGCTAAAAGCTAGATAGGATGTTGTTGGGAGCAGGCGAAAACGATAGGATGTTGTTGGGAGCAGCCGAAAATGATAGGATGTTGTTGGGAGCAGGCGAAAATGATAGGATGTTGTTGGGAGCAGCCGAAAAAGATAGGAGCTTGTTGCACGCACACGTCGCAAAGCACTGGTAAAAATTAAATAAGAAAAAAAAATCACAAATAGGAATGTATGCAATCTGATTAATCTGATTACCGGTAATTTCCAGAGAAAGTGTAATCATGACTATCAGAGTTATAGACCGTGGCGATTTCGAAACAATCATTACATTTCACTGACAGATGAAATCAAGCACGCAATTTCAACTGGCGTCAATCATACTCAGTTTCAATCAATAGGGATAGTTCCGAGTTTCTGACGAATTGCCCTTGACATCCCACAGGTATCAGAAACGAAGAGGTGAGACGAAGGCGGGTGGCATTTGGTGTGTATCATGGGTGATTTTGGGAGAAGAAGGGGGGAGGGGGGCCGATTGGAGGAAATGTGACCCTTCCCCTGCTGTCACCCCCCCCCCCCCCTTTTCCCCCTCACCTCCTCATATGATCTAAGAATGGAACCCAAATTTTCGGTGCTGCAATTCGTCGAAATTACATTAAAATTTTGAAGTTTTCCCCCAGAATGTAGGCAACACACGAAACACCCCCTCCCTTTCCCGCCACTTTCGACTACCCCTTCGCGTTTACTGAGCGAGCAAGGGGTCCATCACTCGGTTCAAGACCTTTACACACGATTACCGATTACCAGTACTGATCACCAAGTGTTTAGGATAAAAATTTTCGAAATGTACAAAAGCAGCTTGGCAAACGGGGTGTGATGGACCCCTCGGTACTGAGGCAGGACTTCAGAAATACCCCACGCCCTCATGGTCACTAGGAGATAGCCTCGCGGCAGCCCTCTTGGTGATGGGATGAGAAACGAAACGGAAGGGAGGAGCAGCAGTGGCGTGGGAAGTTGTCGCCTCCGGGAAAGGCCGCAACATGGACGGGAAGAGAGAGAGAAAAAAAAACAGACGACATTTCTCTGTTTTCCAACAAATTATTTTAAATAGAATTTTTGTAAAAAAAAATATATATATATTTAAATATTTTAACTCACTTAATTATTTTTTTATCTTTTTAAATTGTTTTTTAATGATTTTCGATTCCATTTATTTTTATTTTATAATTAATTTATAATTATTTATTCTCGCTGAAATTTATTTATTATTATTATTTTTTCTTTTTTAATTCTATTTTTAATATTTCTTCGGTAGGAGAGATTTTGGTAGGGGAAAGTATATCACCCCCTCCCGAGGGGTAAGCTCCAGTATATACCCATTTGTTCTACCAGAATAAAAGGAAAAATTAAAAATCAGAAAGGAATAATACAAATATTATTTGTAAAATTCTTGGTGCCGTGGGGAAAATGCAGAATAAAATATCCTACAAGAAATATTTATAAAAATCCTAAGAAATTTTATTTTTTTCTCAGTATTTTTAAAGCGTTTGGTAGATGATTAATTGGTAGGATATTTTATCCTTCATTTTCTCCCACGGCACACAGTGGAGTAAAATCGAAAAAAGAGGGTCATAGCTAAGAAATGCTGGGAATTGCACAAAAATTGGTGTGTGTTTAGAGTAGGCGGTTGAAGTGTGCATGACCGATTGCTGATATCCGTTTGCACCTCTCGGGTCATCCTGGGAGTGTCATCGGGGACCTCATGAGGTCGCCGATGACGCCCTTCTTGAAAATTCCTATCCTGAGATTTTCGAGGGTCCCCGATCGATTCCCGGTGTCCGTTCGCACCTCCCAGGTTATCCTGAGGGTGTCATCGGAGACCTCATTATCTCATAAGGTCGCCGATGACGCCCTTTTTGAAATTTGGTATGCTGAGTTTTTTGAGGGCGCCCGATCGATTCCCGTTGTCCGTGCGCACCTCCCGCGTCATCCTGGGGGTGTCATCGGTGACCTCATGAGGTCGCCGATGACATCCTTCTTGAAAATTCGTACCCTCAGGTTTTCGAGTGCACCCATTGATTCCCGGTGCCCATTCACTCCTCCTGGATCAACCTGAGAGGAGTGTCATCGGAGACCTCATAGACCAAAATAGGACATATGATTTGTTTCATTGTGTCGCGCATTGTAGCCAATAGTGGCGCACTGGTGCGCGCCCAAGGCAGGACGTCATATGTAACCTCGTCAGGTCCTCGTTGAAACACCCAGGTTAAATCGGGAGGTGCAAACGGACACCTGGAATCGATCGGGCGCCCTCAAAAACCCCAGCATACCAATTTTCAAAAAGGAAAAGGGCGTCATCGGCGACCTCATAAGATAATGAGGTCTCCGATGACACCCCCAGGATAACCTGGGAGGTGCAAACGGACACCGGGAATCGAACGGGGACCCTGGAAAATCTCAGGATAGGAATTTTCAAGAAGGACGTCATCGGCGACCTCATGAGGTCTCCGATGACACCCCCTTGATGACGCGGGAGGTGCGAACGGACAACGGGAATCGATCTGGCGCCCTCAAAAACCTCAGCATCCCAAATTTCAAAAAGGGCATCATCGGCGACTTTATGAGATACTGAGGTCTCCGATGACACCTCCAGGATAACCTGGGAGGTGCAAACGGACACCGGGAATCGAACGGGGACCCTCGACAATCGCAGGATACGAATTTTCAAGAAGGGCGTCATCGGCGACCTTGTGAGGTCCCCGATGACGACCCCAGGATGGCCCGGGAGGTGCTAACGGATATCAGGAACCGATCAAGCACACTTCAACCCCCCACCCCCACCCCCCCAAACACACACCAATTTTTGTGCAATTCCCATCATTTTTTTTAGCTATGACCCTCTTTTTTCGACTTTACTCCACTGTGTGCCGTGGGGAAAAATGAAGGATAAAATATCCTACCAATTAATCATCTACCAAACGTTTTAAAAATACTAAGAAAAAATAAAATTTCTGAGGATTTTTTTTAAAAAAAATTGTTTTGTATGTATTTTATTCTGCATTTTCCCCCACTGCACCAGGATTTTTACAAATAATATTTTTATTATTCCTTTCTGATTTTTTATTTTTCCTTTTATTCTGGTAGAACAAATATTGGTAGATGTTTTAAAAACAGCATTATTTCACTTTAATTTTCCTTTAATTTATTTTACGACGGTAGGACATATTTTGGTAGATCATTGTGTGCACCCCTAGCTTCCTTATATTAGTATTATTATTTTATTATTTCTTTAACGGATTTTTTTTTGACTTATCAATATTTTATTTACCCAACAAGGGACTGGCTCGTTACGTCGGGAAACTTCTGGAGAGTCCCCCTAGCAGAGTTCCCCCCCTGATTTTTTATTAATTTTTATTATTTTAGTGGAATGCTCTCTTGCCGCAGTTCCCCCCCTGGGAAAGTTTAAAAGGGACCCCCTCCTAGAGGTACCCCCTGTATTATTTAAAGATAAAAATAATAAAAAATAAAATTACTATATAAAATAATGAAATATAATATAAAAAATAAAGTATTATTTCCACGAGGAAGTTGAAAAAAAGTATATTTTAACAAATTGATTGAGGCTAGAAAAATTTAAGAGAACGGGTGGAGCGACGAACTTCTTATAGGGAGGTGCTGTAGCGGTTATTCGAATAGGGTATTTCACTCCATTCAAACCGGATCCAAAGCAGAAAAGTATTGCTTCCTGATTTGTTTCCTCCTTGAAGCCAATTTGTTTACACCGACGAAGTTCTCGGGCACGCCACTAGGGCGATCGCAGACCGGGCGGTCGGTCCGAGAACTTCGACGGTATCAACCAATCAGCGTCAAGAAGGAAACAAATCAAGAAGCAATACTTTTCTTCTTTGGTACCGGTTTAAATGAAGTGAAATACCCGATTCCTGGTACCTCTCGCCTGGATGCCGCCTGTCATTTTTTACACCAAGTTTGTGCTCGCAGTAAGGCTACCACGCGAGGCTGCTATGATAAGTAGGGACTGTGCTAGTGTCGGAAGTGTTGTGGTAGTGGGAGAGAGAATGGCAGTGCAAAAAAAAAGAATATATATATATATAATAAAAGTAAGAATAAATAAATAAAATAAAAACCGTTTCCAGAATATTTTAAGATGATTAACATATTTAGGGTGACGTGCGGAGGTACCCCTGTGCGGAGATACCCCCCTGAATATAATTAAAAAATATACAATGGGTCGTTGTTATGTTGTTTGACTGCTATCTCGATAATCGGGAGCGGGCTGCATATTTCATAAAGTGCAGTGAATATTCCATTTAATGTGTTGTATATCTGGTTGCAACGTTTAAAAGATGATGGATTATTTTTTTTCTGCCCTTGTATATCTGTTTCGAGAAATACAAGATACCATAGATATTTCATTTTTGAAGCTTGGCCGTCGTATGTATATCTTCGAGTATACAATGTATATTTATTCTAGGAAATACGCTTTAGGAAAAAAGTGGATCGCATATCCTCTTTTAAGTTACCAACGGAAATCAACCGCGACTTGATTTGTTCTGTTAATTTATTCGATTACATCATCATTTCCCTGGGGACGAATATTATTTCAGTTGAATTTCTCGCCGGACTCGCCTGCAGGCTCTTCTCTTTCTTTTTCTCATACTCATACCGAATCGCAATGTGAATGCGTCGAGCAGACTGGAGTAGCACCACTACCTACCCCCTCTCCACTTGAGCTGATGTCGCTGTCATCATGGAGTATCGTCGGTGCGGGTTGCTGTTATTTCGAGCTTTCACCGGATAATCCGGTAAAATTTTGAACAGTGCGTGACAGGTTTCATGTCAGTCAAGAGAACGAGCGGCCTCTGTTTCAATTAACCATATTGGTGTTTGGTGGGGTATTGCCAATTCCAGTCACCTTAAGAGTGAGCAGAAAAAGTATGCGAAAGAACTATGGAAAACTCCCTGCAGCAAGGAAGAACTTTCAGAGAGGTGGACATATTTTCTGCGAATCTTGTAATTTTGTTTGAAAATCGTCATCAATAATACCGTCCGTAATTGCATTGATACAAGCCTGACCGCGTTGAAGTATTGGCATGCACGGACAGCCGTAAGGTTTGATACAGTCAGCATATGCTTATTGTGCGAGGGGTCCAACACTCCCAATTTTCTTGTACACAGTTTTCGGGATTACCAAAATTACCAAGATTACTAGGATTACACACATTGCGACTCGGTGTGAGTATGAGAAAAAGGGATACCTACTGGAGAGTCCCCCTAGCAGAGTTCCCCCCCTATTTTTTTTATTATTTTTTATTATTTTTGAAAATGCTTTATTGCTGCAGTTCCCCCCTAGCTTCCTTATATTTGTATTATTATTTTATTATTTCTTTAACGGATTTTTTTTCTGACTTATCAATATTTTATTTACCCAAGAAATATGTTAATTATCTTAAAATATTCTTGGAACGTTTTTTTTTATTTGTGTTGTTGGAGGGGGGGGGCGGCACTGCCATTCTCTCTCCCACTACCACAACACCTCCGACACTAGCACAGTCCCTACTGATCATAGCAGCCTCGCCTGGTAGCCTCACTGCGAGCACAAACTTGGTGTAAGAAATGACAGGCGGCATCCACGCGAGAGGTACCAGGAATCGGGTATTTCACTTCGTTTAAACCGGATCCAAAGAAGAAAAGTATTGCTTCTTGATTTGTTTCCTCCTTGACGCTGATTGGCTGATACCGTCGAAGTTCTTGGACCAACCGCCAGGTCTGCGATCGCCCTAGTGGCCTGCCCAAAAATTTCGTTAGTGTAAGCCAATCGGCTTCAAGGAGAAAACAAATCAGGAAGCAGCACTTTTCTGCTTTGGATCTGGTTTGAGTAGCGTGAAATACCCTATTCGAATTACCGCCACAGCACCTCCCTATAAGAAGTTCGTCGCTGCACCGCCGTTCTCTTAAATTTTTCTAGCCTCAATCAATTTGTTAAAATATATATATTTTTAAACTTCCTCGTGAAAAGAGTATTTTATTTTTTATATTATATTTTATTATTTTACATAATAATTTTATTATTTATTATTTTTATCTTTAAATAATGCAGGGGGTACCTCTAGGAGGGTGTCCCTTTTAAACTTTCCCAGGGGGGAACTGCGGCAAGAGAGCATTCCACTAAAATAATAAAAAATAATAAAAAAATAGGGGGGGAACTCTGCTAGGGGGACTCTCCAGAAGTTTCCCCAATAAAGCAGTTTCAAAAATAATAAAAAATAATAGGGGGAACTCTGCTAGGGGGACTCTCCAGTAGGTATCCCTAGGGGGGAACTCCAGCAACAAAGCATTTTCAAAAATAATAAAAATAATAAAAAAAATAGGGGGGAACTCTGCTAGGGGGACTCTCCAGTAGGTATCCTTGAAGTAGATGGCACAACACTTTTTACCTCTCTTTGTTTTGTAATAGGTACTTTATTGACTTTTTGGAGCAATTTCTTATTACTTTTATTTTTTTTTGCATCTCTAGCTAATTGGAGCTTGGAGATTGTGCAATTGCTAGCTTCAGAAGTTTGAGAAAAATTACCTTCAGCATTCATGCCTGTATTCTTTACATTTGTGACTAGCAATGGAGTAATTGAAAATTGACAATTATGGCATACAGTATTTGCAGCAGAGCGGCATGAAGTGCAACTAAAGAAAGCCTTTAAATGCTGAACCACTTCATTGGTGTCAGTAAAGCTTATAAGGACAGCAGTGCCATAGGTGCCATCAGGTAGACCATTCTTACCTCTTTTATGTGAGTCAAAAATGTAGTATTCATTGTTTATTTTCATTATAGCTATGCATTGCACCTGACAGGTAAACACACCAAACTTGAAATCATGAAAGAAGCATAAGATTGCGTCATGAACACAATAGTTGCATAATCCATCATTATTTTGTGTGACAATATTGTTTATTGATGTTCCATCATAAACCTCATTAATTTGAACTTGAAATGAAATCTGAAACAAATAAAAAAATTAAGTCATGGCTATAATTTTATTTATTTGTAGAATAAAAAATGTTTCAAGCATACCTCGTTTTCAGGAAAGGATAACGTTGGACACAATTCCTCTGGTCGCAAATATAAGTGAGAGAATGTACTGGGTAATGATTTATAAGATAACTCAAAAAGTGTATTTCCCGTCATTAAACATTCATCAACTGATTGAGTTGTCCAAAAATTAGGGTTCACCACATTAGCTTTGCAAATGGCTGCAACCGCATTCGCTGAACATTGTCTTCCAAAGTACTTGGGAAACCTCAAGGAATCTGATTGGTCAAAGGAACCACTTAACACACGCATGATTATGAAATATTAGAATATTTCGCCTGGAAGTAAAAGGGAAAGCCCAAAAGAATCACTACTCTTCAGCTGCTCTCGCTTTCACACCATAGGAAACAATTTCAACATAGTGCTGTAAAATGCTAACTTAAAATCTATTATTTTAAAGTTTCAAATTAAATAATACACTGGAAGGATTTTTCATGACTTTAGCATACTAGTATGATAGCCTTTATGCACCATCAGTAAGACAAATGGGTATAGTAATTTAGAATATGTTCTACTCTGCAAATCTAAGTGTGATACTACATGTCAGTTTAAACTGCGAAACTTTAGTTTCGCAGTTACAACTGCAAAACTCCCGAGTTCGTCAGTTTAAACTGCAGAACTCCCGAGTTCGTCAGTTTAAACTGCAAAACTCCCGAGTTCGTCAGTTTAAACCGTGGAACTGTTTTGCAGTTTAAACTGACGAACTCGGGAGTTCTGCAGTTTAAACTGACGAACTCGGGAGTTCTGCAGTTTAAACTGACGAACTCAGGAGTTTTGCAGTTGTAACTGCGAAACTAAAGTTTCGCAGTTTAAACTGACATGTAGTATCACACTTAGATTTGCAGAGTAAAAACATGAATTTGAGACTGCATCCAAGGTTGGCAGTCTTGTCACAAGCCCCGCCCACTTTCCAAGAAAATTATTGGAAGGCGGAATTACAGTCCCAGCCAACAATCAAGAGCCGCGGCGGCCAGCTAGTGGTCACGTGTGAAACTGCCTCGGTGGTGAATCCTTTCACACGGCGCGGAACTGCAACGATTCTGACGTGACCACTCCTTGCGTTGACACTTTTGGATATCGAGGTACACAGCAACAGGCGGACGTTTTTATTGGCTGGATTTTCGCGCGAAACACTACTATTGGTCAGAACCTTTTGGAGGGTGTCAATTTTGGCTCGGCACAAGCTGCTCGGCTCGCAATTACCATAGAAACTCAAGATGCAAATTGGTTTTATGCAAAAACGTATAGACAGCTCGACCTCACACCTATCTCAAAAATTTTCTAATTTTTCGTTGTAATTTTCATTGCAATTTGGTGAGAATTGGCACGACAGGATCGGCTGCGCCCATAAGGGGCCATCGTCAGGAATAAAAAAAAAAACTTTCTGGCGAAAGCAATAGGCTCCCCTAACGGGGGCCTAAAAATTGTCAAAAATGTTTACAAATATCGAAATATGTCGGAATATGTCAAAAATATCGAAAAATATCAAAAAACGTTGAAAATTATCAAAAATGTCAAAAAATATCAATAATTATCGAAAATTATCGAAAAATATCGAAAATTATCGAAAATGTCGAAAAATATCGAAAAATATCGCAAATGTCGAATAATATCAAAAAATATCGAAAAAGAACGAAAAATGTCGAAAATATCGGCAAATATCGAGAAATGTCGAAAATAATCGAAATGTTTGAATTTTGACGATTGGCAACACTGGAAATTGAAAAACGGTTGGAACCACTGAATTGCGCTCGAAAAGACGGTTCTAGAGAGGTGCGGGTCGATGGGGTTCGTAAAAGTTGAAAAAAGGGTCGATTTTGGGTGCTTTTTACAGTGTAGTCGCGAGTTGGGTCCATTTTATCGAAAAACGGTGGGTGCCATCGAACTGGACGCGAAAAGACGCTTCCGGGGAGGTGCAGCTCGATGGGGTTGAGAAAAGTTGAAAACTGGACCAATTACGGGTGCTTTTTACAGTGTAGTCGCGGGCTGGGTCCATTTTTTCGTAAAACGGTGTGCACCATTGAACTAGACGCGAAAAGACGCTTTCGGAGAGGTACGGGTCGACGGGGTTGGAAAAAGTTGAAAAATTCTATTTTTTTTTATTCCGTGAAAACTTTAATAATTTTTTTTAGTGCCTTAATGAGGGTTGGCAGGATTTGCACCAGGCGTTTCGATGTCCAGGAGTGACCCTTAAGATACCCTAAAAATTTCAACTCTCTAGCTCAACTCCTTCGAGTGGAACAGACAGACAGACAAACAAACAGACAGACACCGCATCGATTGCATAAGCCCGCTCTAAAGCTTTTTCAAAGCAGAAGGGCGGGCTAACAACACAATGACAACTACAAGCAGTCTACTTATCAGTCTTTTAGGAAGGCAACATTCAAAATTTACATCCTAATACTTCTAGTTAAAATTATTTTTTGGGGCGTTTTGCAGTCTTTTTTTCTCAATTGATAGAAATTTGTTGCGCACGTGCTGCTTAATTTTGTCCCACGGGTATGAAGCAAATTGCTGGTAATCTTTTACAAACTTTTCGACATGATGCTTCTGCGGTGTGGTTTTGTTAAGCAAGAATCTGTGAAAGTAATTAAGTATTATTGCTGACTCCTCCGATGAGAATTTCTGCCTCTTAGGTTTACTGGTACTGGTTTTCTTTAAAGACCCCTGTTCCCACACGGAAGATAGACATCTATAGATGATCGACCAACCTCTAGCCCATCTCTTTTGGTAGATTTCTAGAGATAGACATCTATTGGACATCTATTAACCGTCTTGCTATCGACGAATGTGTGTATAAGGGTCTAAACTAGGTCTGCCTTTAGATGTGCCTAGACCGTACAAACATAGACATTTCTTCACACTACTAATAGACGTCTTTAAGTAGATGTGCGTAGACTGTTTATGTGGAGATGTGATGGAGACAACTAATCCACGTCTTCATTTAGATGTGACGGAACCAGACAGTTCAACTTTGAGTAATTATTTGTGAGCGGGTATTGAAGGCCTAGAGTTGTATCTAATATCTTTAAAAAATAGAGAGTTTTAGGGAAGTATACAATTTATCTGCCATGTGGTTGTGAACTTCCACATTGTCTTAATATTAATATATCTACATTTGATCTACATTACGTCTATGCTCCATCTCCATCTACGTGCCGTTCAATACCATGGGTGAACGGGATATTTTGAAAATTTGGACAACAGTTCACTTGGCTCTGCCTTAGTGGAGGGGCAGGGAGGAACTGCTTTAGCTGTCGAACGACGGCAAAACTCTGTCACACGGGAGATTCTGAAGTGCGTTCGTGTCGCCATGAAATGCCGCTAGGTGGCGTCACGGTCAGAGCGTCACATGCAAAACCGATTCTTTCCCATTAAAATCACAACTAACATTTAATTTTACGCTTTGTGTTTTATAAGACAAATACTTTTGTGCCTGTGCAGGTTTTATGTTTAAATCGTAAACCATGCGCCAGAAATAATTGGTTCAACTTGAACGCGCGCAGGTCCCTGATCCGTCTCCCTGGTTGGGTACGGCAACGTCCTCATCCTCCATGGTGTGATCAGACAGCGGTCCACATGGATTCGATAATATTTTAGAGTTAAGACTTTGACTTTCTTTTTATCGAAAGTCGGAGCATGACTCTCCAGAGCGTGCTTGATGGAAGATTGAGGTATTCCTCTGACTAAAGTGTTTCGGGGTACTACTCTGGGTACACCCAACGGTACGACTTCACATTCGAGTAAAGGAAATGATATGCGTTAGAAGGGAAACTATCAAGAGCAAGAAAGAAGAAAAGAAGGGGAGAGAAACCGGAAGTATGATAACGTTAAAAAAAGAATGGCCGTCTACACATCTAATTTTGTAGACGTCTAAATCTGGGAACGAAAGTGTGCACTTAGATCATCTAATAGATGTCTTTGCTAGACATCTATTAGATGATCTTTCCTCTATACATAGACTTCTAAAAGATGTCTACTAGTCGTCTATTTTCTCTGTGGGTTTCTTCTTTGCAGTTTTTTTGATGCTTGAATCCGAACTCGACGAGCTTGAGTCACGTCGCGGTCTTTTGCTGGACACTGGAGCTCTTGGTGCTTCATCTTGAAATGGATCTTCTACTTCTTCTTCCTCCGCGTCATCTACTTCATCATCTACGGTAACTTCATCTAGATTTAGACCTCTCATTGAATCCACATTCCCCTTTTCCATGTTGAGCAATATTTTGCTCACTTTAGCAAGCTGCATGGTATCAGAAGACAGGCGGTAGTACTGCCGATGCACCCCGATATCGTGGCCCATAAAGTCTGCGACAGCATCAAGCTCATGGTCTCGAAGGTTTAATAATGTCATCAAGGTGCCAACGTGCTTCCGGAGTCTTGTGCCCGTCAAAGAGGATGGATCAGATGCACCACAAGCGTTTGCCATTTTTCTCAAGACAAGGTCAGCACGGTGGTGTCCGTCTTCGGCGTGCAACGCGGGAAAGAGATATTCATTTGATTCGGGAACGTCTAGTTCGAGTCGAAGATCAATAAGGGCCTGAACAGAAATTTGCATGTCTTCGGTGAGAAGTACAGGCACTCCTCTGCCCTTTTTCCCTCGAATGACAACTCTTTGAAGTGACTTCACCAGGATTTTCTCCACTTCGGACAATGATTTCAGAGCGTCTGCATTGTCATCAGGTGGGTTTTCTTGGGATCGAATGAAGTCTTTTACTTGCATAAATTAAATTTCGCCGACTCTTCTTCGATTCAGCAGAAGAACCCGACATAAGGTTACCTCGCACAAGTCGCGGTAGAGGGCCTCTGAAATTCCGGATGACAGCTTCCCTAATCTGAGTTTGTCTTTCAAGCAAATAGTTATGTAATTTTTGCACATCCTCTGCCATGGGGAGGCGTTTTGAGGCATTCCAATTCCTTTCCTGGAGTGTGGCATATGCTTCCTTATTCAAGTCTGCAGTTGCATTTTCTTCCAATCTCTCTTGAATAGTGATGTGCGAATCCTTCGAATTCGAATCGAATCGAATCAGTACCCCTTCGATTCGGATCGATTTCGAATCAATCAGGTTCGATATCGATGGATTCGAAGACAGGAATTTCCCAACGTTCGAATTCGAAGCGGCTGCGCGCGCAGCGCGCCCGCGCCTAACCATCGTCTTTTGTTTTCCCTCACCCCAGCCGCCCCCCCCTCCCCCCCCCCTCCTTCCTCCTTCCAGGGCAACCATTTGGCGATGTTTGTTATTATTAGTACGTCTTCGATGTAATGGTTGTCGGTCCCTGTACAAATTATCTCTGCGGAGCGTTTCGTATAAATTTTAGGGCATTTTAAGTGATTTGATTAGATTCGATTCGGATTTGAAGTGGGGACCTTCGATTCGATTCGCTTCGGGGAAAAAAAAATGGGATTCGATTCGATTCGGGGAAATTTTTAAAAATTCGATTCGATTCGACTTTCGAAAAAGCCACTTCGCACATCACTACTCTTGAAGAAGTTTAATCAGGGGCAAATTATTTAAAAGTATGGGGTCGTCCAAGCACATGCTTTTGTACACAAGAATGCACTTTTTAAGTGACTGACCAAGCTTAAGAGCTAAGGATGGTGTTTCGTAAACTCCAGACTTTTCATCGAAGCCAGAAGTTTCTTTTATAGCCTTGATGATAATATTGTACTTGGACGGGTGCATGAGATTTTCTAGGCAGTTAATGTCGGGTGATATCTTTTTCACGGTTTCTAGAAATCTACCCAACTCCCTTAGTCGATCCTTGATCGCCCTGTGGTTTCTTTTCTTTCGGCCCAGGTAACTGTACATTCTTTGGACGAAAGAAAGGATGATTTTGTCAGCAGACAGTGTTGAATTGCAGGTTCTTCTCTCTAGGGATATCAGGGTTTGGATACTTGATTAACACGATTTGATTCTCTTTGATGTTCACTCCTTTAATGTGCCGATCAGACTGACGATACAAATGAGATGTTAACAGCAGGACAGATTGTGGTGAGAATAATGCTTGTTTATGATTGGACACTTTAGATCATGTGACATTTCCCCCAAGTTTTTTAATTGATACAAAATGTTTTTTAAAAATTAGAAAACTTATTATACAATGGGGTCGTTTGCTGTTAAAGTTGATTATTAGTATTGGTCTTTTACAAAATATAGCATTGATGTGAAAAATGAGATTAAAATCAAAACACATATGATAAACTATAAAGTACAGTACAAAGAGTTTGAGTTGTTTACAAAACATTATCAATAAAGTAAATAAAAATTTACACAACATTTACTAAAGGTAAAATCAGTCAACATGTTTACTTAAATATCTAAATAAGATCACAATTATTGAGCACTTTATTTATTTAAAAAAAAAATTATTACAAACTATCACAGTTTTGTTGTCAATGTTGTTTTCCATGCTTCACAGTCACACAGACACTTCTTTGGTTTTGGAATTCTTAATTATCTTCTTAGGGTAATTCTTTCATGATCATTCTCTTCATCACTTGACGTTGGAGTTTGGTATTGCTCGTTTTCTTCATCGGTAAAGATTTCATCATCTTCCATGTTGGTGTCAGAATCTTCCACGTTGGTGTCATTTCCATCATCACTTCGTGTGTCTCCATTTTGTGACAGACTTCTATTTTCTTCATCATCACTGTTTTCTTCATCATCATTGGTTTCTTCATCATCCTTGTTTTCTTCATCACTGGATGAGTCTGAATTTTCAGTTTCATTGGTGTTAGAGATCTCTTCTGATGCGGTGCTTGGTGGCTTTGAAATCGCTTCTTCCAGGTCGAATACTGTGTATGGATATGCAGTATTCTCTTCTCGAAGTGTTTCCTTTTCTTTGCCAAATTTCCTAATATGTCTTGATGTTCTTACATATTCTTTCCCATCAGCTTTTACTAAGTAGGATCTGGGCGTAGAATTCTTGTTGATTATTTCTGCTGGCTTCCAGGTATTTCCATGCTTCATGTAGACTTGTTGTTTTGGTTTGAAGCTGACAACTTTCTTGGAGGCTGACTTATTATAGTTGGCTGCAGTTGTATCTTGATTTTTCTTTAACTTCTCAAAGGTTTCGGTTTGAAGTTCAGGCTGAAGCAGTTTTTCATTCACAGGGATTTTTGTTTTCAGACGACGGCTGTTCAAAAGTTGTGCTGGAGTTGCATTTAGGCTTTGAACTTTGCTATTTCTGTAGTTGAGCAAAGCAATTTCTACGCTGGTTTTATCTTCATAACATTTTTGCACCATGGTCTTTGCTACTTTCACAAAACGTTCTGCTTGTCCATTTGATTGAGGGTAGTTAGGAGAGCTGAACACAAGTTGAAATGACAGTTCTTTTGCAAAATCACAACATTCTTTTGAATTGAATGGGTTGTTGTCACAGTAGATGAGGTCTGGAATACCGTGACTGCTGAATAGTTGGAGCAGCTGATGGTTAATTTCCTTTGCTTGTTTGCTTGACAACTTTAGAATTTCCAACCATTTGGAGTATACATCAACAACGATCAAGAAGTCCACGTTGTTGAAATTCATTATGTCCATTGCTAGATGAGACCAGGGTCGAGTTGGAATGACTCTTCTTTCCATAGGTTCTTTTTTCTTGTTGGGTTGAAACTTTGCACATGTTTTGCAGGTTATTATCATGTCACAAATATCTTGGAAGATTCTTGGCCAGTAGATTGTTTGAGCAGCAATACTATGAGTTTTTGAAATTCCGAGGTGACCTTCATGAAGTTTAGTTAGCATTTCTTCACGGAGTTTAGAGGGTACTATTACTCTATCTTGAAAAAATATTAAATCATTCTCAAGATGAATATCGGCTCTGTTGTTCCAGTAAGACTTCACACAGGCAGTTGTTTGGTTTCGACTGTTTGGCCAACCTGACAACGTATATCTTCTCAGCCCCTGAATTTCGATATCTTCTTTGGAGTAGAGTCGAATTTTGTCAAGGATTTGGCTGGATACAGGAACCATGTTGGTCATACTGTGTATGACATTAGTGATGAGAACTTCGTCTTCTTGTTTACATTTCATAGGATCTCTGCTAAGGAGGTCTGCTATATGCATCTGGGGTCCTGGCTTGTACTGAACTTCAAGATCATAATTTAGGAGTTTCAGTCTTAAGTTTTGAAGCCTTGTTGAACCAACCTGATAAATTCTCTTCTGGAAAATTGATTCCAATGGTTTGTGATCAGTGTGAATTATCACTTTTCTACCATAGATGTAGTAGTGAAATTTTTTCACTGAAAACAGAATTGCTAGACATTCTTTTTCAATTACTGCATAATTTTGTTCTGTTTCAGTTAGTGACCTAGATGCGTATGCAACAGGTCGATCTTGTATAAGAGTGCTTCCAAGTCCAGTTTTCGAAGCATCACACTGGATTATGATTGGTTTGGAATCATCAAAATTTGCGAGGACTGGTGCTTCAGTAATTATTTTCTTCAGATTTTTCAGTGCCTCTTCATGAGCTGGTAGCCATTGCCATTTGTTATTCTTCTGGAGAAGTGGACGAAAGATTTCCAGTTCATTAGCTAAATGAGGGACAAATTCTCTCTCGTAATTCAGCATCCCTAGAAATTTCTGAAGTTGCTTCTTGTTTTTAGGGCTAGCTATCTTCTGAATTGCCGCTATCCTATCAGGATCAATTGAGCGGCCTTCTTCTGAATATATCAGTCCTACATACTTTACTGATGTTTTTCTTAGTTGAAGCTTGGTAGAGTTTAACTTGATATTGAGTTCTCTAGCTCTTTGTATTAATTTTTCAAGATTTTCATCATGTTCTTGAAGTGTTTTCCCAGTGATTATTATATCATCAAAATAAATCGTAACACCAGGTATGTCACCAAATGCTCGTTCACATTTTTGTTGGAAAATCTCTGCTGAGGCATTCAAACCAAATGGTAGGCGTAGAAACTGGTAACAGCCAAATGGTGTAGAAAATACACACGCCTCACTTGTGTCCTTATCCAGTTTACACTGCCAAAACCCATCCTTCAGGTCCACAACTGTATAGTATTTATTTCCTTGAAGTTTAGCTTGGATAAATTGAACTGAAGGAATCTCATAAAAGTTTCTCTGAATGGCTTGATTAAGTCCTTGTGGGTCTATGCATACTCTCAAATCTCCATTAGGTTTTTCGCGAATGAGCATGTTGCATACCCATGATTTGGGTGACGGGCATGGCTTGATTATTTTTTGTTCAGTCATTTTATCTAGTTTAGGTTTGAGACGATCTTGAATTATTTTGGGTACTCTTCGGGGTGGTCTTCTTTCAGGTGTGTGGTCTTGATTAATTATTAATTTGACTTCTTCTGGGAATTCGCCCATACCACTGAATACATCTTGATTGTCTTCTACAAACTTCTCTTTTTCAGTAGTTTCCTTTGGTGTTTGGACTGCATGGATTCTTGCTATTGTGTTGAAGTATACACAGGCATCCCTCGACAGGATAGGCACATCTTCTTCTTCAGGGACTACAAAATCAAGATATGCTTCTTTTGATCTGCATTTTGCATGAAGAGTAATTGTTCCTTTGATTTTGATTACGAAGTTGGTATATCCTAGTGGACTTTCTGCCGGTGCCACATCTCTTGGATCAACTCCTATTTTCTTCAGGTATGATGGTGGAATTGTATTGAGGTCAGATGCGCAATCAAGTTTCATCTGGATGATTGTTCCATTTATTTCTACAGGTTGAAACCATGCTGGTGAATTTCCCAAGGTCAGTGCTGCTATTAAATTGTATGAAACATCAGGTGATTGAGATGGTCGTTTCGTTGATAACGAGTTGATTCTCTTGGTACGACAGCATCTTGTATAATGTCCATTTTTGCTGCACTTTTTACATTGGTAGTTTTCTGCAGGGCACTCACCGAAATTATGTGATGTATCACATCTCTTGCATGGTCTATTGGGTTTGTAGTAAGGGTTTTGAGATCTTCTTTGACTGCTAGAATTACTTGTATGTCTTGATGTCGATCTTGAACGAGATCTTAGCTGGGATCTTGAGTGACTTCTTCGATCTCTTGATTTGGATCTGGTTCTTGATCTGGAGTTGTGGTGGTAGCTTCTCTCTCTCGGCCTAGGTGATGTTGATCTTGATTCACGGGAATGATGCCTTGATCTGGAACTGCTTCTGTATGGTGGCTTATAGTTGGATCTTGAGTATTTATTTCTTCTGTGTTGATGGCTTCCCATCCTTATCTGGTGAATGTTGCCATTCTTCTCATTGAGTTCGCTAGAAACTTTGTTCACCTGTTCACATTCTTTTATGAGCATTACTACTTCTTCACTTTTTTCTTTGTTCTGTTTGATGAGATGCTGCTGTAATGGAGTATCTGTAGTAGACTCAACAATATTGTCAATTATCATATGTTCAAGTTCGATATCTCCAAAGTTACAACCATTGCTCAGTTTCATTAACTCGTTGACATAATCGTCAATGTCTTCACCAGGTCTTCGTTGTCTGTTGCGGAATAGAATTCTATTTGAAATTGGATATTGAACAGGTTTCAGTTTTCTATCAATTTCAGCAATAAGCCTGTCATAATCTTGTTTAATAGCATCAGACAGATTCCACGATTTCATGACATTCTTCATATCCACTCCCATGAACATTAGTAGGAGTCCAGCTTTTTGTTTTGTGTCCACGTCACTGGAGTTTGTCGCCTGTAGGTAAATGGAGAATTCATCTTTGAAGTTCTCCCACGACTCGTTCAGGAATTTGCCGATTTTGACGGCAGGGGGTGGCGGTACCGCAATGGCCATGGTGGGGAGGTTACTTGCTTGATTGTGATGAGATTAGAATGATGACACTTAATAGATTCTCTTCCGATTGATTCTTGTGATAAATTCCTTTGATAGATTGATCTTGATTACTTAAGATTCTTGATGATTGATAAGTGATGACGATGTAACACAGAGGGCTCTCGCCATGTGCCCGGCCTGATCGCACGGAGTATGAGCCGATGCCGATGGATTCGATTGATTGATTGATGGATAAAAGATTCACCTACGGCTGCGCCATGTCGAATTGCAGGTTCTTCTCTCTAGGGATATCAGGGTTTGGATACTTGATTAACACGATTTGATTCTCTTTGATGTTCACTCCTTTAATGTGCCGATCAGACTGACGATACAAATGAGATGTTAACAGCAGGACAGATTGTGGTGTGAATAATGCTTGTTTATGATTGGACACTTTAGATCATGTGACAGACAGCTCTTTAAATGCTGAGTCCTAAGACATCCTCTCAAGAATGTTCTTCTTGAAAAGGCTGTCAACTGTGGGTGCTGAGGGTAGGAGAAGTGCACATCTTGCCTGGAGCCCTCTCATGCTCTTGGCTGGCTTTCCCTCTGCATTACCTTTCTGAGCAGACTCTCCCTTCTTCTCCTTACATTTCTGAACATGCCTTGCTAGGTATGTTCGCTTCAGGATCTGACAGCATTCCTCACACGGCAAATACTCACTTTCCCCAGCTTCTTTGGTGGGTCGCTTCTTAGGATTTTTTTTTCCCTTTCTCTGGGCATAAACTTCAAAGTGATGCAGCTTTTCTCCATAACTTCTAAGGTTGTCTTGTAATTGTTTCCTCCTTACAGATTTTTTCGGCAAAGCTAAAAACGCTGCTACTTCTGGCTCCTCTTCGTGGTGACGCTCAAAATGCCGTGGTAGTTTTGCATCCATTTTTCTGCAAAACTTGCAAGGATATTTTTTGTCCCATATTCTTCTCCCGTTGGGTCCTTTTACACCTTTCTGGATGCACAGGCTGTCAGGTGTAGCTAGGGCAGTTTTCACCACCTCATCAACGTGCTGACTATTTTCAAGAGAAGTTTCGATTGCAGCATCCATTTCGCCTTCTGATGGGGAATTCAAGTCATTATCCGGGTCTTGATCTGGTGCATATTCGGAGCCTTCGTCTTCACTGAAGTCCCCACTATCACTACCTTCTAATCTGTAATTTTCTTTTACAGCATTCCGCCGTGGTCGTTTGGAGGGTTTAAATATATTCTCTTCATTTTCAGCGAAGTCGTACACATCCCGCTTAGGAGAGACGACTGCAGCTTGAAGATTCAAAAAGACCGCCGATTCGCCCTCATTGGACGACGAATTCTTGGCCTCTAAGTCAGGGAAGCACTCAGCAAGAGTGTGGAAGAACTGTGACTCAGTAAAACTATCTTTGACCACAGTTGATTGATCAGCAGGCAATTGTGCAAAATCAGGTTGATCCAAAGGTTTGTTTTGGGACCAAACGTCGTCTTGAGCAGCCTGAATGACGTCTAATAATTAAACGACCGGAATGGACGATTTGACATGATCGCCAGATCCCCAAATCTGTCCCAAACCTGCAAGAAAAGGTAAGAGTTGTAGAAAAACTCAGAAAACTTTTCAAACATTTTTATAAAAATTTCCTTGCAGGATACCTGATCATGTTCCAACGCACTAGAAGCAGTGCTGACAGGGTGAGTATGATATCTGATACAGCTGCCATGATCCAGATTTTGTGGTGCTACGGCCGCTTCAGAATTCAATTTGTGACGAGACTCATGAAATTCACGGACTATATGAGAGTCGTTTTCAAAACCTAGAAATTCGACAAATCAATAAATAAAAGAAAAGCAGCCTTCAGGTAATCGAAAGGGAAAGAAACAAACCAGAGGAAAGACTAGTTGGCTGAAAATTCGTCTTCAGGACTTCAGGCAACGAAACAGAGGTAAGTGAAAGTGAACCAGCGATGGTTTCATTAGGGTAATTGTTTTTCGAGAAATCATCAATTTCAGGTAGATGTGCAGGTAAGTTTTTCAGGTTGGTCCCTGCATCGGTAGTATTTTCTAAGCCTATATGTAAAAAGAGTTCATTAATACCATTAATGGTTGTCCACAGAACCACAAGGCAAATCAACGTACCAGGAAGAGAACTTATTGGGTGAGTATAATTTCCAAACCTTCATTTGATGATGTAGGTTGAGCTGTTGCCATGTCATTGCCTGTTGCCATTCATGGACGGAATTAGAGTCATTTTCAGAGCCTGGAATTAAAAAAAAAGTGTCAAATTATAATTTGTTTTAGTTGTTTTGGTTCACGTCATCGTAAACGATAGAAACGAACCAGAGGAAGGGCTAGTTGGCTGAGAATTTATCTTAAGAACACCAGGCAACGTTACACGGGTAAGTGGAGGTGGATTACCAATTGCTTCATTTTCATAATTGTTTTTCGAGAAAACATTAATTTCTGGTACATGTGCAGGTAAATCATTGAGGTTAGTTCCTTCATCGGAGGTATTTTCTAAGCCTATAAGTAAAAGGAGTTAATACCATTTATGCTCGTTTACAGAAAACTGCAAAGGAAATCAACGTACCAGGAGGAGAACTTATGAGGGAAGAGTCAATTTTCGAACCATCCTTTGATGGTGTAGGTTTGGCTGTTGCCGTGTCATTCAATTCATGGGCTGAATAAGAGTCATTTTCAGAATAGATCTGAGCTAGAAAACCTATTCTAGCTTTTTCCATGTCTTCTTTGCCTAAATTTGATTTTTTCAAAAATTAGCTTTCTACCATACAGGTCTAAATATATTTATGATAACAAAACATCCACTTACTGCCTTCTTCGAGAACTTCCGCTGCGTACTAGCGGAAATCTGGCAGCCACAATGCCGTGGTTTCCTTCTTTGTTTGTTTTAGCTGGCACTCTCTAACTACGGTGAGTTCCTGGTCTCGTGTGAACTGCACCAAATAATGTTTCTGGAAACCTGCATGGACATGAAAAATAAAACATGAGATCTGAATGTTTTGCCTGCTTATTTCATATGTCTTTCAACGATTTTCTGTAGAAAACAGGCTAGTGGTTTGATTTTATCAGTTATGTGAAGACCGAAACGTGGTTTGCTTTTTTGTGTGTTCGCTTATGTGTTTTTATAGATTTTAAAATTTTGTCCCATGCACCCTCATGCGATGCGGAGACAATTGCGTTAACGCATGCGTCTTTCTTGGAGCTAGTGTAACTACTGAAATGGGCCTTCATAACCTAGCACGTGCGTCAAGCTATCTGGTAGTTACTTGTGTAATCTTTTAGGGAAACTGCACTGAAAAAACGCGACGCGCATCCCGTCTTTCAAGCGCAAGACCCCTTTCTGCACGTGCGGTGACGTCCGTCCCCCACTCCAGCTCGGATAGCCTCAGCCAGCCGCCGTGCCACTCCCCTCCGTACCGCACTCTAATGGGCCGGCGCTGGTGGGGGACCGGCTGCCTCCCGCCACCGCCACCCGCTTCCCCCGCTCCCTACAGCACATTCAGCCAGCGCGTAGGCAACCCAACTGGCTGCCGTGTGTTCTCTGGGACACCCGGTATGAGACATTTCTAATCCACTACTCTCATAAACTTTTAGGGTATGCCGTTAGATTAGAATTTATTTTTGGGAGAAAGGGGTGGCAACGTAACTAACCATTTACTTCGACAGATGCCTTCGATTGAGATCGATCGCAGTGCTGCTCAATGACTCTCCAGAAATAGGCAAGTTTAGCCTCTTTACTGCTTAAAGTGATAGAATTTGCAGCTGCGTTACAGGTAAATGTTGAGAACCTTTTCAAGTCATCATCCAGGACATCTAGAAAAGATTTTTATTTTTAAAAAAGTTCAAATATTTAGTGCAGGACTCGCTCACATGGAAATTGAGGTCTATGATTGTTATCTACGGTAAGTGTCTCCGCTCCGTCCTCGCAGTCAACCAGCGGGTAGAAACTCCTAGGGGCCCGGCTGACACCATCCTCGACCGCCAGATCGGGTCGAGCAGGGCCGCCCGGCGCGCTACCATCCTCCTTTCTTTAAATTTTATCTCGTGTGTAAAACTTAGACATTCAGTTTAATAAATACCTACTTGAAGAAAAAAGAAGGAGGAATCCGATGGTGTGCTTCAAAATGCCTAATTCTTTTATGAAGTTTACTTAAATAAATCGCAAAGTAGAATGATGCGCTCGGAAGCGGCCAAAGCTGCGTATTTCCATTTTTTTCTAGGTTGAAGAAGCTTTAAACACCCATACATACAGCGAGCCGATTGTTCTACTTGTGAAACTGTTAAATAATTTCAGGTTTTCATAGTTTTCCTCTAACCTCAAAATGAGAAACAGCCACAAATAGTTTGGAGAGGTTAATGGCGGCCGGAGGGAGAATCATTTTCAAGCCCGAAAATAAAATACTTATTCTTCTGATCAGAAGTGCATATATATCCTACGCCATGCAATGATGTATGAAGATTCCAAATCTGGTTTCGGATTTTTAAAATGTTGAGGGATTGCTGAGATATAGACGGATTCAATTTACGCTGCGTTCGGCCCACCTGTGCACCGTATATTGGATCCGTCTATATCTCAGCAATCCCTCAACATTTTAAAAATCCGAAACCAGATTTGGAATCTTCATACATCATTGCATGGCGTAGGATATATATGCACTTCTGATCAGAAGAATAAGTATTTTATTTTCGGGCTTGAAAATGATTCTCCCTCCGGCCGCCATTAACCTCTCCAAACTATTTGTGGCTGTTTCTCATTTTGAGGTTAGAGGAAAACTATGAAAACCTGAAATTATTTAACAGTTTCACAAGTAGAACAATCGGCTCGCTGTATGTTTGGGTGTTTAAAGCTTCTTCAACCTAGAAAAAAATAGAAATACGCAGCTTTGGCCGCTTCCGAGCGCATCATTCTACTTTGCGATTTATTTAAGTAAACTTCATAATAGAATTAGGCATTTTGAAGCACACCATCGGATTCCTCCTTCTTTTTTCTTCAAGTAGGTATTTATTAAACTGAATGTCTAAGTTTTACACACGAGATAAAATTTAAAGAAAGGAGGATGGCAGCGCGCCGGGCGGCCCAGCTCGACCCGATCTGGCGGACGAGGATGGTGTCAGCCGGGCCCCTAGGAGTTTCTACCCGCTGCAGTCAACCCCTTCCACTCCCGCTCTACGAACTGACCCGTGTGCGCTACGTCTTCACGGCCTAGGTGGCGTTCACAGCGAAGGGGATGCGGCAAGCACACTGGAGAGCACTCCATTAGTCGACAGAACATCGGAACCCACAAGCGTTGCAGACGCACTGCGCACCATGTTTCATAGACGCAAGCCACTTGCGTTCCGCAGATGGCAGGCAGACGAACGGCGGCCTTGCATTACACGCAGGCTTGCATCCTAATACGTGACTTGCTTTTCGAAAAACGCACGAGATACCGGGTGTTTCAGCGTCACCGTGCAGCAAATACACGGCATTCGAATGGGTTGCCTACGACACTCAGTCCTCACACCGTCATGCGCGAACACCGGACGACGATGCGCTGAACAAGGGTCTACCACTTCCATAATCCTCGTACACCTCTCTAGATGATTATAGATTATCATACAGGGTGGTCCTCCAACCCCTCCCTCGTTCGTAAGTATGCAGTCCCGCAACAACACGGGGCCGGTACCGGAGCGGTCTGGCTCCCTTTCTCTCACTCGCTCGCTGTCTGCATCTCGTTCTACGGTGAGGCTGGGCTGGGTAGGCGTGGTGGGGAGAGCCCCCCCTCCACGCCACCACCACTACCTACTGCGCAGCCGGGCACCTCCTCCCCAACTCCCCCCTCTCCTGTTCTCGCTTGGCTCGCTCGGGCCGCTCGGGGGTGGGGGTGGGGGGGGGAGGGGGAAGAAGACCGAAAGTGGAATGGGCAGGACGAGAAAACGTGATGGAGCTGGAAGAGGGAAGAGGGGGGGGGGTACTGAAAACACAGCAAACAGACGGAGCAACGTCACAGTAAAAGGGGGTGGGGGGGGGGGGGGGCACTCGCTGAACGCGAGCCCCTGAAGTCGCGGGGCAGTCACAACATAAGTCACAATGCGTGCGCGGGCGTTAGTCGTAATCACGGCGGTCAACCGCGAAGTCGTGAAAGTCACTGCCTCGCTCCGCGGGGGTAGCCGCCAGACATTGCCGCGTCCCGCGGGGGTGAGCGCGGAGTCGCGAGAGCCTTCGCGAGGGGTAAACGCGACGGCGATTTTGGGCGCAACGCGGCTGCGTCGGGGTAAACAGGTCTTCCTCTCCTACCCTCGCGGTCGCGGCGGGGTGCTCAGCCACCGCTCGCGGTATCACACTGTGGAAAATATTTCCGTAGATGTACAATATATTTTGTAATTCACTATGTACAACATATCTCGTACATGTACGACCTTACACTTTTCGACTTTGTTGGCTCACCAATCGATTCTGAGTCGGCACGTATAGTTATAAAAAATTTACAATATGAATCGTAATTGTACAAGACCTCTCATGGAAAATTTTCCCGTACCGGTACAAGGATTTCTCTCAGTGAATCGCGGTGAGGTGGGAGGAGGGGGACTAGGCGAGGCGAGCCCAGGCGAACGGAGCCGAGCAGTTGGGAGTAAAGGGGAGCCCGCCTGAGCGGTAGAAAGAGATGCAGACAGCGAGCGAGTGAGAGAGAGCGAGCCAGCCCGCTTCGGTACCGGCCCCGTGTTGTTGCGGGACTGCATACTTACGAACGAGGAAGGGGTCGGAGGACCACCCTGTATAAGCATGTAAAATTTTCAAATATTGACAGATAGTGACAAATTTGGGCAAATATGGAGAAATATTATCAAATTTGAACAAAAGTTGCGTGATCTCTGGCCAATACTCAGTGAATATTTTAGAGATAAATTCAAATAGTTATTTATAATCACCGTTATAATCCTCGCACGCGATTTTTCAAACTGGCAGACCCTTGGCGCTGGACACGCTAAGGTGGACCTCTCGCTCGCACTCATGTTTCGCCCGAAGTTTTTCATAACCTGGCCAGAGACCTGATGACGCAAGGGACGCTGCTGTACGGAGCAGACTGTTCGGCGCTTATTTGTTTACGTTTGATGACATGAGAAATAAAGACATTAAATATCCATTGTGAATCATAAGAACAAGATTGGCGGGTCGTTAATGGCACAGTGAGAAATATTAATTGCGGATTTTCGAGAAGTATTCGTGTTGTGCGGCATGTAACATCTACCTTAGGCTCGTATAAAAAGTAAAACATTCCGTTTTCCGGATCCGGTAAAAGAATAATAAGAAATTTTCCGCACGGAGGAGGCTGACCCGACAAGGACGGGGCGGGTTGGCGCGCCGTTTCTCTTCCCTATAAGACTCTACGGGGCACCTGCCTCGCAGGTCGCTCGTCTCAGGCCCCGCTGTAGGCCTGTGCGATTATTAAAATTAATCGTAATCGACGATTAATAAAATAATCGCGATTGGCTTCGATTCGATTAATCGTGATCGATAATCGAAATAATCGTTTATTATTCGATTCGTGTTTCGATTATCGATTATTTAGTGTATTACGATTACCGATTACTCAAAGTTTTTCGATTATCGATTATTCGGTGCTTTTCGACTATCGATTATACTTAATTTTATCTTGTGGCGATAATCGATTAGTTTACAAAGTAATTTCAGTTTTTCTGGTGGAGACGACCGATTACCGATTACTTCTCCCCTTTTTGAAAGCCAACAATTTCGAACTTGGAAAAATGTATTTAATATTGCATTATAGCACTTAGCAGTATCATAGCATAGCAACAATCAATGAAAATCTTACAAATATAAACAAATACAAAGCAATGAAAACAATAATGTGAAAAAAAAATCAAGGCTTCTTCATAAAAGATTTGTTTGATGCTAAAAATATTAAGATTTCTGACAGCTCATCCCCCAAGCAGGTTCTTGTGTCGCTGATGACGTTCTCCCGCAAATATCTTTCATCACGTAAGTGAAAAACAGTGGAAAATCGGTAATTTTTAAGTCAATTTTCGGTTGTAAAATCGATAACCGCCAATAATCAATAATCATCAATAATCGGTAATCGTCAATAATCGATAATCGACAATCGTCAATAATCGTTTTCCAAATTTCGATTATCGATCACGATTATCGTAATCGAGACTTCAAATTAATCGACGATTATTAAAATAATCGAATCGAGTTTTCGATTTATCGAATAATCGCACAGGCCTATACCCGCTGGCTTGGCGCACTGTAAAAAAAAATCACGGTCACCCATACGGAAATATACCGTTAATTTGGATTACGGTGTCTCCGTACATTCGATTCCGTACCCTCTTTCCATAAGAGCCCATGTAAAAAAAATGTGGGTACGGTGCCAAGGTACGGAAAAGTTCCCGCTAATTTTGTGTCCGGCGGTTTCCGTTTTGGGTACGGACTGATAACGGCGTTCCGTTCCCCTTTCCCTATGCTAGCCCATGTAAAAATGGTAGGTACGGTGGCCAGGTACAGTAAATTTCCGTTATCCCTTTCCGAAAAATGGGGTACGGAACGCCGTGACAAGCTCCGTATCCAAGACTGATTTTTTACAGTGCGGGAACAAAAGCGTTTTAATGTCTCAGGAGAGGGGGAGGGGGTACGCATCCCGCGGGTTTGTAACGCATTTCGAAACTTTCCGGTCTCCTTTCTAAAAGTGAGGGATTTCGGATGATCGTGTGTACCTCCACCCACCCCCCTCCTTTTGACCGGGCCTAGCAGCAGGGCGCGTCGCGGTCCTCACAACGCCGCGGCGGAACGGGTTTGGGTCCTCACACCGTCATCTCGGTCCGAACAAACGTCAGTTTGGCTAGAAAGCACGCGTCGTTGTCTGGACACTGCCGAGGCGAAGCAGCGCTCGGTCCTCACACCGTCCTACGGGTCCGAATACCACACGCGTCAGTTTGGCGGGAAAGCACGCGTCGTTGTCTGGACACTGCCGAGGCGAAGCAGCGCTCGGTCCTCACACCGTCCTACGCACGGCGTCCCACTCAAATGAGAGGCTCTGGGCAGCCTTTGTTCTTGTTTTTGATGTTGTTGTGACGTAGGTCCGCCTGAGGCCAGTTTGGCCAACCTAAGGAAGACATATCCACGACAGCTGCCGAAACCCCACAAAATGCACGAACACCTAAATTTTGGTTCCCGCAAATGTGCGACAGTTTGTTTGCACAACGTTTTCTTGAAATTTTGATTTTATTTTCCTGCAGTCAAAGAATAACTCTTCTGAAATGTAAGAATTATTCGCGAGCCTGCTGTGGTAGGACGACACGGTTTGTTTACAATGCGGCTTCGACCGCCGAATGAATTCTGACCGAGATAACTCTAACAAACTTGACATTTATTTCTTAGTTGAAGTGGTGAAGTGCATGGAAATAAGAGCAAAATCATATTGGACACCCTCTAAGTGCTGGGCAATCAAAGGAGCTTGAAGGTGAGTAACTTGTGTGCTTTGCCTCATGTGCTGTTTTAGGTTATATCAACTTGTAGAAGATCTAAAGCCTTGCAGTTGAACAAAAATATTATTGGTGGACCACAAAAGACTAAACAACTGTATTCTTTAAAAGTTGCAATCTTTTTGTTCCTGCTCTTTCCTTTGTAGGACTTCCTGAGAATCACAAATGAATCATTTAGACTATCCGAGCAATGGCCTAAAGTGGGAAAAACATTATGTCTCCTTGAAAAGTACCTTCACTTGAGGATTGGCTGACTCATGCTCCTCAGCTTTAAGAAACTATTAAAAGAATCATGCTTGTAAGTATTATTATATTAATATAGGTTTTTAACTTTTAAAATTTTTAATCTCATTAAAAAATTGACTGTGAACTCTCTGATTGTTTCAGACTGGTGATGCTGATATGGTGAGAAGACTTTGCGGAATCCCTAAAATCTATTTTATTAAGTAAATATTTTTAACAGCAAGTTTTGTGTTTTATTTTTTTATAATGTCTCTCTGTAATAAGTTTCTTCTTTTGATAGAAATAAAGACATAAGAAAGTGCTTTTAGTAGTTGTTGTTGTCCTCCCATGCCAAGCCATTTCAATTAATTTTTAAGTTTTTGCCAGCTGACTGGCAATCGAACAAAATCATTCAAGTTTTCATTCATTTTAAATGTTTTCTATAGTTATAAATCGGTTTACTGATAAGTCGGTTTACTGAATACTGCGGATTCAGTGGACGCGCCACGGCTCACGCACACCAATATCACATTCTAAAGTCAGCTGTTTTCACACAAATATACTTTCACCTAGTTTTCAGAAACTTATGATTAAGAGGGCCCTTGCTCCTATAGAGTTTACAAATGTGAATATTGCATTGAAGTAGGCAATTTGAGTTGGTTCTTTGTACGTAATTCTTCCATGCATTTTGTGTTTTCCTGTTGGCCAAATTGGTCTCAGGCGGACCTACGTCACAACAACATCAAAAACAAGAACAAAGGCTGCCCAGAGCCTTGCATTGGAGTTGGCCCCCGTGGTCCTACGGGTCCGAATACAACACGCGTCAGTTTGGCGGGAAAGCACGCGTCGTTGTCTGGACACTGCCGAGGCGAAGCAGCGCTCGGTCCTCACACCGTCCTACGGGTCCGAATAACACACGTCAGTTTGGCGGGAAATCACGCGTCGTTGTCTGGACACTAGTGATGTGCGAAGTGGCTTTTTCGAAAGTCAAATCAAATCGAATCGAATTTCTAAAAATTTCCCCGAATCGAATCGAATCCCATTTTCCCCCGAAGCGAATCGAATCGAAGGTCCCCACTTCAAATCCGAATCGAATCTAATCAAATCACTTAAAATGCCCTAAAATTTATACGCAACGCTCCGCAGAGATAATTTGTACAGGGACCGACAACCATTACATCGAAGACGTACTAATAATAACAAACATCGCCAAACGGATGCCCTGGAAGGAGGGAGGGGAGGGGAGGGGTGGCGGCTGGGGTGAGGGAAAACAAAAGGCGATGGTTAGGCGCGGGCGCGCTGCGCGCGCAGCCGCTTCGAATTCGAACGTAGAGAAATTCCTGTCTTCGAATCCATCGATATCTAACCTGATTGATTCGAAATCGATCCGAATCGAAGGGGTACTGATTCGATTCGATTCGAATTCGAAGAATTAGCACATCACTACTGGACACTGCCGAGGCGAACCAGCGCTCGGTCCTCACACCGTCCTACAGGTCCAAATAACACACGTCAGTTTGGCGGGAAAGCACGCGTCGTTGTCTGGACACTGCCGAGGTGAAGCAGCGCTCGGTCCTCACACCGTCCTACGGGTCCGAATAACACACGTCAGTTTGGCGGGAAAGCACGCGTCGTTGTCTGGACACTGCCGAGGCCGAGGGGGAAACGACTTAGGTAATCCGGCTGACAGCCGTTTAGTAATCCGGCTGGGTGTAATCCGGGGAAATTCGAAGTAATCCGGTGTAATCCAGGAAAATTTTAGGGTAATCCGGGGTAATTCGAGGAAAAAGGCACCGTTATCCGGAGGACACTCCAGAGCTAATCCGAGGTAATCCGCGGTAATCCCTAATCCGGCTGACACGAAAATTGACAGTCGTTTCCCCCTCGGCCGAGGCGAAGCAGCGCTCGGTCCTCACACCGTCCTACGGTCCGAATAACACACGTCAGTTTGGCGGGAAAGCACGCGTCGTTGTCTGTACACTGCCGAGGCGAACCAGCGCTCGGTCCTCACACCGTCCTACGGGTCCGAATAACACACATCAGTTTGGCGGGAAAGCACGCGTCGTTGTCTGGACACTGCCGAGGCGAACCAGCGCTCGGTCCTCACACCGTCCTACGGGTCCGAATAACACACGTCAGTTTGGCGGGAAAACACGCGTCGTTGTCTGGACACTGCCGAGGCGAACCAGCGCTCGGTCCTCACACCGTCCTACGGGTCCGAATAACACACGTCAGTTTGGCGGGAAAACACGCGTCGTTGTCTGGACACTGCCGAGGCGAACCAGCGCTCGGTCCTCACACCGTCCTACGGGTCCGATTAAGATACGTCAGTTTGGCGGGAAGGATTGCGCCGCGGTCCTCAGAACGCGATGACGAAACGGGAGTCCGTTCTCAGACCGTTAAAGCTCTAGCATAATGGGCAATGTTTAGCCGACTTGAGGGCTTTAGCGGAAAACGACACTGTGTGAGACTAAGGGTCCCCTGCACTTGAGTTTAGCGAGGACACCGCCACACGCTGACTACGCTCGATTTGAACAACTCAGAGAGTACACTATGTTCACTGAACTTACCAGACTGCCCCCCGCGCTGAGCCCTCCGCGAGCTGCGACCTCCGCCGTCTCCTCCACCGCCTCCTGACGTCTTCATTGCTGCTGACCTCTCGCTTTGCAGACAGCGCAGTCCGGAACGGTGTGAGACGCGTCGACCTCGGCACGACGCGTCAACAATACTGAAGCGTGTCAGAGCGGCAAGGCACTGCATGGACGAGCGCAGGCGGCGCGCGGCGCAGGCACGGGCCCGGGCCCGGCGGTGCGGTAGATGGAGGGGGCCTGGTCCTCACTTCGTGTGTCACGTCCACTAGCCCACCCGCCTCGCCTGGGTGTGCGCGGTGGCGGGGGAATTGGTCCTCACTTCGTGTGTTACGTCCACTCGCACAGCCGCCAGGGTAGGGCGGCGGGCGCTGCTGGGGTGTGGAGAGTGACTTAAACACTTTATGCCTGATGCTTGTTTTGAGCTGCTCCGGTTAAGCTGGGCTCCATCACAATGAGCTGGTGCTGTTGTGACAGCACGACGGCACGGCACCACTTAAAAAGCGGCACTACCTGACTTTTGTTTCCCTGGACAGTGCTGCCAGAAAGGAAGGCAAAACCCGCCCAACACACAGCTATGTGGAGCGGGCGGTATTTACGCCTGCCTACTAGGCCATTTCTCTGCACACATGTGTTGATGTTGCCTAGTACGCAGGCGCGAATACCGACCGCTCCACACAGCTGTGTAGGGCAGGTTTTGCCTGCTTTTCTGGCAGCACTGTACCTGGACGGTAGGGGCAGGTGAACAAATGCCATGCCCGAACTTCCGAGCATCGGGGAGGGGCGAGGAGACCCACCTGAAAAGCGGCTCGGGTGCAAGCCCCGACGAAGCCCTGCCTGGCCCCGACCCTGGCCCGGACTGCGGCCAGGCAGGGCTTCCACTTCCCCGGCGCCCGCGCCGCTTTACGGGTGAGTCGCCTCGCCCCGCCCCGCTGCTGCTCCGAAGTTCGGGCATGGAATTTGTTCACCTGCCCCTACCGTCCAGGTGCACAAAAGTCAGGTTGTGCCGCTTTTCAAGTCATGCTATCACGACGCCAACAGCTCGACAACCACTACGTTTCCCGCTTACTAACTCTTTTCTGCACCTAAAATTTATGCAACGAGCCAAGATGAAAACACTAGAGCTGAGATGGAG
>JAHWGI010000135.1:250000-321956 GCA_029379305.1 Frankliniella fusca
AAACATCCAACTTTTCGTCTTCCGGTTCTGATTCGTTACAAAATATTTACAAAAATGTAAACGAGAATCTTGAAAGCTTCAACACAAAATCCGAAACAAAACCGGATAATAAAATCATTAGAGAGCTCCCAGCTTTTTAATTTCCGGTCCTGATCTCGGATTGTGTCCTAAAACTTTCAACATTTCTGTTTAAATTTTACAATCAGTGATATTCTAAAAATTCTTATTTTGGACCTCAGGTAAAGAGAACAGTTAACTGGAATAATAATAAAAAAACAACAGGGAATTGCCTTGCCGGCGGAACGCGCTGTAATCGCACAATTTTAATTTAACATAATTAACTCATAACAAATTCTTTATTTCAAACGAAAACGAGTTGCAATTCAGTCACACCTCTGCTGTTAGCGTCCGGCTAAATTCTACTATATAGGCCTCCTATTGTTTAAAGTTGACCAGGGAAACCAGCCTACGCACAATTAAGCAAACCAAACCTAAGATAACTTTAGCCATTAATGCACTATCAACCTCTTATTTCGAACTTTTACCAAAAATCACAATTTCTTTTTAAGCTACCAGGGGGCGGCAGTTGCGGCAGCCCCGGCTGGACCCCGCTGAAGGGAGTTAGATACTACACTTCCGCGGAAGGGGTAAACCATGGGAAAAAATTTAAGTAACAAGGTGGCAGTAAAGTGGATGTTGACATTTTAAGTGGCAACTTGCCACTCAAACCCTGGAAAAAATTTTAAGTGGCAAAGTAGCACTAGAAGGGATTTTGACATTTTAAATGGCAACTTGCCACTTAAAATGTCGAAATCCATTTTAATACCGACCACTTTGCCACCTAAAATACTTCCCAGGGAAATGTACTATCGACTGCCAATGAGGTATTTTCCGAATTAGAAGCAATTAGAAGAACAGGGAAAGTATCGTCTACTCCCGGACCATCACAAAGCCTCGACCAAAATCAGAGGGGCTCCTCTCCTGGCCCGGTCCAGAGAGCACTTCTCTGATTGGTCGAGGCTTTATGATGCGGTCCGGAAACGGCAATATTCCTCCTGTTCTTCTAATTCGGAAAATACCTCATTTTCTAATTTTTACTAAAAATCCCATTTTGGAACTATACCAGGGGGCTGCCGCCCCCTGGACCCCGCTGAGGGGAGGTCGATAAGGAGGTCGATACTGCACTTCCGCGGATGGGGCAAAATGTACTATCGACCTCAAATTTTCTAATTTGCACCAAACAAATTGAGATTGATGAATCATTGTTTAATAAGAGAAAGCATAATAAGGGGAAGAAGAGTGTATGCCAGCAGTGGGTTTTTAGTGGTGCTGAGCAGGGCTCAAGGGTCATTCTCTGTCAGATCACCACAAGGTCCAAAATGATGGTTTTCAGATTGAGTTGGAAGTGGTTAAGTATCATTTGGGACCACCCCAAGGACCCATATGTCAAAGGAAATTTTTTTAAAAATTTTGGTTTGGGAGTTATAGGAGGTCAAAGTTTGGTGTTCGACCAATCCGTCTCAAGTTATGAATGATACCTAATATCCTATATGAAACACAATACCAACTCTAGTCATGGTGTTTTACATTCAGTTTTTTATACTGATTCAAATGATCCATGGTTGGATTGGATCGTGAAAAATTTTTCTTGGCTCTATTTAGTAAAATCCCGTTAAAATGTTGTATAATTTCACTGTTTCAACTCTAGCAGAAATACGTCATACGTACAAAAATTCCAAACCATGCTTTTTTTAAAAGCTAATGATGGGTCGAACATCCACACCAAGTGACATGTTGGCCCCGGAGAATTTAGTCCCTTCGCCTTAGACTTTAAGGTTTGGAACTACTATGAAAAGACCGTAAAGAGTGACAATTAACTTCACTTGGTCTATATCTTACTAAAATCAGTAAAGTGACACATCTCCTAAATATTTAACTATTTTTCAACACATTAGTCATAAAATGATATTATGAATGAAATTAAAAGCATTTTATACAGACCTAAATTAACAGTGATGTCCCCAAACCTACCAAAGCAAGTGTCCAAGCAATATATCATAGCAATAAGAAAAGCTTCCCAAGAAAGGAGAGCTTGCTACTAACCTCCAGATTAAAACAACAGGTTGACAGATTTTCCTCTATCTTAATAGTCATCAGTCTTTATTCGATCCCTTCACATTTTAGCCGTTTTCCAAAAAGTAATAAGAGGTAATCACGGCTCGGGGACATGGAAAATTAACAATGTCAGAGAAATATGTACACGGGACAGGGACAATAATAAATGCATCCGTGATAAATGCATGTTTACAACAGCCTATAGCAGCAGAAAACAAAAGTCACAGCCCTCGCACCTATACGATGAAGCTAGCGCTTTTCTTCTCGTCCTGTCTCTCTCGCACTTATGGGCTACATCATATTGGTGCGAGGGCTGTGACTTTTGTTTTCTGCTGCTATAGGCTGTTGTAAACATGCATTTATTATTGTCCCTGTCCCGTGTACATATTTCTCTGACATTGTTTAATTTTCCATGTCCCCGAGCCGTGATTACCTCTTTTTACTTTTTGGAAAACGGCTAAAATGTGAAGGGATCGAATAAAGACTGATGACTATTAAGATAGAGGAAAATCTGTCAACCTGTTGTTTTAATCTGGAGGTTAGTAGCAAGCTCTCCTTTCTTGGGAAGCTTTTCTTATTGCTATGATATATTGCTTGGACACTTGCTTTGGTAGGTTTGGGGACATCACTGTTAATTTTGGTCTGTATAAAATGCTTTTAATTTCATTCATAATATCATTTTATGACTAATGTGTTGAAAAATAGTTAAATATTTAGGAGATGTGTCACTTCACTGATTTTAGTAAGATATAGACCAAGTGAAGTTAATTGTCACTCTTTACGGTCTTTTCATAGTAGTTCCAAACCTTAAAGTCTAGGCCGAAGGGACTAAATTCTCCGGGGCCAACATGTCACTTGGTGTGGATGTTCGACCCATCATTAGCTTTTAAAAAAAGCATGGTTTGGAATTTTTGTACGTATGACGTATTTCTGCTAGAGTTGAAACAGTGAAATTATACAACATTTTAACGGGATTTTACTAAATAGAGCCAAGAAAAATTTTTCATGATCCAATCCAACCATGGATCATTTGAATCAGTATAAAAAACTGAATGTAAAACACCATGACTAGAGTTGGTATTGTGTTTCATATAGGATATTAGGTATCATTCATAACTTGAGACGGATTGGTCGAACACCAAACTTTGACCTCCTATAACTCCCAAACCAAAATTTTTAAAAAAATTTCCTTTGACATATGGGTCCTTGGGGTGGTCCCAAATGATACTTAACCACTTCCAACTCAATCCGAAAACCATCATTTTGGACCTTGTGGTGATCTGGCACCACTAAAAACCCACTGCTGGCATACACTCTTCTTCCCCTTATTATGCTTTCTCTTATTAAACAATGATTCATCAATCTCGACAGTCTTCTCAGGCCCACCTATGCGGCCTCATGTTGCCTGATCATAATTTTAACACACACCTCTCTGCAAAAACTAATCCAGTCCACAACAGTCTTCTTGGATATATCCACATCCCGCATGATGTGATCTTGGAAGAACTTATAAACCCACATATAAATAATTAGTATGATTTCACGCAGGGGCATTTTGGACTCAGCAAACCATGAACAGACGCCTACACTTCGCATACTTTGACACTTGTTGCAGCGCCAAACAAATCCATCCTGGGCCCGATTCTTTGCACCTAGCACCATGGGCCGCACGGGGTCGCGCCAGAACAGCTCCTCGGACATAACAGCTCCTCAGACAAAACAGCTCCTTTCGAGTCGAAAGGACTAAGTTCAGGGCGAGAATGATTGCACGAGAATCACCCCCTGCGGCAGAACCGCTCCTCGGACACAACAGCTCCGCGGACATAACAGCTCCGCGGACATAACAGCTCCTCGGACAGAACAGCTCCTTTCGAGTCGAAAGGACTGAGTTCAGGGCGAGAATGATTGCACGAGAATCACCCCCTGCGGCAGAACCGCTCCTCGGACATAACAGCTCCTCGGACATAACAGCTCCGCGGACATAACAGCTCCTCGGACAGAACAGCTCCCCGATCCTCGAGCTGCAGGCACAATTTCTCATCCTCACTTGCAGCGATACCCCACCCACCTCGTCCCCCTCCAGCGCTGACGGGACTGCGAGTGGGTCCGCTAGAGGTCGCTGGCGTCGTGGTCCGGCTGGCGAAGCGAGCCTACGAGCTAGGGAGCGACAGAATGGCCGGCTGGTCGCACTGCACGATGGGTTGCCTATGTCCAGGCTGAGTACACCATTAGCCTGGAACGCGTGCACAATGTGTTGCCTATCAGACCGGATGAGGAGGCTGCCGCGCCGCGCCGATCCGCACCAAAACATGTGCGTCTCTCTCGCACAGTGACCTTTCTCTCTTGCACACTCCGGCCCGGCGGCAGAGAGCGGCCGGGTCGGTCGATCTTAAGCTGGGTCTGGGAGGCCGGATACCTGCTGGGGCTGCTCCGACCGCAGTTGCGGAGAGCCGGTCAGTTAGATAGCCCAGACTTCGGCAGCTCGACCAGTTTTGAGGCCCACGGCCAGACCCGTAGTGCCGCAACCGTATCTCCCTCCACCGTGAGGAAGAGAGAGAGAGAGAGAGAGAGAGAGAGAGAGAGAGAGAGAGAGAGAGAGAGAGAGAGAAGTGGGTGTGGGGCACCGTGCAGTTTCGGATCGCACAACTCCCTACTCAGCTCGGCCCAGTGGGCTGTCTCGGCTGGGCCCTGCTCGAATAGCCGAACATGCCACGGCTCCAGGACCGGCCGGGAAGGGCCAACAGGGAGGACGCTCCTGAGCACCTCCCAGGATTTTCGGGTTTTCCGGGAGGGGACGGGGCAGGCGCACCACCGCACTGCACTTACCCAAAATGGGAGAGGACACTTTTCCATGCTAAATTGGAGTGAGAATTTTTAACCTCACCCTTTTCGGGAGAGATATTTATTTTAGCCTCGCTCTATTTGAGTAAGGATTTCTTCACCTCACTTAATTTGAGCACGAATTCTCACTGTGTTAGGGCGAAGTCTCAAAATTGTTTCTCATAAAGAGCGAGGGAAAAAATTTCTCACTCTCCGGTGGGTTATAAAATTGCCCTCCAATTCTCACTCGTATGCGAGCGAGTGGTGAACGACTCGCCTGAGCCGTGTACCCAGTACTATATATTATAGGTATTATAAAAGTATTATAGAATATTATAGGTATTATAGAATATTGTAGCGTTAGGTGGACTGAGTAAAGGAGACGACAGAGTACTGGATCAGTGGATTTATTGAGGAAACTAGCAGGGCACGGATACAGCTCGGGGCAAGACAAACCACACGACTGTACACCAGGGCGGCTGCCAGACGACTGACTCGCTTGGCTTTGTTAGGGCGCACGCGCCTGCTCACTGCTTTAAACAATCCCGCGGAGATCCTGGTATAATCATGTTGCAGTGAAATGCCTCCTACCTGTGGCAGGTGCATCTCGCTTGCAGTGGCAGAGTGGTAACACTCCGCCCGCAGTTAACCCTCTCTCTCCTTGCAGCATCCCATCTTGTCCCAACAAATTTCTGTTCGTTTTTTGGTTGGTGTTTCAGTCCCTGCCCGTTCCTGTCCTGTTCCTGTCATTGATCCTGTTCCGTTCCTGCCTTCCCCTTTCTCATCGGGCTGGGCCAGCCCTTCATCACATCACTGTGACGGGTAGCACTTCAAGAGGGAGATGTTAAGGCCCTGTATGGAGAGGAGTCCGCCTTCCTTGTGCTATCGTCCTGGAGGTTGCACTTCAAGAAGGAGATAACGGCCCTGTATGGAGAGGAGTCCGCCTCCCAGTGCGGCCGCCAGTCGAGCCATCTCAAGACGGCCTTTGATTGAAAAGATGAACGATTCTTAGTTAGTGTTGTCGAGCCCTAAGCTGTTTTCCTAACTACTGGCCAAATGGGGAATCGTTCCACTGGATTGGTACCTACGGAGATCCTTTTTTAATTTAGGGGTGGTTCACGCCTCTCATTTTTAAAGAGAGGGGAAGTTGTAATATTAGAGTCAGTAAAGCCATTTGATCAGCACCGCTGATATTCTCATGAGTTGGTCGCTAGTCTCGCGCCAACTAGTCTCATACCAGGATCTCCGCGGGATTGTTTAAAGCAGTGAGCAGGCGCGTGCGCCCTAACAAAGCCAAGCGAGTCAGTCGTCTGGCAGCCGCCCTGGTGTACAGTCGTGTGGTTTGTCTTGCCCCGAGCTGTATCCGTGCCCTGCTAGTTTCCTCAATAAATCCACTGATCCAGTACTCTGTCGTCTCCTTTACTCAGTCCACCTAACGCTACAATATTATAAGTATTATAGAATATTACAGGATATTATAAATATTATGGTATTATAGCCAGTATTATAAGGTCTTATACACTGATAATCCAAGTGTCCAACCTTTCAACAATTTGAAGTGTTCAAATACCCTTTAAACAAATGAAAGTGTTCAACAGAGTTGTTCTGCACTTGCAAGTGTTCAACTCAGAAGTTGTGCACTTGTAAGTGTTCAACTCCCCAGTTGCACACTTCCCTAATACATTGCGTCCAAGCTAAGGAAGTGTGTAACTGGGGAGTTGAACACTTTTAAGTGCACAACTTCTGAGTTGAACACTTGTAAGTGTACACCAATTCCGTTGAACACATTTACGTGTTTAAATGGTATTTGAACACTTTAAAGTGTTGAAGGGTTGAACACTTGGATTATCAGTGTAAGGTACTATAAAGTACGCGAGTACAGTGGTGCTATCGTCCGACCATCGAGAGTTTAGCACACCGAATGACAAGGAAGGATAGGCTGGCTCATGAGTGTGAGAGAGAGAGAGATAGTCAATTCTTCCGGTGCGGGACCACGATAGACCAAGGGTAAGGAACGGAGGGAAAAAACCCTAATCCTTCCGGCAGCCGGCTGGAGCGGTTCCGAGAACCGGCCCGGGCCGGGTCCCGGCACCACTCGGCAGGTCAGATCGCCACCTTCGTCGCCACTCGGCACTCATCGCCACTTTCGTCGCCAAACCCGACGTTTCGTCGCCACGGTGGCGACAGATCGCCACATCTGGCAAGCCTGGTCTTGTCAGCGAAGCACGGCAAAAGTAACCCCTGGGATTCCCAGGAGCTTTTTGGAATTTCCAGGCGCGCCAGTCATTTTCCAGGAGCACCCTGGGTTTCGCATATATTTTTCCCAGGAGCACCCTGGGTTTGCGGACCCTCTCCCAGGCGCACCCTGGGAATTTTGTGCCGAGAGTCTCTTTTCCAGGCCGCGCCTGGAAAATAATTTCCATTTCCAGAGTTGTTCCTGGGAAAACGTGCAAAACGGCAAATCCCGAAGCTCCGACGGTACTCGACGTCCTTGACGTCATCCAGGGTGGACCTCGATGGGTTCCATCATGACCACCAATCTGGCACGTGTTTTCCGACTGTCGGGGACCTGCTGAGGTCGGCCTCGAAAACCGTTTTGCGCTGCGGCCTTCGGTTCGCGAGATACGAGGACGTACCACGACGTACCGGGAGCTCCGCGCCAAGGATACGTTCACATTTCGGAGGCCAAAGTGACCCTGGCGCCTTTCTCGTTGGGTGTCCGGGACTTCTGACTTCAGAAATAGGTTCCACAGGCTGTGGCGCTTCTGTAGACACCTCTCACACCCTTCTGTCACCTGACATTCGGGTTTGGCGGCGTCCTTAACAGTCTGATTCTGTTGAACACAACATATTTACAGGAATGCAAAGTTTTAAGACGCCGCCAAACCCCAATGTCAGGTGACAGAAGGGTGTGAGAGGTGTCTACAGAAGCGCCACGGCCTATGGAACCTATTTCTGAAGTCAGAAGTCCCGGACACCCAACGAGAAAGGCGCCAGGGTCACTTTGGCCTCCGAAATGTGAACGTATCCTTGGCGCGGAGCTCCCGGTACGTCGTGGTACGTCCTCGTATCTCGCGAACCGAAGGCCGCAGCGCAAAACGGTTTTCGAGGCCGACCTCAGCAGGTCCCCGACAGTCGGAAAACACGTGCCAGATTGGTAGTCATGATGGAACCCATCGAGGTCCACCCTGGATGACGTCAAGGACGTCGAGTACCGTCGGAGCTTCGGGGTTTGCCGTTTTGCACGTTTTCCCAGGAACAACTCTGGAAATGGAAATTATTTTCCAGGCGCGGCCTGGAAAAGAGACTCTCGGCACAAAATTCCCAGGGTGCGCCTGGGAAAGGGTCCGCAAACCCAGGGTGCTCCTGGGAAAAATATATGCGAAACCCAGGGTGCTCCTGGAAAATGACTGGCGCGCCTGGAAATTCCAAAAAGCTCCTGGGAATCCCAGGGGTTACTTTTGCCGTGAGGGCCACCACTAGGGGCCCTCCTGTGAGAGGTGCGCAAGCGAGGCGCCTCAGAGCCAATCAGAGAGCTCTGGTATAGTCCTCTGGAGACGCGGGTCCCCATGCGCGAGACTAATCCCCCCGGACTACCTGAAGCCAGCTTACGGAATTTCCCACTCTTCACCTTCGCCTCCGTAGTCTCACGTGGGGTGCCCCTGCTCTGTCCCCAGCCCAGGGGACTACCAGCCCAGTTGCTTGCGCACCTCTCACAGGAGGGCAGGAGGTAGGGATGTCAAAGTCGAACATGGTATTCGATTATTCGAAATTCGACTATTCGATGAGCCTCGAATAATCGATTGTCGAATAATCGGCGCAACTATTCGAATAGTCCACTATTCGATTAAATATTCGGTATAATTATTTTTCATTTTTAAAAAAAATTGTTTTCTTTTCAATATAGCAGCTCATACCACCAGGCCCCATTCTTCCTCGCTTAATGATAAATAAATAAAGGAGAGCCTGCAGCAATGAGGGTTTCAGGCGACTTCGCATCTCGCTAGCAATATAACCCGTTGCGGCCCTCGCGTGGCAAGTGCAGGAAGGTCTTAAGTTCGATAGGGAGTCCGGCTATGGAGTAGGGAACAGAAAATTCGCTATACTTCAAGCAAAATGTCATGCGGGGCCGGCTGGGCCGCGCTCCCTAGGCAAAACCCTCTCCCAGGGCTACGGTTTCCCACCCTAGCCAGCGGCAGCCGCGGCTCGGTACGCGCCGCGCGCCGCTCCGCGCTGAGGCAGTAGCAGTCTGTAGACGTAAGCAGAGGCAGACATCCACGCGGGAACGAAGCTTTTCAGAACATTTTTAAAATATCGAATATTCGAAAAAGAAAAGTCGAATACTTCGACTATTCGACCACAACTATTCGATTTTATTATTCGAAGTATTCGACCCAATTATTCGAATAGCTCGATTAATCGATTATTCGACGACATCCCTAGCAGGAGGGCCCCTAGCCACCACCGGACGATTCGGTGATAGCGCGGCACGAGCCGAGCCGGAGCGAGCCGGAGTTCCCTCCCAGCACCTTTGTTGCACGACTGCAGACGACTTTGCAACGGGCTCGCGGGGTATCGACGGGAGAAAGATGACGGTACTCTACGTCTCAGGCAGCACTAGTCTACTGCTTTCTAGCGATTTATTGATTCGGAAAGGTGTAACTTTCGGATATTTCAGTGTATTATACGCGAATATTATAGGTATTATAAAATATTATAGGTATTATAGAATATTATAGATATTATAAAATATTATAGGTATTATAGAATATTATAGATATTATAAAATATTATAGGTATTATAGAATATTATAGATATTATAAAATATTATAGGTATTATAGAATATTATAGGTATTATACGGTACTATAGGGTCCGCGTACCCAGTATTATACGAGTTGGTCACCCCTCGTATGCGAGCGAGAATGATGACTCTTAGATTTTCAGTGCGTGCTGGCTTTCCCCCCGAAATCTTGCTTGCAGATTAAGTGCTAGTTTTGGCCGAGTCGGGAAACAGCCAGTTGTTTGCTGACGGTCAAGGAGTGAGAAGCCTACTAGTCGCTCGCGCCAAGGACTTGTCAGAGATCGGTGGTCTCGAATACGGAAGGCAGCAGTCCGTACGCTATCCGAATATATTGTGCTTTCAAGGCCATTTTACTGTTTCCTTTCTGTCTTCTTATGTAGGTTTTAAATCAGAAAGAGCAAAGTTTCATCTAGTGCTCCTCGCATTTTCACATTCACAAGTCCAAGGGTACGGCGTCCAGACACGTCTCTATTCGACCTACTTTCAAGGCGTTCCAGGAGGTGCCCTAAACACACTGGAACCTCCAAAATGCGAGGAGCACTAGACCAGATACACGACTAATGGTCTGTGAAATTTGGAAGCAGTGCGATTTGTAGTTTCACCAAAAACTAACCTCGCAGACAGCAAATGAGGCATTTAGCCGTCACGAATTCGGCAGGAAGAAGAAGCCGTGGAGCCAAACAAACCTTCAATTGTTCTAGCTTTTAGCAGACGAATTTATTGAACAATTGAAGATTTGTTTGGCTCCACGGCTTCTTCTTCCTGCCGATTTCGTATCGGCTACATACCTCATTTTCGAACTTTGAGGCGTCGCGACGCCTGAACTAAGAGACTCAAAGCCACGATGTACTGAACCCCCCGGTGGCGGCACAGTGCTGCGAAAAGTGGCACCAGTTCATGTTCCGTTTATTCAGTGCGCGCGGCCGCCACCGCAGCGCGGCGATCGCTCGTGGCGCACCCCCCACCCTTCCCCTTCTCCTCTCCTCGCCCGGCAGTGGGCTCTGGGGCAGCCCCACCGTCCACCTGGAGATTACGCGGCCGCTGGCCGACCGCTGGACCAGGTAGACGATGGGTTTGCTCCCGGGGGTGCCGCCGGGGGAGGGGAGGAGAAGGGGAAGGGTGGGGGTGCGCCACGAGCGATCGCCGCGCTGCGGTGGCGGCCGCGCGCACTGAATTAAGGGGAGACCCTACTGAAATCCGAACATCACAGAAGAATCGGCCCCAGCTTAAGGAGAGCATAGATTAATGTTATTGAGTTCAAAAAAGAATTTTTTAGCCATTTACATGAATTTTTGGGGGTATTTTTAAGGATTTGTATGTTTACCTCACCACAAAAACATGGGTCGCTCTCAAAGGCTCCTTGCGACAAACTTTTGGGTTCACAAATGTGGCACGAAGTTTTTTCCGACCTTCTACCTCTAAGTGACAGAAGTTGGCATATACTAAGATTTTCTAAGCCCTCAGAGTTCAAGAAAATAATTTTGCATTTTAGAAATTTGGTTTAAGTTTAAATTTAATTAATTTTAGGTCTTAAATCTGAATTGGAAAATGAAATGTGCCTCAGGATACATTCTGGTATGCCAACTTTGATAGAGTTACCCCTGACACTTGATAAAAAAAATGGGTCAATGTTCTCATTCAAATATCTTGTCGCAAGGAGCAGGTGAATGGTCAAAATATGTAGTAATGAGAAAACAATGTTTAAAGTTGCAGCACAGGATTTGGTTATAATTCAGAGGAAATATTGTTCTAAATTACCTCAGATAAGGAGGGTAACAAGAGTGAAACGGGGCTAGACTATGATAGATAAAGGTCTAAAGATGCTAAAAAAAATAAAAAATAAAAATCGATTTTTTAACGAATTTTTACGTTTTTTCAGTAGGGTCTCCCCTTAACGGAACATGAACTGGTGCCACGTTTCGGCCATCGCAGCATAGGAAGAGCCGCCACCGGGGGGTTCGGTACATCGTGCTCAAAGCAAAACGGTTCGAGGTGGTGTGTTAGAGTAATAACATACTCTATCGATTTGTGAAATAAAAAATCGCTCCTACCGCCTTAAATTTCACGGTGAAAAATAGTCGTAAGTTTACGGGAAAATTTTTCTCGAAGTGCAGTAGTAAAATTACAATTGCAAATCGTAAAATTACAAGCACTACAAATTGGCTTAAAATTCATTCACGAGCAAAAAAGGTCCGTCGTAAATTTACAACATATTTCATAAATCACGATTTACAAAATTTATCGTAAATCTACGAAGATATTTTTCACAGAGGGGTCATTCCAAACTAGATTTTCGCGAATTGCAGTGACCCCCTGGAATTTTTTTTGTTTTGACCCCAGTCCATAGTACCATTTGAGAGACCTTTCCCCAATTTTTTGCAGATTTTTAGCTCAAAGGGTTCCGGAGATATAAGGATTTTAAGTTTTTTGAGCCTTTTTTAGTGAAATTTCGAAAAAACGACCTAGGCGGAGCCGAAACGCTCTCGAAATCGAGTCCATCATGTACCGGTACGTAAAATGATCCCAGGAATCCGAATCCGGCCCCAGAATGGACGAGTTTTAACTCCTAATACCCCAAAAGTCGAAATTTCGTTTATTTTTCATGCGTTTTCGCGGCCCTGGACGGCTGACCTCCCCATAACTTGTTGACCTTTTTATGGGTGAAAATGAAAGATAGTTACTCGCTCTTTCAAATAAAACGGGTGAAAGATGTGGGACCGAACCTCGTTTAGGAGCTACAGGCCGGCGAAAATGAAAAAAGTGCGATTTTGGCCTAAAAAACGCGTTTTTCGGGGTTTTGGCGGTATCTTATCGAGATGTTCCGCACCTCGTACACGGGATATCTATTTGGTTTCTAGGGGTTTTCGGCCTCCTCTTTCAGTTGCAAAAATAAAAAAGTTGGGTATTTGGGTCCTTCTATCAGTTTTAGCTCCTCAAAAAACTCAAAATCGTCAATTTTTTTTATTTTTTTAAATTTTTTAAAATGATGCTGAAGCCATGTCCTACTCCCACAACCTTCAAATTTTCAATCCCGGACCCCCGAACCGATGTTTTAGCCCCGTAAAGACAGAAATAACCGAAATAACACTTAAGGACCCAAGATTTTGTTTTCTAGCGACCATCTAGAATTGATCAGGACCTCAAAAAAAGCATTTCTAGATGGTCGCCAAAAACATTTTTTTCGGGTCCAGCACTTGTAAAATTTCCGATATGGGAGTGTTGGACCCCAAAAAAGTGTTTTTGGCGACCACCTAGAAATGATCAGGACCTCAAAAAAAGCGTTTTTAGATGGTCGACAAAAACACTTTTTGGGGGTCCAACACTCCCATATCGGAAATTTTACAAGTGCTCGACCCGAAAAAAGTGTTTTTGGCGACCATCTAGAAATGCTTTTTTTGAGGTCCTGATCATTTCTAGATGGTCGCCGAAAACACTTTTTTGGGGTCCAACACTCCCATATCGGAAATTTTACAAGTGCTGGACCCGAAAAAAGTGTTTTTGGCGACCATCTAGAAATGCTTTTTTTTTAGGTCCTGATCATTTCTAGATGGTCGCCAAAAACACTTTTTGGGGGTCAATCACTCCCATATCCGAAATTTTCCAAGTTTTGCACCCCCAAAAAGTGTTTTTGTCGACCATCTAAAAACGCTTTTTTTGAGGTCCTGATCATTTCTAGGTGGTCGCCAAAAACACTTTTTTGGGGTCCAACACTCCCATATCGGAAATTTTACAAGTGCTGGACCCGAAAAAAATGTTTTTGGCGACCATCTAGAAATGCTTTTTTTGAGGTCCTGATCAATTCTAGATGGTCGCTAGAAAACAAAATTTTGGGTCCTTAAGTGTTATTTCGGTTATTTCTGTCTTTACGGGGCTAAAACATCGGTTCGGGGGTCCGGGATTGAAAATTTGAAGGTTGTGGGAGTAGGACATGGCTTCAGCATCATTTTAAAAAATTAAAAAAAATAAAAAAAAATTTGACGATTTTGAGTTTTTTGAGGAGCTAAAACTGATAGAAGGACCCAAATACCCAACTTTTTTATTTTTGCAACTGAAAGAGGAGGCCGAAAACCCCTAGAAACCAAATAGATATCCCGTGTACGAGGTGCGGAACATCTCGATAAGATACCGCCAAAACCCCGAAAAACGCGTTTTTTAGGCCAAAATCGCACTTTTTTCATTTTCGCCGGCCTGTAGCTCCTAAACGAGGTTCGGTCCCACATCTTTCACCCGTTTTATTTGAAAGAGCGAGTAACTATCTTTCATTTTCACCCATAAAAAGGTCAACAAAGTTATGGGGAGGTCAGCCGTCCAGGGCCGCGAAAACGCATGAAAAATAAACGAAATTTCGACTTTTGGGGTATTAGGAGTTAAAACTCGTCCATTCTGGGGCCGGATTCGGATTCCTGGGATCATTTTACGTACCGGTACATGATGGACTCGATTTCGAGAGCGTTTCGGCTCCGCCTAGGTCGTTTTTTCGAAATTTCACTAAAAAAGGCTCAAAAAACTTAAAATCCTTATATCTCCGGAACCCTTTGAGCTAAAAATCTGCAAAAAATTGGGGAAAGGTCTCTCAAATGGTACTATGGACTGGGGTCAAAACAAAAAAAATTCCAGGGGGTCACTGCAATTCGCGAAAATCTAGTTTGGAATGACCCAGTGATAACCATTGAACTTAATAAAATATTCGACAGAAAAAGCGAGCTCCCTAAACTCGCGGCAAGACGTGCGTGGCGCCCGTGCCTGGGCGACACACGGGCGCTAGACGGGTGAGGCGCACCGCGTGCTGGCGCAGCCTGGCCGCTGGGGACGCCCTGGGGGCTCTCTTGGCCCGCGCAGAGCCCGGCCGTCACTGCCTGGACCCCAGGTTCGCCCGTGTACTGCCCGCACAGGGCACATCACATGCATATGCCGCGAGGGCCACGTGCACGTGCCACACGTTTGCCCAAATTCACCCGGATTCTTTTTAGACAGTCCCTTGTGGCTGTCTCTACCCGAAGGCAAAAATTTCCTGTTATGATAAAGATTGCCGTTCCAGTCTTGATATAATCCATTAAAGTTCCAGTTTTGATTAGCCGATTGACGTTGATAGAGATAAGTTTGCTGTCTCTCGCTATATAATACTATGCTGGGGGGAGGCTGTGGTCTTCCGTTCCGCGGCCTCCACGGCCCGGCCGCTGTGCAAGCGCGGGTGCAGATATCCGTCATCGCTCTGCTCCTTGGAGTAAACAGCTCGCCTGCTCGTAGGCACTTGAGCCTAGTCGTGAGCGCAGCGCTGCTCAACGCGCCCCGTCCTGCGCCTCCTTCAGCCCTCTCTCCAGCCGCGGACGGCTACTCGAGCCGCCAGCCCCGCCAGCCCCGTTTTGATTTTGATTTGCCAGTAAAAATATTAGCCAGTCTGATCCAGTTAAAATAGATATTTTAACTACTAGTTAAAATAGAGATTTTAACTACCAAAGCGAAACTTGAATGGAGGTTGTAGTACAACCCGTTCAAAAGTTAGCTTTTAGACAGTCCTTTATGGCTGGCTTTATCCGTAGGTAAAGATACCCGCTAAACTACCCGTTAAAATACCCGTTTTGATTTTGATTTGCCAGAAAAAATATCAGCCAGTCTGACCAGTTAAAATAGAGATTTTGTTGGTTTTAAGACAGTCCCTTGGGGCTTGCTTTATCCGTAGGTTAGGTTAAAATACCCGTTAAAATACCTGTTTTGATTTTGATTTGCCAATAAATACATTAGCCAGTCTGATCCAGTTAAAATAGAGATTTTACAAGGCCAGGGCCGCCCGGCTGCCGAGCGGCAGGGTGGGGGAGCCCCACTGCTCTCTTCTTTTCGATAGCGCCGGCCGCTGCGCCACGCTAAAGTACTGGATAGGAGAGAAGCGCGAACTCAGCCGGACGGCCCCTCCGCTGGCAGGCCGGCATACGGCGGTAGGGACCCGGCTGACCGGGCCGCCGGGCAGGTATACGGGGATTAACATGCAGAGCCTTGCAACGGTCAAGGCGCCTGACCCGACAAGCGAAGCGAACAGTGGGAGAGAGACAGCATGCTATCACCTGTCTTCCCCCACCTCACCCCTCACCTATGAGATGCTCGGTTGACGGTCCACTGAGGAGAGACAGAGAGTGCTCACGGGTGCAATAAAACCGTGCTGGGTCCAACATCTGGTCTTAGTCAGCCGGCTCACCGGAGAGGCGTGCTGAGGGCCCGTAAGTAAGCGCCCAGGCACGAGGCACGCGTGCCTATTGGCTATACTCCGACAAAACTAGGAGGAGCTTTCGTGTTGCGGCGGTGGTAGCCGTACTACCTGCTGGTGTGGGTCGAGGCGACCCTCTGTGGGGGTGTCGCGCAGGAGGAGGAGTCGCCTGCACGCGTCCTTTTAAATACACTCCGAGAGTTAATTGGTTAGCAAATTTTTGTGTGATCTAAACATTAAATAGTTTCACCTTGTATCGAGCAGTTTTAACTGACATAATTACCCCCAACCCTCGATCCCCTCCCCTACCCCGCAATATTTTTTTTTAAATCCAACTTTTTTAGCAGTTTGAGTTTTTTTTGGATAACGTTCACAAATTGTTGTCAGTGAATTAACAATTTAATACGGGAAGGGCAGATGGAGAAAAATGAATTGCGATAGAGCGAAAGTAACAAAGCGAGATAAATAGACAGATTAGCAGATGAAGCAGACAGCCCACTGTCATCGACCCTTGTAAGTCGCAATATTTTGTAAAATCTTAAAATTGTCGGATCGAGGTGCAGTTTGCACACAAGGTCTTCTTTTTCTAATATCATTAACGCTATGTAAAAATAATACGGGATTTCTAAATTTCGTCAAAATTTTACTAGTGAATTCGAAAGGGCCAGTCTGTTTGGGTTCCGGCATAGTGTTTCCGCATTCAGCGACGATGCCTCGAGAGGAGGGTCCGGGGAGGGTCTGCGGAAAGACGAGACGGTCGGGACCCGAGCAGGTCAGAATGTTGCGGCGGTATCGGAGGAGGCAATAGTTAAGAGAGCTCCCATAAGCCAAGGCACCTCCTGGTTTTGCTCGAGTGTAGACAGAGCGGGTTGGGGGAGCGGGCACCTCCGTAGTGCGCACGGGAGGTTTCTCTCTTCCACTCGTTTCAACACGTGGGCGGGAGAAAGACTGACAGCCTTACGATCAATGCGATGCGGGCGCGCGCGTTATTTTGAATTGCGGAAAGTCTACTCTGACAGGATATTAAAGCAGATGTCGCGTAAATTCGCACACATAAGGTGCAAGCGCGGATCCAAGGGGTGCAAAGGGTCAATAGACCCTTTCAGCGTCGGCGGAGTGAAGAACAAGGTGAAGAAAAGCAGGCCGGAAGCAGTTGCATTTTATCATCCAAATGTGCCCAAAACACTTAAATAAAATGTAGTTCGAATCGTTTTGATATTGTTTACATGTTATTTGAGTTTTAATGAACCTTTGGGTTATGAAAAGCAACTGTTTCCGTTCTGTTGTTCTTCGCCTTGTTCTTCATTTCGCTAATGCTGAAAGGTTCTATGACCCGCCCCGGGCTCAGCCGCCCTGCCAAAACTGGGGGAAAAGGGAGAAACGGGAAACGGAGAGAGGGAAAAGGGGGAAGGGGAAAGAATGATTATGTCATGAATACGCATTTTCTAATACGCATCGGTCAAAATTATAAACAAAAACAAATTTTCGATCGAATTATCCCCTGAAAGAAGGCAACCCGCTACATTTTCCCCCTCCTCCCGGCCGTGCTGGATCCGCCACTGATAAAGTGACAGAGAGGAAAAAGTAAGATGGCCTTGAAAACACAATATATTTGTGTAGCGTACGGACGACTGCCGTCCGTATTCGAGTCCACCGTTCTCTGACAAATCCTTAGCGCGAGCGACTAGTAGGCTTCTCACACCTTGACTGTCAGCAAACAACTGGCTGCTTCCCGACTCGGCCAAAACTAGCACTTAATCTGCAAGCAAGATTTCGGGGGGAAAGCCAGCACGCACTGAAAATCTAAGAGTCATAATTCTCGCTCGCATACGAGTGAGAACTTGAGGGCAATTTTATTACTCTCCGGAGAGTGAGAAATTTTTTCCCTCGCTCTTTATGAGAAACAATTTTGAGACCTCGCCCTAACACAGTGAGAATTCGTGCTCAAATTAAGTGAGATGAAGAAATCCTTACTCAAATAGAGCGAGGCTAAAATATATATCTCTCCCGAAAAGGGTGAGGTTAAAAATTCTCACTCCAATTTAGCATGGAAAAGTGTCCTCTCCCATTTTGGGTGAGTGCAGTGCGGTGGTGCGCCTGCCCCGTCCCCTCCCGGAAAACCCGAAAATCCTGGGACGTGCTCAGGAGCGCCCCCCCCCCCACCCGCCCCTGAAGACGCACCTCCACCACTGAACCCTGGCATGGTTCTGAACGGTCATCTTAAAGTATCAATAAAGAAAAAAACCGTCAATATCGTACAAACACAATGAACAGACACAAAATTCCCAACCTCTTCTAGGTGCAAAAGTGCATCATTTCACAAACCATTACAAAAACAGTGCTTTTGAGAGAGTATATCTTTTCTGTTAGATTGTTGGCTGAGCTAAATTTAAATTGAAATTTAACTTTAACTTTAAATGCTCAGCCCTGTCAGAAAGCGCAAGGGGAGACCGCCTGGAAGATGGGGTGGCGTGAAGTGAAGCGGCAGGCGTGAGGCGTGGGATGTGAGGTGGACAGGCATGCCAACCAAAATCGCGAAAATATTTTAATTTTAGCGCGCCGCAGGCCAAGGTAGACGCACATTTAGCTCAGCTTCACACGGTTTTAACGTGCGTCTACCTTGTTAAATTGTTTGACTAGTAGTAATTTTTAGTCACTTCCGAGACTTGGCATTTACTTTGACTTGCAAGTCTCACAGCTAGCAGGAAATCTGAGAGTGGACATTGGGGTGTGGCCCGTTAGATAGTCAAAACTGCGAATAAGGCGTTTCGGCGCGTGGAGTAGGGACAGTGCAGAAGGCAATAGGGGTGCGTCCCAATTCTCCTTTGGCGTCGGTCGGTCCAGGTCGGTCGGTCGGTGCGAGAGAGACAGATGTATACGATTCAAATGGCTACTATCTCTCTCGCACCGACCAACGAAAAGGAGAATTGGGACGGAGACTAGGTATTATGCAGCAGCAGGTAGGGTTGTAAGGCACATTTGTTTGCTGCCACCTTGTGCACCCAGAATGTACGAGGCCTTATGGAAGAAATCAGTATTTGATTTTATAAAAATTCAGTAGGACACTTCCTGCAGGTTGATTCCATTCCGGTGCGACGAAGCGCCCGCGCTCCGTTGCAACGGTTTAGACTGGATAAAGAGACAGAGATAGCTGGTCTGAGACGACAGAAACAACGAAACGAAGCCCCCGCGGGCGCTACGTCGCAACCGGAATGGAATCAACCTGCAGCTGCTGCATACCCTTTTAAACGTCAGTTAACTTGCCAGTCACGGAATCTTCGACTGACGCGAGACATAGATACTTCAAATTTCACCCGAACAGTCGAAATACCACAAACCAAATGATGCACTTCTACTGCTCCACCACTCACACAACCGAGTCTCTTACTTACTCACTCAAAAATCCACAATCAATAGAATTCTCTAACTTCAAAATCCAGAAAGAGAACCGACAGTAACGGCCGACCGCGTAACGGCTAGCGCAGGACGAAACTTGCACGGCTCGCAGCGAGGGATGCAGAGAGAAGGGGGAGGACACTACTTGTTTCGCGATCCAGTACGAAATTAAAAATACGAGAAAGATTACACTATTATCCTTTCTAAAATATTTTTTACAAATACTTTGTGTAGGAAATTTAGAAACTAAAGAGGCAGAATAAGCAGCAAGTCCAATCAGCAGTCGTCATTTTGAAACAGGAGTTGGTACGACTGATACTTACACTAAGTAAGATATGGTCTGGCACGGCCTTATAAGCAACTCTCTTAAGGACCTGCCTGGCCGACTTCAGGAAGAGGCCAAGAATTTAAGAACATCTCTCTCTCTCTCTCTCTCTCTCTCTCTCTCTCTCTCTCTCTCTCTCTCTCTCTGGTACGGCCTCGCTCGTCATTGATCAACTGTTGGCTTCTATGTGACAGAAAACAAACAACCTACCAATAGATTCAGTTTAACACTTTTAATTTAAAAAAAATTAATAAAAGGTGATAATTACAAGAAGGAGGAAAGGTACTTCCGGATTGAACAATATGGAAGAAATAGAGTATTATAAAAAAAGGTGTTCTGAATTAGAAGAAGAAGTTAGGCAACTAAAATTACGTCAAAAAGGGTGAGTGTGAGAAGGATGTAAGATCTCTCTTAATATTTGCATAAAGTTACTCCTTTACGAGCTAAGTGTAACAAAATCTCTCATTGAACCAGAGAAAAGCAGTTTCTTCAAAAAATTATTTCAATTGTTATGGAAGATGAAGATGAAAAAAGTTTGTCACCTGAGAAGGAAGATCCATCCCAAGAACCGAAAAGAATCCCTGGTAAATTTACCTGAAAATTATTGCAAATTTTTAAGTGTTAGACAAGTATACTAACAAAACCTTTTTTTGCAGCAGGTGGAATCCACGACAATACTATTCCCACGCCAAAAAACCCAATACGCAGTAGGACTAAGGCTCCACTTAAAAGGCAGCTAACTGTTAAAAAAAAATAATATCCCTACCAAACATTTTAAAAAGGACAGTAATGGCTAGTTAGTTCAATTACAACCATGTGACTAAAAACAGAACGTACCTTTCAAATATTCTGTGTCTAAAGAAAATATTTTGGTTCCAGGATCGACTGCAAATCAACAAATCGTTCATAGCACCAATGTAACGGTTTTCTTGTACTGTGTTATTTTTTCTATAAACATGTCTCACTAAAATAATTATCAAGAAACATGCTATAAACAAAGTTTGCAAATAAATCTGAAGCATGCATGACTTTGACAAAGTAAACCAATACTTTTAACTGTTTTCACTTTTCTCAGATAGATACAAATGCAAAATAAATGGGAACAAATCCTGAGTCATAAAGGTCTTAATAAAAAAAAATACTTTCAGTTTAAAAATACATTTCATAACACATGACAGCTGGAAACATTGCAAACTTTAAATACATTTTAAAAAGCACTTTTAGAGTCCATCATTAAGAAATATTTACATGTCAGTTTGCCGGCTTTCCCTCATGCACCCCAGAAAGAAAGAGAGATCATACATAAAAAATTATAAGGGTTGCGGCAACGAGAAGTCATAACTTTAAACAGTTCTTTTTAGATGTCCAAATGCGTATCACAATGACGACTAAAATATCACACAAACACGACAAAGAAAATTGTTTCACAATCACCAAAAGATGAAACCAAGGTTGAAATTGAAACTAAAAAAAAACAAAACCAAAAAAACTTGTAACATTTCCAGAAAAATGAAAGTTATACATTGCTGACATTAGCACTCAAAAACACCATCAAATAAGAAGTACAGAGTCATGACATTCACAGAACTGAAGAGCAGGCTTCAGCATAAGGCTTACAGGAAACACGAGTCACTTTAGTTAACCGCTAACATAAGTTAGTTGGACAATGGTAGGCATATTTTGAATCATCAAGAAATCAGTCCTATTCCACATTCCCAGCTTCAAATAGATTTTGGAAAGCACTTAAAGAGTGCATCCTTGAGAAATATTTACATGTCAGTTTGCCGGCTTCACCTCATACACCCCAGAGAGAGATCATACATAAAAATTTATAAGGGTTGCGGCAACAAGAAGTCATAACTTTGAGCAGTTATTCTTAGATGTCTAAATGCATATCACTGTCACAATAACTACTAAAATATCACACAAACACAACAAAGAAAATGTTGTTGGCCCTTCCCGGCCGGTCCTGGAGCCGTGGCATGTTCGGCTATTCGAGCAGAGCCCAGCCGAGACAGCCCACTGGGCCGGGCCGAGCAGGGAGTTGTGCGATCCGAAACTGCACGGTGCCCCACACCCACTTCTCTCTCTCCCGCCCCCTTCTCTCTCTCACTCTCTCTCTCTCTCTCTCTCTCTCTCTCTCTCTCTCTCTCTCTCTCTCTCTCTCTCTCTCTCTCTCTCTCTCTCTTCCTCACGGTGGAGGGAGATACGGTTGCGGCACTAGGGGTCTGGCCGTGGGCCTCAAAACTGGTCGAGCTGCCGAAGTCTGGGCTATATAACTGACCGGCTCTCCGCAACTGCGGTCGGAGCAGCCCCAGCAGGTATCCGGCCTCCCAGACCCAGCTTAAGATCGACCGACCCGGCCGCTCGCTGCCGCCGGGCCGGAGTGTGCAAGAGAGAAAGGTCACTGTGCGAGAGAGACGCACATGTTTTGGTGCGGATCGGCGCGGCGCGGCAGCCTCCTCATCCGGTCTGATAGGCAACACATTGTGCACGCGTTCCAGGCTAATGGTGTACTCAGCCTGGACATAGGCAACCCATCGTGCAGTGCGACCAGCCGGCCATTCTGTCGCTCCCTAGCTCGTAGGCTCGCTTCGCCAGCCGGACCACGACGCCAGCGACCTCCAGCGGACCCACTCGCAGTCCCGTCAGCGCTGGAGGGGGACGAGGTGGGTGGGGTATCGCTGCAAGTGAGGATGAGAAATTGTGCCTGCAGCTCGAGGATCGGGGAGCTGTTCTGTCCGAGGAGCTGTTATGTCCGAGGAGTTGTTATGTCCGAGGAGCTGTTATGTCCGAGGAGCGGTTCTGCCGCAGGGGGTGATTCTCGTGCAATCATTCTCGCCCTGAACTTAGTCCTTTCGACTCGAAAGGAGCTGTTCTGTCCGCGGAGCTGTGATGTCCGAGGAGCGGTTCTGCCGCAGGGGGTGATTCTCGTGCAATCATTATCGCCCCGAACTTAGTCCTTTCGACTCGAAAGGAGCTGTTTTGTCCGAGGAGCTGTTATGTGCGAGGAGCTGTTTTGACAGCGTCTCGGGCCGCACATACTTCAGGAACAACCCAAATAACTAACCCCAAACAAGCCTCTAAAACAACAAGGAGGTCGATAGTAAAAGTCCACCCATGTCATTACATCCTACATCAATCACAACAGCATTTCCATTTGGTTGATCCAAAACAGAACGATACTCTGCCTTAGCCACATTAGAAACTGATGGTTTTAAATTTAAACAATTACAAATATAGAATACATACATAATCACCAATCCACCAATACAATCACGTACAATATTAATGTTTGGTTCGACAAACAGTTCGGGCACAGAACCAAGTTTCAATCTTATCTTCATTATGTTACCAGAATTAAAATGGTCTGAACAAAAAAGGTCATGGGACGCTAAAGCCGCTTCATGAATATCAAGATTAATACATATCCATTCTATCCAGTTCTTTCTCGTCCCCGGCTGTTTCGGTAACCTACACCAAATTATAAAACGTCACATAACAAATTTTCAATCCAGCGATTAAACTAACCAAAACAATTTACTCATTCATCAGTACACTTACGAGAATAAATGATTAACCTGTCCTTTTTCCTTCCGACACACAAAACACCGACGCGTCATATTTACTCAGATTCTTTTACAATTAATTCTTTTTTCTTTCTAATTCCAATTTCTAACCTTCCAAATCAGTTCACAGCAGCCGGCATCCATTAGCGTTTGCCCGCGTACGTTAACTCAAATTACATGCGTAACCAACATTACAACGACAAAACACGAGATCATGATTCGATCGAATAAGTTTAAATTGACTGCTTAAATTCAACACGACTTGTTTAATTTGTAAAGAATAATCAAAAATAATATAAATGAACTTCAAATACAGTCTAAATTCATTAAGTCAAAATTTAGTTTCATTTCGTTGAGGTTGGCGGCAGTGTAGTGTCAACTCCAGAAAAGCTTGCCGTTCGGATCAGTACGGCACGCCAGTCAGTGTGGCTTCGCTAATTAGATTAAATTAGATTAAGTTTAAATTTAAATTAAATTAGATTGCTCAGCCAATTAAAGGAAAATTAAAGTGAAAGAATGCTGTTTTTAAAACATCTACCAATATTTGTTCTACCAGAATAAAACGAAAAATTAAAAATCAGAAAGGAATAATAAAAATATTATTTGTAAAAATCCTGGTGCAGTGGGGAAAATACAAAATAAAATATCCTACCAAAAATATTTATTAGAATCCTCAGTTTTTCCTTAGTATTTTTAAAACGTTTGGTGGATGATTAATTGGTAGGATATTTTATCCTGCATTTTCCCCCACGGCACACAGTGGAGTAAAGTCGAAAAAAGAGGGTCATAGCTAAACAAGCAGGCCCGCCCTTCCGCCAAACGTCGTTGCCAGCTCCGCTTTGCTACGCTGGCAACTCCGTTCGGCAGGGGGCGTGCCTGCTTGGCCTGCCGGCGGCGTTCGGTCGGGCCTTCGGCCCGACCCCTAAGTCACACAGAACGTCCTCTTAGCTTGTAAATGATCGGGCCTGCGGCCCGTAAAGGCATTCTCTTCGGATAGAGGCAGTTTGTAACGGTGAACCACCGGAACTACAGCCCTCCCTTCTGCTTTGAAAACGTGCTAAAAGTGACTAAACGGTCAGTTATTCGGCAAAAAGGGGGATTCGGAAATCTCGAAAAATGTCGAATTACGTGAGTTCGGCCGCAGATGGAACGGTCAAACTCGGACTTTATTCGGCGGCAGTTGGCAACACTGAATTACGTTCGTCGAAACGATTTTAACGATATAGGGGTGTCGAAAATTTCATAAATTGTCGAAATATGTCGAAAATTGTCGAAATATGTAGAAATACGTTAAAAATGTCGAAAAATCTCGAAATATGTAGAAATACGTTAAAAATGTCGAAAAATCTCGAAATATCTTTAAAATGTTGAGATATAGCGAAAAATATGGAAAATGTCGAAAAACGTCGAAAAATATCGAAAAATGAGGGATAATCTCGACAAATGTCGAAGAATATCAAAAATTGTCAAAAATGTTTACAAATATCGAAATATGTCGGAATATGTCAACAATGTCGAAAAATATCGAAAAACATCGAAATTTATCAAAAATGTCAAAAAATTTCGAAAATTATCGAAAATTATCGAAAAATATCGAAAATTATCGAAAATATCGAAAATTATCGAAAATGTCGAAAAATATCGAAAAATATCGCAAATGTCGAACAATATCAAAAGATATCGAAAAACAACGAAAAATGTCGAAAATATCGAAAAATATCGGAAAATATCGAGAAATGTCGAAAATGTCGGAAATCTTCGAAATGTTTGAGTTTTGACGATTGTCAACACTGGAAATTGAAAAACGGTTGGCTCCAATGAATTGCGCTCGAAAAGACGGTTCTAGAGAGGTGCGGGTGGATGGGGTTCGTAAAAGTTGAAAAGTGGGTCAATTTTGGGTGCTTTTTACAGTGTAGTCGCGAGTTGGGTCCTTTTTATCGAAAAACGGTGGGCGCCATTGAACTGGACGCGAAAAGACGCTTCCGGGGAGGTGCAGCTCGATGGGGTTGAGAAAAGTTGAAGACTGGACCAATTTCGGGTGCTTTTTACAGTGTAGTCGCGAGTTGGGTCCATTTTTTCGTAAAACGGTGTGCACCATTGAACTAGACGCGAAAAGACGCTTACGGACAGGTGCGGGTCGACGGGGTTGGAAAAAAATTGAAAAATTTTATTTTTTTTATTCCTGAAAACTTTAATAATTTTTTTCAGTGCCTTAATGAGGGTTGGCAGGATTTGCACCAGGCGTTTCGGTGTCCAGGAGTGACCCTTAAGATACCCTAAAAATTTCAACTCTCTAGCTCAACTCCTTCGAGTGGAACAGACAGACAGACAGACAGACAGACAGACACCAGATCGATTGCATAAGCCCGCTCTGAAGCTTTTTCAAAGCAGAAGGGCGGGCTAAAAATGCTGGGAATTGCACAAAAATTGGTGTGTGTTTGGGGGTGAGGGGGGGGAGGGGGGCGGGTTAGGCGGTTGAAGTGTGCATGACCGATTCCTGATAACCGTTTGCACCTCCCGGGTCATCCTGGGGGTGTCATCGGGGACCCCATGAGGTCGCCGATGACGCCCTTCTTGAAAATTCCTATCCTGAGATTTTCGAGGGTCCCCGTTCGATTCCCGGTGTCCGTTTGCACCTCCCAGGTTATCTCATGAGGTCGCCGATGACGCCCTTTTTAAAAATTGGTATTCTGGGGTTTTTGAGGGCGCTCGATCGATTCCAGGAGTCCGTTTGCACCTCCCGATTTAACCTGGGTGTTTCAACGAGGACCTCACGAGGCTGCAGATGACGGCCTGCCTTGGGCGCGCACCAGTGCGCCACTACTGGCTACAATGCGCGACACAATGCAACAAATCATATGTCCTATTTTGGTCTATGAGGTCTCAGATGACACTCCTCTCTGGTTGATCCAGGAGGAGTGAACGGACACTGGGAATCAATTGGGTGCACTCGAAAACCTGAGGGTAGGAATTTTCAAGATAGAAGGGGTATGTATCAGACCTTACCCCTCCTAGACCTTACCCCTCCTTTTTTAAATTAATTTTCGGTGCAATAAATATAGAAAATATGAATTTAAAATGAATCTCATTTTAGGGGTGTTTCCTAGACCTTACCCCTCCTAGACCTTACCCCCCCCCCTTTTTCAATTAATTTTCGAAGCAATAAATATGGAAAATATAAATTAAAAATGAAGCTCATTTTTAGAGGTGTTTCCAGGACCTTACCCCTCCTAGACCTTGACCCCCATTTTTTAAATATATTTTCGGTGCAAGAAATATAGAAAATATAAATTTAAAATGAAGCTCATTTTTAGAGGTGTTTCCAAGACCTTACCCCTCCTAGACCTTACCCCCTATTAATTCTAAAAAAAATATTTACAAGATGTGAAAAAATTACAGCACATTTAAAAAAATGAAAATTAGTAAATTGAAGGCTGGAGGTTAGCTTAAATATGGAAAAGAAATACTGTCACGCGTCTGAGACTTGTTAAAACGATTTTTCTGCGTCCAAATAAATGTAATATCCGCGCAATTTCTCATGGGTGTTAGCGTCGCTAAGGGAAAGCCTCGCGGCAGGTCCGTCCGATGAAAGTATGCATGACGTCGACACGACGGTGTTTTCATGCCTACACAACAACACGACGATGGTTGTCTGCTCTTCTCGCCTGTGTCACACAATATTTCATCATAATCTCTCTCGTAAAATTAAATTAAAATTAACCGAAAATGAAGTGTGGTCCACCTTGGTGTGGGCTTTACGAATTGAACGTGCCGGTAAGCTTGTAAGTTTGTGACGTGGCTGCCCTTTGCTTTGCTACGTAGCAGCAGTAGGAGATCTTTGTGACATTCAACTTTCGTGCTTCTATATTATTAGGCTGTTATGATTTGTTTGGCAAAGTAATGGAGTTTGCTCGAGGTTTCTCCTTTTTTAACCTCTTTCGGGGTCCTCAACTTCGTGACAGTAGAGGACTGTCTGTCTTGACATGACCTGGTCCCTAACCTTCAATGTGCACGTCAATCAGTCTATCTGATTTGTTGGCTATGTATCAGTATGATAATTTGTTTGTTTTTGTGTTCATCTTTTCAAGATGACCGGCATATTGAGAGACCACACAATCAGCCAGCTGTGCTACGCCATGCACTACCAAACTTACAAGTCGGCCAACTTATTTTGAGCACCTGGCTTGATGACTTACAATGTCGACATATCCCTATTGTTCACATGGACAGTGTAAATTAATGGAGCAACAACAGCGAAATATTTTACGTGTTAGTGCATGGTTACGTATAAAACCTTTTTTCTCTCTCTTCACCAGTGATTTCAGTGCGAAGTTTGGGACTTGTTCTCCATATATAGTGAGATCTTCTACAGAGACTGGGATTCGGTGTATCACACAGTAGCAAATTTTTCTCTTGAGGGGAAAGGAACCTGTTTTAAGGAAACAAATAAAGTTTGGTATGCTTCTTTTTTGTGTGTCACATTATTGGAATGGTTTGCAAGAGCTTATGAATTTTTTTTCCCGCAGGTTAAAAATTTCTATCAAATCAGTCGGCATCTTTCAAAGTTTTGTATTGGAAAGTTTGGGCTTACATGTCTTTAAGACCAAGTCTTATCCATGTCTTAGTCATACTCCTGGTGTGATGTTAGAGTGGATGGATAAACAACACAGTCTGCATCTAATGTTTGGTTTGGCGTAGGTGGGTAAGAAGGTACATGGGTTAGCGCCTAATGTTCCAAATGTAATTGGTTCTTGAATCAAACAGGTAGAAAGTGAGGGGGCTGTGGCTAGCTACTTTGCTGGACTCACTTCCTACAGCAATGAGGACTGTAAGTCTTACGTGTGACACATAACTGATATTTCTGAGTAAGTACTGTTTTTGTTACTATCGAGAAATTATTATGTACCAAGGTTTCAAGCATTGTAACGGATTTCGTGCAAATTTATTACAGACCAGAAACATCTACTTCGAATTTGTCAGACAGCAATCAAACTGGTGTTGTTAGTTTCAAGATTAAATTGGAGCTGCCACCAGCAGCTGGTGAATGTGAGGCTTATTAGTATATGCTAGCATACTGTAAATGTTGAGGTCTGATATTTTAATTATTTTTACCATGTTTTGGCAGGTTGCAGAAATGACATTCCATCACAACAAGACTGAAGTTAAATGTGAAGTAAAAGTGTTGTCGCACAATGAAGACTGAAAGCAGGAACATGTTGAAAAGAAACCACACATGACTGTGAAGTGCCCATAGGCTGTTTGCCAGGCTATTGCTATTTTCATATTAACCATTTGATGTACTAAATTTTGATCTGTTATCAATCATGTAGGTATTGAAACGACATGGGAAGCCATTGTATCTTTTAAGAAGCTATTGTGAGTAGCGCATCGGTTTTTGAGTTGCACTTTTAGCTTTGCGCGTTCTCTGTCTAATATGGCTTTCTGTAGATTTTATGATTTGGGATCTTCTGAGGAGTTCCTCATGAGTGTTTGGCTTAATTTTCTCAATGGAGTACTCTATGGGTGCTTTTTAAGTGTAAAATGAGAAGAGTGTTCCACATTTAATGTGTGTGTAATGAGTTTTAAATTTTTCCTGACTTTGCCAGGCTATTTCTATTTTCATATTAACCATTTGATGTACTAAATTTTGATCTGTTATCAGTCATGTCGGTATTGAAACCACATGGGAAGCCATTGTATCTTTTAAAAAGCTCTTGTGAGTAGCGCATCGGTGTTTGAGTTGCACTTTTAGCTTTGCGCGTTCTCTGTCTAAAATGGCTTTCTATAGATTTTATAATTTGGGATCTTCTAAGGAGCTATCCATGAGTGCTCGGCTCATTTTTCTCAATGGTGTACGCTGTGGGTGCTTTTTAGGTGTAAAATGAGAAGGATGTGCCACATTTAATGTGTGTTTGAAAAGTTGAAAACTTTGCCCAACTTTTGGTCTGTTTTGTTTCCCATGTCTGTGATCTCTGGCAGATTAAAGGTCACCTAACACTCAACATTTTCGATGGATCCGCCCTAGTCTGTTTGCCGATTTTCGTTGATATTTTGTCTGAAAGAGTAAAAAACTTATACTGTTGTTTATATCAAGTCAACCTTTGAAACTTTAGTGAGAACAAATTTGTCCTAAAATGCAAAACGGACAAGGGCGGACATGACAAAAACGCTGAGTGTAAGGCAACCTTCAAAGGTAGTGAATACACCTCATATTTAGCTGTTTAGTTTACAGCTTCTTTGATTCTGTATGAAATTATATTAATGGTTCTGGGTGCATTGAAGTATTTTGTGTTCATCTTTTGCCTGGCTCCTCTCTGACTGCAAGTATGATACTGATTCTGATTTTATTGGAAGACTGTTTGGCTTAAAATTAAGGAAATAAAATCTATATTGATTTTCATACTTGTGTTCTTATTTTCCTTCTCATGTAGTGGAGGAGAAATTGATAGTAAATCAGCATAGCTACTAATAATTGAATTATAGGAAGGATTTTGTGTAATTATGGAAATGAATTGTCAAACACTTCTCAAGATTTCAGAATAGCAAGAATAGAGATGAATTTATAGTATCTACAAGCATGAGTAAAATAAGGTATTAATTATTGGTTTGAAAAATTACCAACCAATCCATTTCAGAAACAAACATTTTTGAAATTGTCTTATGAAAATGAATTCATTGCTTTCAAACACTACACAGCATTTCCCATGGTACCAACATTTATTTAGAGACATTAAAAAAAATAAAAATGTATCGGTTTGACAACGCTCTCCTGAACGCACGGCGCCTCCCCGCAAGCCCACACCAGCACCCGCTCCACGCCGAGCCAGACCGTGCTCGGCGCTATCAGCTCTCCCGTTCCTTGTTGCTGGAGACGCGAGGCCGGGCCGTGACGGCACAACCATACCCAGAGCCGCATGGACGGATGGCCATGGCCTGGTCGAGTCGAGTCGGGCGCGGGGGGCCAGGCCACCGGACACCGACGTGCAGGTGCACGTTGAGAGTCTGTACAGCGCGCGCGTCGGCAGCCAGAAGACGGGCACCGGGCTGCAGGCCAAGGACGCATTGGATTAACGCTTGGAGAATGGAGCCGCGCTGGACCTCTTCCTTATTTCAGTTAGGGTTGTTTGCATAGCGTACTCTTCATCGCAGAATTTCCAGATTTCTTCAATTAAATTGAGTTACACTCAAACACCTACTCCAGGAGAGATACGGGCCGCGCGTGGAAGTGAACTCACACGTCATCGAGCGCCACCCTGTCCGGAGGTCGCGCGGTGACTTGGGCGGCGACTGGGACGGCGAGCAGGTGGTGGGCGACACTCCGCTGCCACCGGGGCCACCCCGCGACCACCGACTCCGGATGTAACGCGGTGACTACGGGGGTGGCGACTAGCACGGCGAGGAGGTGGTGGGCGACACTCTGCTGACGCCGGGGCCACCCCGCGACCACCGGTGGATGCAGCCGGCATGTCCCGCCGACCCACCTGCAGCGAGTCGCGGGCTCGCAGTCCCACCGGACGCTCCACGGTCGTCGCAGGGGTAACCACTTGTTCCAGCAAGAGGGGTAGGGTCAACCGCGAGTTAATCGAAACTAAGAGATTGCAGGGTACTGGGAAAACAAGGAAAACGTACCGGCAGCAGCAAGCCAGTGCAGAATGGAATCAAATAAATTAACGCGCTCCTTCGCTGCCGCCTCGTCCTCGGCCGCTTCAACGCGCATTCGCTGATGTAAAAAGAAGAAAAAAACGAATGGCAGAGTGAGGGAAACAGCTCCGATAGACACTGTTAAAAATTCTGTACCCCTATACCCCAGATACTACGGTAAAACCCGTTTTGTTTCGTGACGGGACGACCGTATCTGAAAAATACGGTGTTTTCCGTGACCAATTCCGTAGTTCCAGTTTTTTTTAAACTTCGAAAAAAGTTGAAATAGAGGCCCATGTTAAATATACGGTTGTAGGTAGTACGGACGGACCGTACCCAATAAAAACGATCCGGACCAGGTAAAAAACAAGCAGATAATCAGTGTACCAAATAACTTTGATACATGAGAAAGCAGACTCGTTCTTTACTAGTTAGTATACCGGGTGTCCCGTGTCCCAGAGAACACACGGCAGTGTTGCGGGATTGCATACTCGCCAGAGCTGCAGGGGCTATGGCGCCTTACGGCCGGAGTGGGTAGGCAGACCCGCAACACGGCCGTGTGTTCTCTAGGACACCCGAATATCAAGATGAATTAGTATGGTGTAATTTGAGTCCAATGTCAATATGGCGTTGTAGGGGTGCTGTGTCCCCATCCCCCGGGGGAGGCTGCAGCCCTGACCCCCCCGCCCCCGGGCTCGTCTGCGGAGCCAGTCTCGGGAGAGCCGCCAGCTAGAGCAGATCGCTCCCACCCAGCCTTGCACCTGTCATCCCACGTGTTGCACTTGTACTTTGGCCCATTAAAGCAAGGTTTACTAAATTTGTCAATAAATAATGTATTGTTTACTTCTTAATTACACAAAGAATAGTTCTTAAAGTGACTGCACTGTAAAATTCTTACGAAGAAAATTCTTCGCAGCGTTGCGAAGAATTTGGCTGCTTCGTAAGGCTTCGCAATACGAAGTATTTTCTTCGCAAGCCACGCCTTGCGAAGAAATTTCTTCGCACACTACGAAGAAAATGCTTCCCAATTCAAAGCAGCCGAATGCTTCGCAGCTTACGAACGATTTTCTTCGTAATGCGAAGCATTTCTTCGCAAGGTTTTTAACAGTGTGGAAGGTTTAAATAGTAAGGTGATTTTACATGTAGTGTAATTTGGTAGTATATTATTAGGCAGATGTGCTACATTTCGTATGTGAAAACACTGCATCGGCGATGAAGGGTTCATGAAGGGTCATAATTTGAATTCTATTTTTCTTTCAATTTTGCTTAGAAACTTGAAAAAAAAACCTCTATCATTGATTCGTGACTGGTCGAAATGCTACAGTTTGGTTACAAATATACAGGGTGAGTGTCTTCGTACCTGCCAGACTTCGGGAGCGGATAGGGGACATTTAGACGAGTATTTTGATATAAGACACTTGGGGTCAGAAATCAAAATTACGCCCGCTAGAGGGAAATTAATTTTCAGAACCGAGCGCCGGCAGGTAGGCAACCCACCCGGCTGGCAGCCTAGGAGCGGCGTGGCGTGGCGTAGCTCAGCTTCCCTACGAGACTGTGGTCCTCCCTGGCGTTGCCACGGGCCTCCTACGCGAGGCCGCGGGCTCCGCGGGCCTCCACGGCGGGGCAGAACTCACGCGGGCCAGACCCACAGTCTCGTCGGAGCAGGGGCGTCGACCTGGCAATTTTTCAGGGGGGGCCAAAACGAGGGATGTTATGAAAGTTGCCTATCTACAAGGGGCCATTGACGCTTCCGTTATTTTTTGCAATTTGTGCTTTCTAAGTTTTAAGCATAACATTGAGTAAATTCAATTTTTTCATGGAATTTTCCGAAAAATTAGAAAGATAAAGAGCGTTTTCAACGAACTTCGAAAAGTACACAATAGCCAACCATATCTGTAAAGCTCCGTGCGTGTCGCGAGCGAAGCGAGCGAAAACAATATGAGTTTTTGTGTTAATTAAAATGCAGTTTTTCTAGAATACTTTAAGGAATTAGTCGGAATTTGCAGAGTCAAATTGACTTCAAATATTCCCAGAGTACATTCATCATCATGTTACTCGTCATATGTGCTAACATCTAGGCGGACAAGAATAATCGGATGTCGCGAGCGAAGCGAGCGAGAAGCCAGAGCCGAACTTCTGTTCTTTTCTAGCTTAGGGTCAATTTTAGATGAGTTTTAAGGTTAAATGTAGTGGCTTCTTATCTATTATTTTGACCCTTGTTGCCCCCCCTGCCCCCTGCTGGCCAAAAGTTGGGGGGGGGGCATTGCCCCGGTGTCGACGCCTCTGCGTCGGAGAGGCTCGCGGTCTCGCGGGAAACGTGCGTAGAGGTGCGTCGCGAGCTCGTGAAGTATCCCTAACTACCGTTTATGTCTTAGACTGGAAACGGCACGCCACGCCATGCCACCCACCCCGCTGAGCTACGCCACGCCACGCCGCTCCTAGGCTGCCAGCCGGGTGGGTTGCCTACCTGCCGGCGCTCGGTTCTGAAAATTAATTTCCCTCTAGCGGGCGTAATTTTGATTTCTGACCTCAAGTGTCTTATATCAAAATACTCGTCTAAATGTCCCCTATCCGCTCCCGAAGTCTGGCAGGTACACTGTTAAAAATAGTTGTCAGTTGACGACACTGCCCGTGACGACTGTGTTGTTGGTTTACAACAGCATTTGTTGCATTGGTATCACTGAGCGAAAAAGCTCTAACGCTTCCTATTTCAATCGTAATGGCCCATTACGGAACAAGTACCTATCAACTTGTTGTAACGCTACAACAGATTCGTAGTTAAGTTTGTTAGCAACACATGTCGTTTCAATACAACCACATTGTTTGGTTGTTTGTGAACACACACTTTTTCCAAGTGCAAATTACGTTTCATGAAATTTTACGAACATTTTAAAATTACAACATGTTCGTAAAATTACGACATATGTCGCTAACAAACTTAACTACGATTTTGTCGTAAATTTACGACATATTTTTTAACAGTGTACGAAGACACTCATACTGTATAACTGTATGTATTGCCATTTCTCAGAGTTGTGTGTGGTCTAAATTACACCATACCAAGCACAATACTCGTTCTCTACCTCTATGTATATAGTGAAGATAGATGAGGTAAAGAACGAGTAATTAACGAGGGAAAACCGTACTAATTACCGTGGAAATTTCTGGCAGTGGACACCCGTTAAGCCGAAAGCGGAGGCGAAAATGGGGAGGCGCGAAGCGGAGATGCGAAGCGAGGACGCGAAGCGGAGACGCGGGAAAGCACAATCGCGAAGAAGTCAATTCCTGGGATATGGTCCCCCTGCAGGTCTTGACGGCTTAGACAGGCGTCTAGGCACATCGAAACCTAAGTGTATCGGTAGACCTGCAGATGAACCATTCTTTGTCAAAATTTCGCTTTTTCGCTCTTTCGCTTTTCCGCGTTTCCACTTCGTTATCCCCCGCCTCCGCTTCGCTTTTCCGCGTCTCCGCTTTTCGAGTTACTTCCACCGAGCCGGCTACAGTAAAACCTGGAGTCAGAGTCCCCTTTGCACCACGGCCCCGGAGGGTAACCCTCCCCGGGCCTGGGCGCCGCCAGCCGCGGCCAGCCGTCGGCCGTCCCCTCAGTAAGTGTCCACGCACCTTCCCGAGGAGTGACACTTACTGCGGTTTCACCTATACTCACGTTTAGCTGCGTAAGGCACTGCTCAACAGTGAAGGGTGGTAAGGATCTCATTGCGCACAAGATATGGCGATTGCCGGCGACACAGGGCGCGGGCGCTGCAGAGGAGTGCGCAGATAACCCAGGCAACCGCGCAACAAAGAATCCCAAGGAGAACATGAAGTGTCAAAATAGGGTCAAAATGGGGTCCTTGACATTCATTATGACGTCTAGGTCCCTGTGTGGGAGGACTATATTTCGACCTGAAAGGCCAAATTGACGCCCTTTTTACGTCATTGGACGCACGCGCGGACAGCTATTGGGAGTGTGATAGCGCCCCCCGCCCCCACAATGGCCGTTACCGAGGCGGAACGCCTGCGACAAACTGGATAGGCCAACCCGCCAAGCACTCATGTGAAGTTGGCGGCCTACCCGGAGCGCACAAGCGCAGGGGGAAGCAGGAGTTAAATTCAGTCACACATTTTCCCGGAAAGCTGCTGGTTCAATCTTGAATTACAAGAAAATGCCGAGATGCCGAGAAACAACATCTAGAAAATTAATAGCCGGATAACCGGAGACTTTCCGGGAAAATGTTTACTGTGTACCTGTCCTGTGATGATCCACTGCTGCGTCCTGGGGCTTACAGTGGCACGGGCTGTGCAGCCGACTTATTCAGAATAGCGCTCTCCTCGCTCTGTCTTTCCCACTCCTACTATATGGCACTGCCCACGAGTGCAAGAGAGACAGAGCAGGGTGGGCGCTCTTCTGAATCAGCCGGATGGTGCGTGGTTGAACAGATCGTCCCTCTCCGGCCTTGACGTCGGCCGCACTGTTCAAAATACCGTAAGGAGTTACGGTATGCCTACGGTTTGTACCATAGTTTTCGTGTACGGTCAGACCGTAACGTATCCTTACGGTACTGACTGTATTTCATTGTGGATGGAATGTGCTCCATTGAACTTCCCCAACAAATTTGCAGGCTACGGACTGTACCGTAAGATTCAGACCGAAGTCGAAAATTACGGTCCGGGACCAGGTAACAAATTAACGGATCGTACCGTACGCATTTACCGTGGTAATTTTTAACAGTGGCGTCGCCCCGCCGTTTGCCGCACAGAATGAAGCCTGGCGCCGCGGTTGGCGCCGGACCGGCATGGTGTTGCCTAGCAAGCCTTCTCACGCCAGGATCGCGCTATCATTAGGTCGCTGCGGGGCGACTACTGCCCGTTCAAGATTCTCAAGATTCTAGAAGAAATTGTTTGTGTAACTTAGCCTGACTACACTTTGCATTTTCACCTACGTTTATGTGCACTGCACTCGGACAAACAAATTATTTTCATTTTCTAATAGGTGCAAAACAAGTTAAAAGTTTCATGTAGCCCAGCCATGTATGCTTTACTTAACACATGTGTAAATTGGATCTGTATCTGTTTTTAGACCATACAAACATCTACATGGATGTCTTTTTAGTCTGGAAATAGACATAGTTCCAATTTACACATATTTTAGATGGACCATTCATGGCTGTGAAATAGAAATATAGAGGCGCTTTCCTTTAACTTTACTTTCAGAAAGCTAGATGGAGTATTGAAATAACTAAATCAGTCAATACATGTCATTTCCATTAGTAAAATTTTGAAGAATACCTCTGAACCAACTCAGAGAGATTTAAAGCTAGGTAAAAGATAATTACAAAATTGTACATGTTAAGTGATAAGGTAGGCTTTTTTGAGGCTTTTAATCCAAACTTTCTCAGAATATGAGAAGAAATAAATCCTGATAGATAAGATGGCTCTGGTTGACTAACGTAATTTAACACCCTTTGTCTCAAGTAGGAATCTACTTCCATTTTGTACTATTCATCAGCCTATGAGCACATCTTGTAATGGACTTAGTCGGAACCTGAAGAGTCCTCTTCGTCATTATTATTAAGCTTAAGTCCGTGGTGAACAGCTGCTAAAATGGCAAATGATGCCTCATGGAGGAATCTGGCACAACTGATTTGCTCATTACTAATGAGGTCTGATAACCTTTTCACCCTTTTGTCATTCAGTTTCGCTTTCCACCTCTTTCCACTGGTTGGTGCGTTGCCCTTTTCAATTGCTAACTTGTCGCTGAATGCTAACTGTTCAAGTTGAACAAAGCCGCCTGAAACATGAAGGTCACAACAGTATAAGCAGACCAGAACTGGTGTAAAATATGTCTGAACTTAATAATGGCTATCATAATTTAATTACAGCCTACCAATCAAATGCCAAACATTTGGCCTGTTTTGAGGAATTACAGAAGCAAGTGTCCGGTTATCGGACTCTGAAACATTGTTGGTTCGCTCTGGCACACCGAAAACAGACAATTCTGCAACCCGTGGCTTCCACTCCTTCTCAAAGTACTCAAAGAATGGTCTGAGTTCATCTTCCCAACCAGCCTCCACAACTTCATTCCATATTTCCAAGACACCTGTCCAAATTTTCTGGGCTGGTAGCAGAGGCACACCCGCAATGCATCTAATGAAGGTTTTCACTTCTTGATTGTCATTTGCAATAGGTGACAAGCCCAGCTTACTGGCATGAATGCTGCTTGCCTAGTTAGGAAGAGAAAAGAAACTGCTCTTACAACTGCAGTATTATTTCGTATGACCTAAAACTCTCTTATCAATACTCACCACACCATAGTGCCATAAACATCCCACAATTCTGCTGGAGGGAAGGACCGTTCGAAACGCATTCATCTGTGCTCTTTCGAAATCACAGTGGATTCTATCAGGTGCAAAATTTGGAACAAGTGTTGTAAGATATTTTAAAACTTCCAAATAGGCTTCCTCTGTGCGTCTCATCATAAGAACTCTAACAAGTGGTACAACCTATGGTATAAACATACAAACACAAGTTGTGACATGAAACAAAAGCAATAGCCAGTAGAATTTTGTTCCTTAAAAGAAATGGGCTGAAGGTGGCGGTAATATTATACAGCACCCATCACAGATCTAAATCATCATTACAGCAGGAAAACAGTTTGCATTGTGCACAATTGAAATTATGAACGCTACACATTGTCTCACCAATAATTGAAACAAGCAAAATTAAGAGATATGGGTGAAACGTGCACTTGCATATAAAAAGGGTCTAGCAAAATTAAACCCTTACTTTTTTGACACGGCGAATTTCGGAAACGCTATTAGGTAGAAAGTTGACATTGGCAAAGTTAGGCTACTGTGCTGGCGACAGACTTCTGAAATTGTAGAGCTCTGCCTCGAGTGGCTCGAGACCAGTGAGGCCTAAGTTTCCGCATCACCACACATCTCAGTGAGCTTAGAAAACACAGGCTGCTTTGAGATGCTCCCCAGAACGATTGGGAGGCAATATCTGGCAGAATTTATTTTAGCTCTGAGATTTTAAGAGTCTTTTGACAGCACATTAGCCTACATTTCTGCCGATAAATCTTAATTTTACAAATACTTACAAATCCTCCAAAGTTAGTACACAAAGTGAATATTTGTGACATCTTGGGCTTCTTGGCCCTTTTCTTAAAGGTACCGTCTGCATGAATATTGTCCACAGTCTCCAAATGCTGCAGCATGCGCCCAGATACAAATACCAGTGCCACTGTCTTGAGCTGTGTACACCCCACAACACCCTTAAAAATGAAGTCCTGCTTATCTACAGTTACGCATAGCCTGCGTGTGTTTGGCATGCCCAGCAAAACTCCAAGATACATTAATGTTTGGGGAATGGGTGGATAACTTTTGGACCTTATTGCCACGTACATCGCTGAGTGCATACGGGCCCGAGTAAACCTGCTTGCTACCGTAGCACTGTGCCTGTGGTTGTAAAGAAAGATTATGGCTTAACAGCATACAAATTAATACAAACTTCAGTAAGAGAATAAACTATCCCAAACTTACTGCAATCTTATCTGATTCAGAAGAAATCTCAGCTTTAATCCAAATTTATCATTGTGTACTGCCTCAATAATGCTCCTCCGTACTTCAAAATCTTTCTCGAGCAATACATCAGGAGGGTGCACGGAGTGTGGTTCGACGTGGAACAGTAACCAACTTTCTTTGTCGATTTTAGCAGTTGCTCTGCATCCTATGTCGTAGTGACGACACTGCAGACGTATGCGTTTACGTCTTTCTTCACGTGCGTGGTAATGGTACCCGTCACCACCGTGAATGATGACAGAGTTACACTGTCTACCTATGAAGGCACGAACAGGCAATCCGGCCATGCCTTCGGCACTGGACACTTTGCAGGTTAAGCTAATCCTACAACATGGAACAAGATAAACACAAAGTTAATTTCTTGCTCAGTATGGTACTTATTCTTTCCGGAGACGCTTTTAATATTCAGTTGGAATTAAGTTATATTTTGTTATTGAAACAACGGAAATTGAACTCAGAACCACCCACTCACAATTGACTGCTACACACTCTGGCTGCTGTGACCAAACCAAACCGTCAGCCTGCCACTGGAAGGGGGCGGGAGGGCGGCCCCTAGGGCGAGGAAGGAAGGCGCGTGTTGCTTTGGTAGACGGCAGCGCTGGCGGTGGCGCACCGGAGAACTAATAGCGCTAAGTTCAAGTATAGAAATGCTTCTTAACTCCCGACAGTTTCGATTTAATCCTTGCATACTTCAATTCAGCATACAAAGTAATGTATACGGAACAGTTAAAAGAACAATTTATTCAAGAATAAGCATAAGCATCTTTAAAGGAAGTAATGTGGGAATGCTTGCCGGTTAAGGACAGTTGTAGCTACAACAGTGGCGGCTACAGTCAGCTTTAACTGAACCGACTATTCGAAGGACCCGAAAAGCTCTAATATCAATTATACCGGCGCCCGCACCGCCCCGCCTCGAGGACACCCTCGCGGGGACATGCCACGCTCCAGCTCAGCGCAGCGCAGGCAGCACCGGAGGCACGCTAGTGCGAGCGGTTGCCTACCCCGCCAGGCGCTCTACACTAGCCCTGCGCGCGCGGCGAGCTCCTGCAGACTGATTCCGCAAATGCGTTTTATCGCTGTCTCTCTCGCACTCAAGGAACTTCCTGTATAGGTGTGAGCGAGACAGAGCGACGAGACGCGTTTGCGGAATCAGACTACTGCAGCACCAACCGCAAACGCGTCTCGTCGCTCTGTCTCGCTCACACCTAACAGGAAGTTCCTTGAGTGCGAGAGAGACAGCGACAAATCGCATTTGCGGAATCAGACGACTGCAGCACCAGCCCCGCCCGGGCCCTCCCCACCGACCTGAACACGCGTAAGCGGGGACGCAGGCACCCCCAGCGCGCCACCACAGGGGCGGGGCGGGGAGAGGAGGGTTGGTGGGCTCGCTAAGCCCCACCACGCCACGTCACGCCCTGCCCAGCCTAGATTCCTGGTGACTTTCTTCTCCACGCCCTTGCCGCGGGGAAGGGAGGGGCGGGGGGAGGGAGGGGCGTCGGCGGGAAAGGCGCCCGGGCGGGGTTGGTGCTGCAGGAGCTCGCGGCGCGCGCAGGGCTGCTGCAGAGCGCCTGGCGGAGTAGGCAACCGCTCGCACTAGCGTGCCTCCGGTGCTGCCTGCGCTGCGCTGAGATGCAGCGTGGCATGTCGCCGTCTCAACAAGGAAACAATCAGGGTTGTCCCCGCGAGGGTGTCCTCGAGGCGGGGCGGTGCGGGGGCGGAGCCGCGCCGGTATAATTGATATTAGAGCTTTTCGGGTACTTTGAATAGTCGGCTCAGTTAAAGCTAACTCTAGCCGCCACTGTTGTAGCTACAACTGTGTAGCTACAAACAGGGACGTTTTTTTTCGGGTGCGTCTGCCACGCTCCAGCCGCCGCGAGCACCCGCAGATGCGGGGAAGTCGAACGTGCTAGCAAGACGTGCTACCAAAGCAAAGCTGGTCTTCTCCTTCCCTGACGCGGTATGGGGCTAACCTGGGGCCGACACCTGACCAGCTACACAGGACTTCTCGCGCTGTAGTCTGTCGTTTACTTGTTACAATATTTCTGAGGTGTACCATGTCACCTGAATTGTTGTTACTATTTTTAGCTGTTCATTCAAGCCTTCTCCCCGCTAGCAGGCTTAAAAATTTACACACTTTTGTCTATACTTTTGTGCAGGTAAGACTTGGAATATTTTTCTCAATTTTATCGCTGTTTGATTCTCTTGTTATTCTGGATGTAAGGCTCTTTCTATCTGAATGTTCAACACTTTTTACTGTCATTATGAAATAAAGGTGTCTCTGATATAACCATTTGTTTTTTCTTTCATCCATTTGTAACACAATTACCCACTTTTGCTTCCAGCTCAACAAAGTTAGTCATAGACAAAGACTGGAGTCAGATACCACGTCCATGTACCAAGGAGTCGACAGGTCAAGTGTTTTGCCTTTCAAATGATACTGACCCAGTACTTAGATTACTTAAATGAAGCTGGTGCTTTACTGGTAAATTAAATTACTTAAACACGGCATCTTGTTACATTGTGGAGAACAATAATTATCGCCAGCAGAGCAAATGAACTAGGGGAATAAGATGTTCATTATCTAGAAGCGAGGAATGTTTCTTTGAGACTTTTTAAAATATTTGGACACACTCTCTGTTAATAACAATTTATCGTTTCTAACTTTTGGTAAATTTAAGGGCACAGCTATGAAAATGTGAATATGGAGAGCATCACAGAATTACCATCACCTCCGATCCACAGTAAGTCACACTGAATACCCCTGCCGTAACCAGTATTAGTATCTTTAACCAATAATTTAGTGGCTGAAGGTGCTTCAAATGCAACCATGTAGCACTGTACCGTCTCCGTGCTGAGCATTTCTTTATATTGTACCATGTGTCATTTGAGAGACTTTCACGTCAGCACCTGTGCTGAAGAAGGGTAATAAAGAAAGAAATATTTCAAGAGAATAGGTACATCTAAATAAAACCAGAAACTGAAAGGAACATGAATCATTTATTTTACTCCACTTTATCTAAAGAAAGTGAGAACTCAGCTAACAAGCAAAATATTACCATGATGGATATGATTTAAAAACTAATGCAAGTTTTAAAATTTAAACTTACAAAAAGTAAGCATTAAAAACTTGAGAAAAGAAACATTGCTCAAAACAATAAAAAGCAAAATCAGATTGTTAAAGAATTCTACAAACCTCACTCAAAACAATAAAAGCCAATTTCAAACAGAAAAAATATTCTAAATGCTCTTACCTAGAGCATTTAACAAAAATAAGGGAAAGGAAAAAAAACCAAGTACAGTAGGCTATGACAACAGAAACCTGGCAAAGAATTTCTACATGGAACACATACATAGAACATGACGAACAGGTTAACATCTCTTCACTAATGTTTGTACCTTACAGTCCACTTTTTACGTAAGAACAGGGTTCATGGCAGCTTGGCGAAATTCTGCTCCACATGTAGGACAATTTTTCATGAATTTTATTATCTGAGATTCAGACTGCAGCAAAATCAAACAAACTGATTATACAGTTTTTGTAATTCAGCAAGCACACTGTATCCTGGTTTAGCTCTCCTAGTAATGTGATAGAAAACTACCTATGAAAGATAAATGACTCTTAAAATGCAGGAAACGAAACTTTTGTAACATCAACTAACATGATATTGACTTACTGCCATAAATTTTGGGGCCTCCATCATATTCTTAACAGCTAGCTCTTCGTAGAGACTGAAATTCTTCACGAAACTCTTTTGCATGAACTCTTGAAGAGGCTCAGGGATATTCCTGTCCTGGAGCATCCCAGCAACAGCAGTCTGAAGAGTCTCAGTGGCAACATATAAATTGTAATCGAGGACTTCACAGGGCCCTGATTCCTGCGGATGGAATAAAACAAATTGTCATTGAGTAAGAGAAGCAAACACTTATCACTTTCCACAAAAAAATTTCTAATGGCAACCTCTGGATTAAAGCCTGGTTCGTTGTGCAGAGGGTTTGTTGACATCACACTTTGTATTGAAAGTAAAACACCTTCAAGGGTCATTGTAGGCAGCCACCCCGGTCCATACCAAGTCCTGCACATAGTTAAGGACATTATATGAAATAACTCAGCGTTTCATATAAATTGCTGAAAATATTCCACAATACAAAAGCTTTTAATTGTTACCCACTAATCACGTCTACATGTCATAAGACTAACGAAGAGTATAATCAACAGTAGTATTTTGACATTTTCAGGGGGCTTTTTTCTGTGACACAAGTGTTTTCTGGATTTTTTTTGACTCCAAAACATCAAATATTGAAAGCGGACTGTTAAGGGAACATAAATGGCATCGTAAGATGCAGATGCTTCTTCAAATTCTATTTCTGACGGTAACTTACGTTGGAAAAATTCCATTGTATTGGCCCAAGCCACCAAAAAGCAAACTAACCAACATTGAAGATTGCACACATGATTTTGATTAATTCTGATGACTTAAAAGGTCCCAGGGAGGTTTTTCTTTATCAGAATATCTAACACTGAAACTTGACACAAGGGTTAATTTTCATGATTATGATGACCTTCTGTGGTTTTGGGACCTTTCTGCTAAATGTTTATTACCTTCATAATTTTTAGGAAGGTCAAGTATCTACATGAAGTCAAAATCATTAAGACCCTTACGTCAAGTTAAAGTTTTAGATATTCTGAAAAAGAAAAACCTCACTGGGACCTTTTCAGTCATCAGAATTAGTCACAATCATGCGTGCAATCTTCAATGCTGGTAAGTTCACTTTTAGGTGGGTTTAAGCCAATACATTGGCATTTCTCCAACTTAAGTTACCTCCCGAGGGCAGACATAGAATGTAAAAAATAATCTGCATCTACTGATGCCATTTATGAGCTCTTAACAGTCCATGTTCAATATTTGAGGTTTTTGATTCAACTCAACTCCAGAAAACACTTGTTTCAAAAGTAAAACCCTCTAACACCTGACCCACTGCAATAGAAATTTTCCAACTAAAGCATGGTACACTCACCTCAGAATGCTAAGGCATACTTTGCCGTCACTGTAGAAGTTAGGACTAAACCGAACAGTCCCTGCGCCAGTGGTCATCAGCCGAACTTTTGGAGGAGCCAAAGGGTACTCAGAAGTACATTTCAAAATAAAATAGAAAAATCCTCCGCAGTATGGAGTGCCACTGGGACCAGGTATAATAGCATGGATCTCAGTAAAGTCATCTTCAGGTACGTGAATCATCATCCCACTCGGTGGAGCCTCCATTAAGTTGGCAATATCTCTGAGAAAAGATAAGAAAGGAGTATAAAAAGGCAGCATGTCAGAACACACACACACACACACACACACACACACACACACACACACAAACAAACCTATCAAGATTGGAACAAAATATTTTACTCCAAATAATCCCTGTACCACTAATATTTCTGAACAACTAACTCTATAAGTGCCTTTATATTTACTGCAAACAAAGTACAATTTCTGTGCACCATTTCTGTACAATTTCAGTGCACCATTTACGAGTAAGCATCGTTATCAACCGATTTGGGGGAAAATCCATGTCCATCGATGATAATCCAGAACATGTATCTAACAAGAATTTTACGAGAACCTTCAATCCAAAAGTTTTGTACAGTTTGCTGTCTTGTGTAACATTCTGCTTAGACAATGAACGTTTCAATAAGGAAGTTTTAACATGTATCTGCTCTCAAGTAAAACAACAATTGGTCACTAAAGGATCTTTTCATAGAAGAAAATTAACAGTTCCTTTGCAAAACTATGATATTTGTTGCCTCCATTTTAAATGATCTTGCAATTCAATTCACATTATCATTTGCGCGCTTCTGCACAAAAAAGGACAAAACGCAGTACTAACCTAATTCAGACAACTTCTCAGTAGCAAAGTTGAAATGTTGTAAGTTTCAAAGAGCGATTAGAACAAGGGAAGAAGGATTCAACATGGGACAGCAGTATTCTTTAAGGCAAGCCCCGTCTCACCTTAAAAAACCCAAGTACAAACCTTTGAATTCTCCGAATACATAAATCAGAGTATTGACTCCTGACAGCGACGTACGCCAGCGGATCCCAACTCTTCGTCAATTCCACCGTGTCCACCATTATATCAAATGTAGCCCAAACTGGCCCAGCAAGAAGGATAAAACCCAACGAGAGAACAGGTCGAGATACTACAACAATACCAAATGCCACCACGTAATGCGAGAGCCACAGCAGCCACAGACACCGGCACAGGTCCGGGCCTGCCTGGGGGCAGGGAAATGGGGGAATGGGAAAGGGGGGGGGGCAGAAGTGTTCAGAATGTACCTGCCCTTTCATGTACAAGAAATCTTCTAGTGCTCCAAACTATACACTATACCTTCATTTTGTACTTTATTACCAGATGTGTGGCCGCTTAATTACTACACAATCCCTCACGAGGGAAGGGACTATGTTTTGACGCGCAAAGACTACGCGACCCTGGTTAAGGCTGTAGCAGTTTAGCCAACGTAAACATTATTAATAAGCACAGCAGGTGCGCATGGCTGGCTACAGAAACAAGGGAAAGAATTAGCAGCATTTTAATATCCATTGCATTGCGTGATATTTCAAGTGACAGGTAAGCGCCTGATTCCGATGTACCGGCATTTGCTAGCATGAAAGTTGCACGTTCAACGTCAGCAGTGCTGGTCGGAAGAGGTCGTTCACGTTTCGGCAAGTAGGCTTCCAAGAGTGCACCCTTTCCGGGGCTTCGTCAAATTGGGCAGGGCCTAGTCAACAGTTGCCACCAACGCTCTCCCGTTTGCGGTTTTTGGCGGTTGTCCGTCGTTCTCTACTTGTTGAAGTACGTATTGTTTCTGAAACTTGTTTTGTTTTCCAGATTGATCCGGCATACTGTGTGTGTGTGTTTTAAGATTCCTAACCGATTCTAAATCATCTGGGTCTGGGTGGTCGCACGTCACGTCGCACATCTCAGTTTATGTTTCCGTTCTGCGTTTGTCGATTTAGTGAAAACTTGGGGGATCTGAGGCGTGGAATAACGTTATTTAAATGTATTCGGTGACTGTTTTCGAGATTTGCAACCTTTCCTAGACTTAAAGTATCACCAGGGGGTAGCGACGAGTGTGTCCCTTGTTTCACGTTGTGGGTTGTTTGAGACAAACGGACCGTCGTACAGTAAAAACGAGTTGAAATTTGAATTCAGCACATTTTTTGGCTCAAGATAGGCTACTGCTAATCTTTCTCCTAAGATTACAAGAGCACTGTTGGGATCACGCGCCGTGAGAAACCGCTCCCGGCCTATGCGCGAGCCCCTCGTTTCCCGCTAAAATGTTATTGTATTTTGATCCTCTCGCACCCCAACATGTGGATGAAAGTTGAGCCAAACATTATCCTATCCTGTGCCTTATTTGTTCATCTTTCAGGCCCTGCAAACCGATTTTAGAAATCTTATTCCGTTTTCCCCAAACATTTTACACTCTACGGTCATGTAAATGGGCCGAAACGGCCGCTTTTTGCATAACTGTGGCACAAGACCCGTTCGAGTCGTCTTGCTTGCAAACGGTTTAGTATTTTCAAACACTTGAGGTCGTAAGCGAAAGAGGGAATTATAAAGGTGAAATAAGTGACTTGTACCAAAGCAGGGATCTCTTCAAACGCGGTGCAGACGACTTGAAAGGAGGGGCTCGCGCATGGGCCGCGGAACGCGTTTGTTGCTAGCCCCTGGTATCAGTAGCTATTTAGTTGCATAATCTGAAAGGTCTCAGTCGCTTCCTTTATTTTTCTTAAGAAAATATGGATAATAGCAGTGTTTCACCTAGACCTTGAAAACGTTTTTCAAACCACGTTTTTCTCTCTCTGTGCCTAGGTGTAGCTTTCCAGCATGGATCCTGCTGATTCTGCTGAGGTGAGGCGGAGGATGAGTTTGTGGCTCCAGGCCTTAGATGGAAAGCAACCGGATCCAATGCCACAGCCACAAGATCACAACGAAGCATCCTCATCCGCACCTGAACCACTGAAAGAATCTTCTGAGCTTGATCCTCTGCAACCATCCCAGCAATCAACTCTCCAGCAGTCTCATGGTACGTGCAATTTCAGCTGTCAAAAGATCTTCATGCACTGAAAGCAGGTGTGTTAAGGGCTATCTACATTGGGAGCGGAGAAGGAAGTTACAGTGAGGAGAAGAATGCAAGGAGATTGTATATTGGCTCTGCCAATTTTTAGAGCCAATCCGATGTCTCCTTGTATCTTTTGCTTTAACTCCGAGAAATGTCGAGAGTAGGAAACTTCGAGAAATGTTATGACGGAAGTATTACCGTCGACGATGGAATAACTTTAGTGGCTTGACCAGTGCTGTCTGCTACCGCAGCAGGCCGGCCGGCAGGCAGGCTAGGCAACAAGAACTCCCCTCTCCTGGATCTGCTACTTTGCATAATTGCACTGAATTTTTATTTTATATCCTTTGCATTCTTTCAAATTTCTTATATTCGGCTCCGGATTAATTTTCTTAATTAAAAGAAATAGGATTTCCGTTAGTTGATGGAGCTTCTCATCATACCGTTTGCCTGGCCGTGAACGCGGCGGTAGTTTAACTGGCAGTGACCGAGCCAATGTCAGACAACCCGGCCCTCACCATGCTGAGTTGTGATTTAGACCGGTTTAGAGACAATTCAGCCTATTTCAAGCCATTTGACGAAGACCGCAATCATGTCGGATACCGAAGAAACGTGGGTCGTTTTGTACTGCTCACAGGACGACGCCCATGTGCTGGTACCTGATTCTAAGGTTATCTACGATGATAGCCTAGTGCTCGGAGACGATGTGCATTTCGAGTATCCAGGCTTTAGGAAACTTCTGGTTGGGACGATCAAGGGCTTCTCTGGTAAGTTTCACTCTCTGTTTCATTGGTCACGCGTGTTTAAGACTGGTTTTGTAGTATTTCTGTTCGTTCACCTGCGCTGCATGCACGTGTTAGAGGTTAGGGTGCCCATTGAACTTGCTCTATCGCACTGTCAAATTGCTTTTCACCCATCTTAAGTTTTGGTGGGTATTAGTGTTAGGTCATGGTCGTATTTGTCGGCCACGGTCCACGATGATTGCGCATTAAAGTTGTGGCAACCTTTGGTAAATTCGAAGTTCTGACCAAACTGAACATCTCTCTTCACAACCCTCTTATGAAGATTTCAATACAACCTAATTGTCTTAGTCTATCTGAATCTCTTTGCTAAAAGTGTGTGGCTTGTTACAGAGGACTATGAGAGCATGGAGCAGCTTCAGACTACCCTTAACCGTTCTACAAAGCCTCCTCGGGAACCATCATTTCATGAAAATGTTCCACGGAAAGCAGCAGACAAGTGCCGGCGGGGTATGAAGAAGTTAATATCTAAGAAGAAAGGCAGTCATAAGAAGTCTTCTTGCAAGCCAGCATCTCCTTCTCCTGTGAAGGCATCTCCTGACAAGGCACTTCCACTTCGGAAGGCAAAATCTGCTGTGACAGCGACTTCAACTCCCCAAAGTCAAGTTTCTATTACACATACCTCTGGCTCACCACTTTCAAATGAAGTAAGTTGTCATTAGTACTGTGTCTAATACATTATTGTGGCTGAGTTCAATAATATTTTGTTGTTTCAGAGTACTGGTTCTGAGGACAATAGTATCGCTTCATTGGGCGATTTGGACAGGGCTGATTCTAGCTCCTCGGAGTCATCTGAGGATGATGTGATTCACCTAAAACAACTTTTGTCAAGGGTGCTGTAACCTATGAGATATGAATGTATTGTCTTTGCCTACTCTCTGTGAACATTCGTGCTCTTTGCAGATGGAGGAGAAGAAGAAGAAAAGGTTTGATCTAGGATTGCTCAAAAACCTGGCTTCATCACGTAAGCTTCCCGCTGCATGTAAGCTATTACCATTTATTTTACTGTTACATTTCATGCTGATATTCCATTAATTCAACCTCATACCATAGCAGATAGCACAACCAACAAACCTATTGCGCCTCAAGAGTCAGACAGCCAGCTCCACATCAAGCCTGCCTGCCAGCCAGATGCAGGGAAGAGGGTGGAGCTTATCCGTGAGTCAGATGCAGGGAAGAGGGTGGAGCCTGCCCGCAAGCCAGATGCAGGGAAGAGGGTGGAGCCTGCCCGCATGCCAGATGCAGGGAAGAGGGTGGAGCCTGCCCGCAAGCCAGATGCAGGGAAGAGGGTGGAGCCTGCCCGCAAGCCAGATGCAGGGAAGAGGGTGGAGCCTGCCCGCAAGCCAGATGCAGGGAAGAGGGTGGAGCCTGCCCGCAAGCCAGATGCAGGGAAGAGGGTGGAGCCTGCCCGCAAGCCAGATGCAGGGAAGAGGGAGCCTGTGCGTCAGCCAGATGCATGGGAGAGGGTGGAGCCTATCCGTGAGTTAGATGGAGAGGATAATGTGGAGCCTGTCAATCAATCACGGCCAACTCACTCAATCAGCTTAAACCGCGATACTGGAGAAGTGGAGGTGGTGGTCCTCAAGTCAGCGTCTCCATTACATGCTCAAGATGGTGCACCAACCCCACCTGCCTCAATAGTCCTTAATGGTAAAGATTCATTTTAAATCATATCTTTTAAAAGATGGATTTGAATTTAATCACACTTTACTTTTTTTTTTAGGGACGAAGTATTTTCAGGAAAAGAGAAAGAGGAAGCGCAGCAGGGAAGTGACCTTAATCAAGTTCGAGGGAGAAAGTTTAATGTACAACTCAACAGATCCTGGTGTAGGTATTTACCATCTATCATTGGAGGTCTGTTCCGTCTATACAGTCAATCAAATTGAGTTTACATTTTGCAGGTGGTTAAAATTATGGATGATTATGAAGTGTATGCTTCTGAAAGGGAATTCAAGAATGCTAGAACATCGTGTAGAACTGCATCTCATTTTGCCCGAGCTCTCACTCGGGCTGTTTTTACAAAAGCCGCCAGGGAAGTTTGTTCACTCATGGGGAAGCAATCTATGGTTAAGGGGCAGGAGCTTCCTGAGAAGCGAACTAAATTGAACAAAGATGGGGTTGAAGCTGTTGTAGGTAAGTGTTGTGATTTAGAATACCCATACCCATATTGTTTATATCGCATACTAATGTTTTCCCTTTTTTTTCCAACAGCTTGTGTACTTAGCCGTTCCCATAAGAAGCGTTGGGAAGTCCCAACTCCTGCTGCCATCAAGCAGTACATGGGTAATCTCCTTTGTGAAGAGAGGATGGAGGCAAAGCTGAGAAACTCACCACTTTTTTAAAAATAGAATCTTGTAAATATGTATTATTGTGAAATATGATTTTGACTTCTGATCAACTTTGTCCTTGTTTGTTCACCCACTCTAAATCCATACATACAGTAATCCTAGGACATACAGTTGTATACATTGTCTATGGCTTTCCATGATCCACTAGCATACAATGTGTGTTCAGGTTGTATACAAGATGCGTACGGGATGTATGCGTGCAATGTATGTGTCCCACATACATTTTCCTGTATACATGGTTGTACACAACTCGGTTTTCGCGGGCCCATAACTATTTCATAGTGCTTGCATCGTTTATCACTGCGTACTCTGATTGCCTTAAATTAATTTTTTTTTTTTTTTTTGGAGTGCTTCTGACATGCTTGAATCTTTTTATCTGACTGAATTCCGCCCTTTTATTTTTTTATTAATTTTTTTTTCTTTTTTTTTTTTTGATCTGTGCATGCTGTGATTTTTGTATAAGCCTCTGTCTTGTGGGCTTGAACTTGAACCTTGATCCCCCCCTTTACAAATATGTTTTATTGGTGTGTTCTGAATATGACATATTGAACTGTGTGTGCCATGCGATAATATATATTTTCTTGTGTGCTTCGTGATTTGGTACTGCAAATTGAACTTGTCGCCTTCTCTCTTGTTTATGTTGTGTTTTCCAAAGTGTACTTGTCTTGCATTTTATTGTATGCATTCTGAAGTGATCTGATGCCATGTTGTGCATGTTACTTTTGATCTGTGCATGCTGTGATTTTTGTATAAGCCTCTGTCTTGTGGGCTTGAACTTGAACCTTGATCCCCCCTTTACAAATATGTTTTATTGGTGTGTTCTGAATATGACATATTGAACTGTGTGCGCCATGTGATAATATATATTTTCTCGTGTGCTTCGTGATTTGGTACTGAAAATTGAACTTGTCCCCTTGCCTTCATTTAACTGTTTTAGTTTTAAGTGTTTATGATGCCAAGAAATTTCTTCCATGTTTGCTTCTTTGTTGTTTAGTGTTTTTGTTGGTTTGCTGCAATCAATGGTTCTTTCCTATCTCTTCTTGTCACGAAAAGGAAGCCATTTACTTTTACCCTCATTTCTCCCATTTCCGCTTTCCCTCTAACCACCCATTTCTACGGCCAATATAAGGTGTTCTTGTTTTTAGTAATCTGTACTTCTTTTTCTCTTTTGCTGGGGGGTCACTTTGCATGAGAGGTGATGCGTAACTGTGTAGCTCATGAGATGCCTTATGCGCCTGCCTGCTGTCTCATAATCAAGGTATGGTACTGAAGCTGGGCCTTAAATTCTTATGAGAATATTTTTCAATTCTTTAGCAAAGACTTACCGCCCATTCTCTACTTTTGAGCAGAATAACTTCATGGACACCTTCAAGTGAATGGGCAACTCACCAGCTAGCAGCCACACCCCTCTTCAAAGGAAGAAGCTTTAGCAATGAGCTGTATTACTTTACCCACTTTAGCCAATGCCACTGTGCCCTTTGTAAATGGAAATCTGGAATGACTTTGTATATGGTATCACAGTTTTACAATAATAAACTTATAAAAATCTTGTTTATGGTATCACAGTTTTACTATAATAAACTTAAAAAAAAAATTCATGATTCCTGTAATTATTTTGTAATGCCTGCTTCTATACCTTGACCATTTAAGCTTGAATCTGAACTGTTTCTGATTTCTCACTCTACCTGCATGATGATGTGGCTGCGAGAGAAGTGGGGTGGGAGCAAGGGTCTACCACTTCCATAATCCTCGTACACCCCTTTAGGTGGGATGATTGATAATCACGTTATCATAATCATGTAAAATTTCCAAATATTGACTAATGTGGAGGTATATTATCAAATTTGACCAAAAGTTTTGTGATTATTGGCCAATAATCAGTAAGTATGTTAAATAACTCAAATAATCACTGATAATCACCATAGTCGAGACTGATTATAATCCTCATTCGCGGTTTCTTAAAGTGATCGACCCGTGGGTGGGAGAGTTAGTTCCTTCTCGGCTCGTGTTTGCCCTTTACGCAACACTTACGCGCCCGGCCCAGGCCGGGCTGAGGCCAGTCAAAACACAGTTCGCCGCGTCTGATGGGTTGCCTACTCGCCGGGCGTGCGCCTTGATTTCGTGGGAGCGTTAGTGGTCTCTTGTCCCTTGCTTGTCGAGTCGAACGAGGCAAGAGCTCCTGCACATTGCATCGAATGGTGACGAAAGTGTATGACACCAAGCTGAAATCGGTTATTGCTGGCTATGCTCGGAGAGTCCGATGGCTGCTTGATGTGTTGCCTATCTTCAAGGGGTGCTCCTCTCTCGCATACGTGCCAGTGTGATGTGCCGTCCCTGCAGGGGCGTATAAAAGTTTTTAGGCCCGGGGGGGGGGCAACTCACTCTTACCGGCGCCACCCCTACCGCAACACCCCCCTACCGCCACACCACAACCCCTCCCCCCCCCCCCAAAAAAAAAGTGCTTCGCTTTGCCAACAATGTCTGACGTACGGATGTGGTATGGTGTCGGATGGAGAGATAGAAGCGGTAATAAGACCGTTTAAAAATACATCAAAATTTACGAAATAAGCACATACACTGTTAAAAATACCGTAGGGAATTACGGTATGCCTACGGTCCGTACCGTAGTTTTTGTGTACGGTCAGACAGTAACGTATCCTTACGGTGCGGACTGTACTTCATTGTGGATGGAATGTGCTCCAACATATTTGCAGGCTACGGTATGTACCGTAACATTCAGACCGTAGTCAAAAATTACGGTCCGGGACCAGGTAACAAATTTACGGTGCGTACCGTAGGCATTTACCGTGGTATTTTCCAACAGTGTATCATGCGTGAAGTGTCATGACTTGCTCACAGCGCTCAGCCTGCACTGCCCGGTTCGTCGTGTACACCAACAACAAAGACCCTACAGTCATTTTAGAGGCGCATCTCATGGCGAACCTGCATACATTGCGCTTGCTAGCAGTGCCTTGTAAGCCTGATAGTCCGTTTTGGAACCCCCAAGGATGTGAAAGGTATAGTTAAGGGAATCACCCTCCCTCAGATCTGGTACGGCAGTTGTGTGACATTTTACCGGTAGGTTTCGTGGAACGGATGTGGATCAGCAGGATGAGAAAGCCAGTGGTCATTCCCCTTCCTCCGGCTTTTCGCCGCGCAATCGAGACTTGCCTCTCTCCCACCCGAACTGGAGTCGAGGGGTCCACTACTCTGGTAATCTTGTGTTCACTTTGTCCGATGATTACTGGTAATCACATCCCAAAAATTCCTATTACTACGTACTTTTTTAGCCCGCCCTTCTGCTTTGAAAAAAGCTTCAGAGCGGGCTTATGCAATCGATCTGGTGTCTGTCTGTTTGTCTGTCTGTCTGTCTGTCTGTCTGTTCCACTCGAAGGAGTTGAGCTAGAGAGTTGAAATTTTTAGAGTATATTAAGGGTCACTCCTGGACACCGAAACGCCTGGTGCAAATCCTGCCAACCCTCATTAAGGCACTGAAAAAAATTATTAAAGTTTTCAGGAATAAAAAAAATAAAATTTTTCAACTTTTTTCCAACCCCGTCGACCCGTACCTCTCCGGAAGCGTCTTTTCGCGTCTAGTTCAATGGTGCACACCGTTTTACGAAAAAATGGACCCAACTCGCGACTACACTGTAAAAAGCACCCGAAATTGGTCCAGTTTTCAACTTTTCTCAACCCCATCGAGCTGCACCTCCCCGGAAGCGTCTTTTCGCGTCCAGTTCAATGGCGCCCACCGTTTTTCGATAAAAAGGACCCAACTCGCGACTACACTGTAAAAAGCACCCAAAATTGACCCACTTTTCAACTTTTACGAACCCCATCGACCCGCACCTCTCTAGAACCGTCTTTTCGAGCGCAATTCATTGGAGCCAACCGTTTTTCAATTTCCAGTGTTGCCAATCGTCAAAACTCAAACATTTCGATTATTTCCGACATTTTCGACATTTCTCGATATTTTTCGATATTTTCGACATTTTTCGTTGTTTTTCGATATCTTTTGATATTGTTCGACATTTGCGATATTTTTCGATATTTTTCGACATTTTCGATAATTTTCGATAATTTTCGAAACTTTTTGACATTTTTGATAAATTTCGATGTTTTTCGATATTTTTCGACATTGTTGACATATTTCGATATTTGTAAACATTTTTGACAATTTTTGATATTCTTCGACATTTTTCGACATTATCCCTCATTTTTCGATGTTTTTCGACGTTTTTCGACATTTTCCATATTTTTCGATATATCTCAACATTTTAAAGATATTTCGAGATTTTTCGACATTTTTGACGTATTTCTACATATTTCGACAATTTTCGACATATTTCGACAATTTATGAAATTTTCGACACCCCTCGACGCCTATACCGTTAAAATCGTTTCGACGAACGTAATTCAGTGTTGCCAACTGCCGCCAAATAAAGTCCGAGTTTGACCGTTCCATCTGAGGCCGAACTCACGTAATTCGACATTTTTCGAGATTTCCGACTCCCCTTTTTGCCGAATAACTGATTGTTTAGTCACTTTTAGCACGTTTTCAAAGCAGAAGGGAGGGCTGTAGTTCCGGTGGTTCACCGTTACAAACTGCCTCTTTCCGAAGAGAATGCCTTTACGGGCCGCATTTACAAGCTAAGAGGACGTTCTGTGTGACTTAGGGGTCGGGCCGAAGGCCCGACCGAACGCCGCCGGCAGGCCAAGCAGGCACGCCCCCTGCCGAACGGGGTTGCCAGCGTAGCAAAGCGGAGCTGGCAACGACGTTTGGTGGAAGGGCGGGCCTGCTTGTTTTTATGCTGTTTAGGGGATTCGCTCATTAAAATGTGCAAAATAATTACACGAATTTCTGAGTATTTCGAAAAGGTTACTGAAAACTGCTGTAACACTGGAAAAACAAAGGTGCGAATCCCTACCTTTAAAAGGCACTAACAAAGTTTAGTGCCTTTGGAAAGGCACTAAAATTGACCTTTCACACCTTTAGCTGGCTAGCTTCATAAGAGTTCCATGCAAGCTTAGTGCCTTTGGAAAGGCACTAAACTTAAGTGCCCCAGGAAAGGTACGAAACTGCACTCTTGACTTTAATGCCCCAGGAAAGGTGTTGTTTAGTGCCTTTGTTTTTCCAGTGTAATTAACCACTGGTAATCGGTAATCGTGGGCGCGCTCCTGAACCGAGTGACGGACCCCTCGAGTGGAGTCGGGCGCTCTTTTGCTTCGCCCAGTTGGGCGCTCTGCTCCGTCCACCTGCAGGGAAGTCCAGCGCGCACTGCGGAAGCTTCGACCTGGGTGCTGCTGACCCCACCCCCCTAAGGCTGTTTCTCTAAGGATAAGTGGCATCTTCAACATGCCCTTTTAGTCGGTTTATAGTATAGGAGCTGGCTACCTACACGTGCAGACAACAGGTGCGCTGATTTCCGACCCCAACCCCGATCTGTCTGTCTGTCTGTCTGTCTGTCTGTCTGTCTGTCTCTCTCTCTCTCTCTCTCTCTCTCTCTCTCTCTCTCTCTCTCTCTCGAATCTTTAACAAATTTCAATCTGATAAGGAGTTATCTTCAAAGGCTCGGCTGTATTTTTGAGAAACGGTGAACTCCTGCACGGTCACCTGCAACCTGTGAAAGCTTCCAAGACCGGCTCGCTGCGATTAGTCGGTTACCCGCTCTTGAAGCGGAAATACCTCCCGTTGCACTTTTAAATAATGCCTCCCAGGCTAAGATAACCATGAGCATTACCATGGCCACGGCCTGCCATGGGCACTGCCCATGGGCCAAACGGCCATTGTAAATTGCTCATGGGATTTTTTGGCTATGGCCAGCACAACCCATGGACAGGCCATGGCCAGGGCAGCCCATGGACAGGCCATGGCCAGGGCAGCCCATGGGCAGGACATGGCCAGGAGAGGCCATGGACAGGTCATGGGCAGAATAGCCCATGGACAGGCCATGGCCATGGCCTGCCTGTGCCATGGCATCGTGTACCATAGGAATGTAAAGTGCGAAGTACGAGGTCACTTAGTAAGTTTCTTTTTAGGTCGGAGATAAGATCAGAGTATGTTCCAGGGATGTAAAAATCGAGACAAGACCGATCCTGCTGTTTGTTTTTGCCTAACTAAAGCCGTTTCCGAGTAATGGGGCACCCAAAATTTCACATTTAGAGAAAAGTAAATAAGTTTGATTTTATAAGCGGAGGAAGCTACATACAAAGTTTCGCCAGAAAATTCCTATAAATGCAGGTTTTATAGGCATTTAAATTATCATCCGGCCCATGACCTCGCCATGGCCACATGGCCATGACCACACTATGGCTATCTTTACCATGGCCACTGTCTGCCCATGGTTATTCTACGACCATGGCCATGGTCTGACCATGGGCACGAGTGACCATGGGCCGTTTTACCATGGCCACTGTCTGCCCATTGTGTGGCTATGGCCAATGGCCATGGGCCACGGATGGCCATGGACCGTTTTACCATGGCCAGTAGGATGGCCATGGTAATCGAGCAAGGGGCCATGGTAAATTCTTGGCCGTGGCTATGGCCACCATGGTTATCTTAGCCTGGGCTCTGATAGTATGGTGGGGGGAAAGCTGCGTCACGTTTAAGAGACTCTGCTCGAGTGCTGTGGCACTGGCACCCGCTGGCACCCGCCAGGCCAGAGATAGGCAGCGCCGCTTGACACGCTCGTGCAGCATGCGTGCCCTGTAAAATGCTTGCAAAGAATTGGTTCGTTTTGCAAACTTTACTTTTTACAAGCTGCAAAGAATTTGAAAGCATTTCATTTCGAACTAATTCTTTGTAAGCTTACGAACTATTTATTTGCATTACAAACAAATAGTTTGTAAGGACTCTATCAGCGTGCAAAGGATTTCTTTTTAATACGAACAAATTCTTGGTAATACACTGGTAAAACAAATGTGCAGCTTTGCACACTTAACGTGTGCTTTTTACAACTTTGCACATTACATGGTGTCGATTTTTACTAGACATTACAATAACGTCTAAACTTTAAACATCTCTCAAGAGTCGAATGTTTGCACACTTGGACACATGCACCAGCTATTGGGAAGCCATAACAGACGTCGAGTAACTGCACACTTATTGTGTGCAGTTTACTAAACGTTTCAGAAGTGTCGAAACATTGCACACTAAATGACGTTTAGTTAAGCTCGACACCTTGAAGTGTGCGATCTTTGCACATTTGGAACTAAACACCACTGATGTTTTAAAACTAAACATTTGTTTTACCAGTGTAAGAATATCTAAAATTCTTCGCAACGCTGCAAAGACTTTAGTTTGCAAGCATTTTACAGTGTGCCTACCTACGTACCCGGCACTCCTGCCTGCCAAAAGTACGAAGGGGTTTGCGCGAGGGGTACTCAACTCATGAAATCCGGTGTACAAGGCCCCAGAAATCCCCCCAGAAATCCGTGAAATCCCCGAAATCCCTTGGAAATCCGTGAAATCCCTTGGAAATCCATGAAATCCTATGGAAATCCGTGAAATCCCTTGGAAATCCGTGAAATCTCTTGGAAATCCCGTGAAATCCCTCGGAAATCCCATGAAATCTCTTGGAAATCCCATGAAATCACTTAGAAATCCCGTGAAATCTTCCTGAAGTCCCATGAAATCTTCCTGAAATCCTATGAAATCTTCCTGAAATTCCATGGAATAATTTGATTACGCCTGCAATGCGCTGGGTAGGCAAACCCGCCGAGCAGCTGAACACAATTGGCAACTTGCTCCCAGTCAAAGGGCCCAGGCCCGCGTTACCTTGGGGAAGGTACCATGTTAGGGATCCCTACATCCTTGTGAAGTATTCCTAACAAGGGTAAGTAGTGTGTAGATTCGATACTTGTTGGTTTTCTCCGTTTGCTATTATGAACCAAACATTTCAAAATCTCGCGCATTCACCCGTATCGCTTTGTCCGCACGGCGCGTGCGCACTGCGCTCCGTTCGAGTTCGGTCGTCAGGTCGGCAGTCGGCAGTGTTTGTGTTCGAGTGTTGGTGGTGGTGTGTGTGTTGTGAGCGGCAGCCTGAGTTTGTGTCGAAGTTGTTCGTTTTTGGCATGAATATTTTTCGTTTCGGATTTGTCATGGCAATTTACTAAGGGGCCGTACACAAAATACGTCACGCAATTTTTCAGTATTTTTGACCCCCCCCCCTTTTCCCCCCACCCGGTGACGTCACGTTTTTCGAAAAAAAAAAATATGGGACACGGTTAGAAAAATATCTGTAAAACTAAAAAACAACACTTTGCTTGTAAAGAAGAATTTAAAGGAGATTTAAGTGTAGAAGACATAATTACATACATATTACGACAATTTTACAAATAATCTTCAAATGGCCGCCCGGGCCGCCACAGCGCTGCCACGGCGCTTACGCTGCGCTGAGCTGCGCGCTGTATATAGACCAGGTTTTCTGAGTTTGCGAAAAAGCGACGTCAGGCTCCCACTGCAAAATCACGGTCATATCACATCCGACCGATCGACCCCCCCTCCCCCAAAGTGCGAGACGTATTTTGTGTACGGCCCCTAACACTGTGGATGAAGATAACAGCATCAATTTAAACATATTTTTTCTTTGTGTATTTGTGACATACTTCCGAAAACAGATATGTTGCTTCTTAGAAGTCCTGTTTGAAGAAAGGAAACACCCCTAATATGAATCCCACCTGCAATAAATCATGAAATAGAGCCCAACAGAAGAAGACTTGGTTATATTATGAAGCATTCACACCACTTTTACTCAACTGCTAAGTTGATGTAGCTGGACTTGGGAAAGCGTTCTTCGCCTTACAGTTGTAGTACGATAAAATAACTTGAGAGCATGTAGTAAAATTTGTAATGACACTAAATAATTATTTCTTCATAAGTCTGTTAATATTCAACGAAGAAACACAAAGTGAGCAAAGTGAGTGTTGTTTACATCTTTACAGACCGCCACCACCTTGTAGTAGCTTTGAGTTAAAGTCTGACACCGGGTAACGATGATTGCCTCAGTAGTATAGGTCCCCCCTAGTAGCGGGCAGCCATCTTGGTCCCCCCTAGTAGCGGCTGACCCCTGAGTAGCGGGTGACAGGTCAGGACGTGTAACCCAACCTAAGTGAAGGGTGAAAGGGGTGGCTAACCTAAACCTAAGTTGGGACATGTAACCCAACCTAAGGTGCCCCCGATCGTGTAACCCAGAGTGGCGTAACCCAGAGGGGCGTAACCCAGAGGGGCGTAACCCAGAAGGGCGTAACCTAAACCTAAGTTGGGATGGCTAACCCAACCTAAGTCGCCATCTTGGCTTAAGAGGCGTAACCCAACCTAAGTCAGAAAAGATGTCAGGATGGCCGAGCGGGTAAGAGCGCTATCCCTCTGGGAGCAAGGGGGTGTGGGTTCGAGTACCGCTCCTGACATTTTTTTTATTACAGCATTTCCATGCGCGCTCCGTGACAGTTGTCTATACCGCCGCGCTATCTGTCGCGCTGTCCGCCACGCGAGCCGTCGTGCCGGAATGGCTGCCTACCTCAACAGGCGCTCCACAGCGCAACGCTCCGCAGCGCGACGCCCACTTTGGCAACGCTGTGCGGAGCGCCTCAACACAACTTTGAATCGCGCGCCAGCATGCTCCCCCCACCGCCGAGCGCAGCGCCTTACCACACAAACTTGAATCGCGCGCCATCACCCCCCACCACTTTGGCTTCTGCTATCACGACCCTTCCTGTGTTTGTTGAAGTGACTTATGATACATGAAATAATTTTTGGAACGATAAAAAGATGTCGTTAATGTTTCGAAGTGCCAATAAGCATAACTATCGTTTTGACATCGAGAGTGCCGCCGAGCCCACCCCTTCCCTACCGCCCCGTCCCCCCTACCGCCCCGACGCAGGACTCTGCCGCGGCGAGCTCAGCTCAGTCGAAGCTTGTGTTCTAAACCCTGCGGACGCTGTGTACTGTACCCGAAGAAGAAAGACAATGGAAGAAAGTTTTGTGATGGAGATGGGAGTCGGGGACTCCACCCTGGAGTTCTTGGTGAGTCATATTTTATTTTCTTAAATCCCTCTTGTGTTTTCTTAAGTTCCTCTCGTCTTTTTTCGAGCCAATCTTCGAGGTAAAATGTTCGCGACCTAACCTTTTCTCTCTCTCCCGCCCTGATCCATTCTCGTGCCCTGACGCTTTCCCTTGTTCTCTATGATTTTGTGTTAAATTTAATTCTTAGCGGCGCGGAGCGTCGTCCTATAATTTTATCAAATAAGTCAGATTATCCGTGCTGATTTCCTTCCCGCGTTCTAGCCTTTTCTATCTCCCGACCTCTTCGCGTTCTGTGTTTTATCGAAGCTTTGGTAGTCTATGTTACGCGTGCTCTCTGTTAAACCGGAGAACACACGCGCGTGCTCTCACGCCCGTGTCATTCCCCTCTACGGTTCCCGCGCGTGCGTAGCCACCCCCCGTTTCGGACGCACCCCCCGTAAGCGGCCTTGCGCGCCGAGCGCACAGCGCTGTGCGCTGACTCGCACGCACCCCCTCAGACTCCCGCTTCGGACGCACCCCCCGTAAGCGGCCTTGCGCGCCGAGTGCACAGCGCTGTGCGCTGACTCGCACGCACCCCTCTGACTCCCGCGCTGCGCGGTCGAGTGACGCCCGCTTCGGACCCAACCCCCGTAAGCGCCCTGCGCGCCGAGTGCATCGCGCTGTGCGCCGATTCGCACGCATCCTCGCCCTGCCCACGTGTTGCTTGGGGAGGCCTACTTAACGCGTACGATTTCTCCCTCAGGACCGCTCCTCCTCAGACAACGCGCCCGCCGTCGAGGCCGTCAAGACCCCTGCCAGCGAGGACGCCAGCTCCTCCTCAGACATCGCGCCCGCCGTCGAGGACGCCAGCTCCTCCTCAGACGACACCCCCGCCAGCGAGGACGCCAGCTCCTCCTCAGACATCGCGCCCGCCGTCGAGGACGCCAGCTCCTCCTCAGACGACACCCCCGCCAGCGAGGACGCCAGCTCCTCCTCAGACAACGCGCCCGCCGTCGAGGCCGTCAAGACCCCTGCCAGCGAGGACGCCAGCTCCTCCTCAGACATCGCGCCCGCCGTCGAGGACGCCAGCTCCTCCTCAGACGACACCCCCGCCAGCGAGGACGCCAGCTCCTCCTCAGACAACGCGCCCGCCGTCGAGGCCGTCAAGATCACTGCCAGCGAGGACGCCAGCTCCTCCTCAGACGACACCCCCGCCAGCTCCTCCTCAGACAACACCTCCGTTGACCTGGCCCACGACCTCGCCCTCTCCTCCACGCTGGAGATGGAGGGGGTCGAGGACCAGCAGGAGCAGCAGAACCCTGAAGTGAGTACTTGTTCTGCAACTACTCCACTTGTCACTCCAGGTTGATGCGTGCCTAACAGAGTTACAAATTTTTTCACAGTTCTGTCCTCTTGCCGCCGCCCTGCTGGCCCTCACCCCCTCTAATTCGTGGGAGGGCGAGGTCCATGGCCCCGCCCCTGCGCCAGCCCCAGCAGCGCCGGAGCCCCAGTGGGCCTTGGAAATGGACTGTGCTGTAAGTAGTCTGCATCCATCACTAATGTATTTTTTTTTCCTAACAGATCAGCCATATCATTTTTTCCTTTCTTTTCCAGCCTTTACCCATGCTGTCATGGGAGTTGTCACCCCCTAAGGAGGCCTCAACCCCCTTGAAGGTGAGATGGTTTCAAATGAGTCAATTGAATAAAATTTAGAGTTTCCACACTAACTTGTGATTTTCTTTTCCAGCCTGATGATGTCCAGGGGTGCCGCCCCCCACCCCCAAAACGTCTGTGCCTGGAGGCTGGAAGCGCACGGGCCCCAACTGCCCCCGCCCGCCCAGGCCTGCAGCTGGAGCCTGATTGTAAGTTTGCATGTGCATGTGTGTATAGGTGAGTGTGAATGTTCGAGTACTTATGGTTCTTTATTTTGTTTCAGATGATAGTTCTGATTTGAGCCACTTAAGCGAGGAGGAGGAAAATTAAAATTGTTTTTTTGCTCAGGATCTATGTGTATTTATTTCAAAGTCATGAAATCGTGGAATGATGGGTGCTTTGATTTCTCACTTCGACTTTTGCAATGGAGTTCAAATATTTTTTAAAGAGTGCAGGTAACATTTCACTTACATGGTGTGATAACTTGGAGTGTGAGATAATTTTTTTTAAGGAATCAGAGCCTGATTTTTTTACGTCTGGTTGGCTCGGACATGGTATCGTAAAATGTTGGGTGCTTTGATTTCTCACTTCAACTTGTGTGGCGAGATTCTACTATTTTTTTTCTCAATCACATGGGTTTTCCATATATTTTTCTTGATAGAGAACAGGTAAATGTTCATGTGATACTAACTTGGAGTGTGAGATAATTTTTTTAAGGAATCAGAGCCTGATTTTTTTAAGTCTGGTTGGCTCGGACATGGTATCGTAAAATGTTGGGTGCTTTGATTTCTCACTTCGACTTTTGCAATGGAGTTCAAATATTTTTTAAAGAGTGCAGGTAACATTTCACTTACATGGTGTGATAACTTGGAGTGTGAGATAATTTTTTTTAAGGAATCAGAGCCTGATTTTTTTAAGTCTGGTTGGCTCGGACATGGTATCGTAAAATGTTGGGTGCTTTGATTTCTCACTTCAACTTGTGTGGTGAGATTCTACTATTTTTTTTTTTCTCAATCACATGGTGTTTTGTCTTTTTTTTGTGCTTTTTTCTTATATTAGTTTTGTATTGGGTTTTCCATATTTTTTTCTTGAACAACATTTACAGCATAGCAAAAAGTTTCTCTTTAAGAAACTCAAAGTGATAGCAAACCATTTCATCCTTTATCAGGTGGGGAAACAAGGATGGCTGATTGAGTGCCTCACTGAGCACTTCAAATTGCTGCTCATAGTTTAACTGTTTGAAACCTCTGCTCATACAAAAGTTTTTGCATTGCAAAAGTAAATCAGAAAAATATTGCTGAGCTTGTGTGCACATTGCCTGTGTATAGGCTAATCTATTTTGCATGATTTTTTTGGCCTTATTTATCATGAGCCACGAACTACCACCAAGGTAAATTTTAGGTGGAGTATTTTCTCGTTCAACACACACAGTAGTGATGTAAGGTGGTCGCTCTTGAACTCTGATGCTTAGTGTGAGCCCTCCAATAGTGAGTGGATCAAGGCATGTTTTAGAGTCCACACCATTTTTAATATGACTGAAAACCTCAGCAGAAGTGAGCACTTCGAATTCATCAGGTGTGATATTTATACAAGGGCGATTTCCCTTGGGATTTGCATCACCCATTAGCAAAATGTAGGGAGTGAAATGTTTCACATCCATGCCAATTCTAATTTGTTTAGCACTATTTTTTGTGAGAGCGAAATCTCTGTAGTCAACCTCAAGAGGGAATTCATATGGTTTAGGAGCGACAACCATTTGGGGTGCATTGCTGTTGAGACCAAGCTGATCGAGTATCTCATTTGAAATTGGTTGATCACTATTGCATATGGCATCTAAATCAATGTGAATAGTAGAGCCAGGGACAGAACCTGGAGGAACAAAGCCAGGGGCAGAACCTGGAGGTTGGTGAGAATTGTCCACACTCCGCTTTGCAGAGGGGAGAGCAAATGTGGATGAGCGTTTGGAAGCCATGTTCACTTGAAGACAAGACAGTTCAGAATGATACTTTGGTACTCCAACAAGGTCTCTTTATATACTAAATCTGCAGCGACACTAGCGCCGCCTATAGTGATTTTGATGAACTGAAAAAATACTTGTCTGAACCTGTTATGAGGGTCCAGCCTTAAAAACACTTGTGGGGGGGAACATCCTTAATTTTTTTATAGAGTTTTTTTCATTTATAAATTTTTTTTGTACTTTTATCTTTTTAATTTTTTTTTACATTTTTTTTTAAAATATTTTAGCGGCTTTTTTTCACATTTTTTTTAAGCCTTATTGAACTCGTACCACAGGCCAATTCTTTTGGCATTGACAGCTGCGCATGAGTGGAGCGGATACAAGGTATGTTCTACACAGTGTGCCCTTACTGGAAGGTAGGGAAGTGCATCCAGTTTTGGACATCCCATTTCCTCAAGATCAACAATATGACACTCAAGAATAGATTGTAGCAGTGTTTTCTTTTGCCTTCCCTTGACATAAAGTGTCATGTAGGGACAGGTGACTGTGCGTAGAATGTTGGAGAGTAAGTGGTAAGGCTCAGTGCCACAGTTCCACCTCAGACCGTGGAAATTGTAGGTCACAAAGTAGTTTTCTCTCAAAATGTTTGAGCTGAGCATGGACTCTGCACAAGGCGGCCCGAACACCACCGCTCTGCTTGCATCCAGACGAGCATCGTAGAGACTGAACTCCTTGATGATGTATTCCCCCTCAACCCCCCTGAGCATTTGGATATCAACCGCTGCGTGAGACATGGTGCTGTGTAAGGTGCTGTGTGACAAGCCAACCTAACCGATGTGATGTACGTTCAGGCGCCGACCCGCCTTTTTATGCGTGGGCGGCTGCAGTCGCCGGGCGCGCTGATTGGCTATAATTAACTGCGCTCTGATTGGTTATAATAAGGTGCGCTGTGATTGGTGGTTGCAACGCGTTACCGAGCCGAGCAGGCAAGTGAGCGGGGCCGAGCCGTGCGTAAGAGCCGAGCCGAGCCGGAGCGCCACTTCCACCACCCGCCGATAGGTGGCGCTAGGAGTGCACTGCGGCGCGGTGGCCAACAGGTAGCGACCGGTGCAGCGCGTTACCGAGCCGAGCAAGCAAGTGAGCCGGGCCGGGCCGTGCGTATGAGCCGAGCCGAGCCGGAGCGCTACTTCCTCCACCCGCCGATAGGTGGCGCTAGGAGTAGTGAAGTCCCGCATATAAATAGAAAGCGGCTTTCCACAAGGGTATCACTGTCACTCCGGCTTCGTCCGCGATACATCGTCACTCCGGCCTTGTCCGCGATACTTCTCCTTGCTTTCATTGAGTCTTCGTGCTCTCTCACACCTACACTGAGTCTTCGTGCTCTCTCACACCTACACTGAGTCTTCGTGCTCTCTCACACCTACACTGAGTCTTCGTACTCCCTCACACCTACATTGAGTCTTCGTGCTCACACACACACACACACACACACACCTCTCGCCGCCATGGACTCCACTCTGTTGGAGATTCTGGACGAGTGGGAGGAGGGGATGTTCCCCTTCCCCGAGTTGCTCACAGAGGCCTACTCCACTTTCCTAGGGCATCTCATCGGTGCAAGCGCTGCAGAGCGAAATGACCCCAGAGTCATTCCATTTTTGCTCGCGGGCTACACTGCTTACGTGCAAGAGCAGGCAGGGGCAGACCCACACGCTGCTCTCACCTACCGCATGGCTCTAGCCATGTGCGGCACTGGCGCTAACGCCCCACCCCGCCCTGCTACACCCCCGCCACGCCCCGCCACGCCTCCACCGCACCCCGCCTCACCTGGTCCCTCACGCTCTACGGCCAAGCGCCTGCGGGAGGAGGACGAGGAGGACGTCACACCTACACTTGAGGTGCTCCAAACTCGTGAGCGGGAACTGAAGCGGTTCAAAGCCAAATTCAGGGAGGAAACCATGCAAATTAGTGGTCTGGGCGACACTTTGCCCTCAGAAGAGGTTATGGAGGGACTGTTTGACACAGTACTGCAGCGGCAAAGGGAGGCTGTCGGCGCTAAAGACGATGACCGCGTCATTGTCGAGATTCAGAACGCCGAGAATGTGGATAACCCGCTGTGGTTTAGTATGCGGCGTGCCGACCAGCTCTCAGGTCGTGTTGTGCTCGACAAACTGGCGCGAGTTTTGAACTCAAACCAAGCCTTCATGGCCCAGGGACAACTCAAAGTGAGTTACATCCACATCCCCACACCCGAGGCGGGCGGGCGCCGCACTAACAGGGTGGCCAATGAGACCATGGAGCAGTGGATTGAGCGCAAAACAGGCTCAAAAGGCTCCATTTACTCCCCTGAAAACACTGATAACATGTGTTTGACGCGATGCGTCGCTGTGCTCATGGCTCACGGGGGTATGTCAAAGTTCGCCTTCATGCGGCTCAAAAAACCCGACTCTATAATTCAGCGGGACAGTGCAAAAAAGTTGTGCGAAAACGCACATATTGATCCTGCTCAACCCTGCGGCCTTGATGAAGTCCGACAGCTACAGGACTCGCTCCCAGATTACCGCCTGTGTGTCTTCACTGACAAAGACGGAAAGGAGTGTGTTTTCAAAGGTCCTTACGGGCCAGGGCGCAAAAACTTGTGTCTCCTGCTACACAACAACCACTTCCACGCCATTCTTTACCCCCTGGCTGCCTTTGATCGCCATTTCACTTGTGATCGGTGCGTGGTGTTCTACAACCACAGGGGCGACCACCGCTGCGAAGGTGCGTGTTGGCGCTGCTTCGCTCATGCTCACCATGATGGCCCAACAAGGCGCTGCGTTGACTGTGGTCACCAGTTTGCCGGGGATGAGTGTTTCAACACTCACAAAACTGTCAACATACCACACACAGATCGCACCAAATGTCAGACATTCAAATTTTGTCAGGGGTGCGAAAAAAGCTACTCTGTGATGCGGGGGACAGAGACATGTGTGTGGCTTTGTCTACTGCTCTTACTGCAAAAATAATGTTGCAGAAAACCACCTCTGCTACATGCAGCCCTGGGCAGAAAGGGAAAAGAAAAAAGACTGGAAGTACATTACAGTGTACTACGACATTGAAACCACACAACACACCCCTGTGGAGGGTAAGCCGGACACATACGAGCACATCCCCAACTTGCTCGTGTCTCAGGCTGTGTGTAAGGAGTGTGCGCACATCCCGCACAATGATTATTTCTGTCGTGTCTGTCAAACCCGACAGCACATTTTCCACAATATGGACGACCCTAACCTCAATGTGATGGGACAGTTCTTTAACTACCTACAGTCTTTCAAGGCCAAGACAAAAATCTTATTGGCAGCTCATAATTCCCGCTCATTTGACGGGGTATTTATGGTTCAGGAGGTGGTGAAACGCAAACTCAAATGCGAGATCACACTCCAGGGTGCCAAAATTCTATGCATGGAGGTTGGTAAACTGGAAATTTATTGACAGTTTGATGTTTTTGCCCATGCCCTTGAGTGCCATGCCCAAATCGTTCGGCCTCACGGAACTCAAGAAAGGCTACTGGCCTTTCTATGGCCAACAAGCCCGAGTACTACACGTATGAGGGGCCCCTCCTCGACAAAAGCTTCTACTGCATTTCCACGATGAAGCAAAAGGCTGCGGCTGACTTCACTGCCTGGCATGACGAACAGACGTCTAAAGGCTTCGTGTTCAATTTCAGACGCGAGCTCATAGAGTACTGCATCTCAGATGTAACCATTTTGAGACAGGCTTGTCACGCATTTCGCTCACTCTTCGAGCAGACAGCTGGGTTTGACCCCATGTTTAACTGTATGACGCTAAGCAGCGCATGCATGGCGGCCTTCCGTCGAAATTTCCTCAAACCCAACACGATTGGGATAGTGCCCCCTGGAGGCTACCACGGCAGAGGGAAACAGAGTCACATTGCCCTCAAGTGGCTGGACTACGAGTCCCACAAGCTCGGCACGGCGATAAGCACTATTTACACCGACAGAGAAATCTCTGTCCTGGGCCGCCGCGTCGACGGCTACGTGGAGATCCCCCAGCAGGATGGGATGGTAGAAAAAAGAATCTACCAGTTCCACGGGTGTTATTGGCACCACTGCCCTACACACTTCCCTGCCAATGAGGATTCAGGGGAGAACAGATATGAGAAAACGCAACAGCTCACCTCACTCTTCCGCCGCAATGGATTCACAGTGGTGGAGAAATGGGAGTGCGAGTTTGAGTTGGATCTCACCTCAGACCCTGACACAAAAGCCTACTTTCAGGCGCACCCTACCACACGCACCCCTCCCCTTGGTCTTCGTGACGCTCTGGCAGGCGGGCGCACGAGTGCTCTTAAATGGCACTATAAGGCCGATTTGGCCAAAGGGGAAAAAATTAAAATGGTGGACGTGGTCTCAGAGTACCCTAACGCCAATCTCAGGGGCGAGTACCCGTACGGCCACCCCACCCTTTACCTTGAGGGAGACCCCCACATGCCACCCCCTGACACATGGAACGGGGTAGTGAAGTGCACGGTCTTGCCTCCACGGGACCTCTACCTCCCCGTCCTTCCCTACAAAGCCAAGGGAAAACTCATGTTCCCCCTCTGCAGGACATGTGTGGATCAGGAGAACACAGAGATGTGTCATCATAATGATCCCAAACAACGGCAGCTTACTGACACTTGGTGTGCCCCTGAGCTTCTGCTCGCCCTTAGGGAGAAGGGTTACAAGCTTGTTGCTGTACATGAGGTGTACCAGTATCCTAACACCTCTAAATACAACCCAGACACACGAGAAGACGGGCTGCTCTCTGCCTATGTCCGTCGGTTCATGGCCCTAAAAATACAAGCCAGTGGCTGGCCAGCCGACTGCGACACGGAGGAAAAAAAGGCTCAATTCGTGGAGGACACCCTCAAACATGACGGGGTAGTTCTGGATCCCACTAAAATGGAGAAAAATCCTGCTCTCCGAGCCCTGAGCAAGCTCATGCTCAACTCATTCTGGGGGAAATTCGGAGAAAAAACGCTCCGCCCCAAAACTGAGCTCATCTATGACTATGCCAAGCTCATTGCGCTAGTCACAGACCCCACCAAGGAGGTCACGGGGCTCTTGCCCTTGGGAGAGGAGTGTCTCCAAATAACTTGGAAACCTGTAGAGGACTCCGAGGTCAGCCTCCCTACCTCATCTCTCCTCCACGCTGCCTACACCACCTGCCACGGCCGCATGCAGCTATACAAGTACCTTGACGTGGTCAAGGAGAGGGCTCTCTACCACGACACCGACTCGGTGGCGTACATCAGCCGCCCTGGCGAACCAGAGCTCCCCCTAGGCACTCATTTGGGTGACCTGACCGACCAGGTGGAGGAGGACTACGGCCCGGGGTCGTTCATCACAGAGTTTTGCGCAGGTGGCCCTAAGAACTACTCTTACAAGGTAGCTGTGGGTGGTGACGTGCACAACATCAAGGTGTGCATTAAGGTGAGGGGCATCAGCATAAACACCTCATGCGATGACCTTGTCACCTTTGACAACCTGAAAGCCATGGTTATGGGAGACACAGAAAAGCTCACTGTGCCCATTCCACACCAAATTGCCCGTGTTCCAGGGTGGAAAATTGTGACGCGCCACTCCACCAAAAACTGGCAGGCACTAAACACAAAGCGCCGCAGGGTGGATGTAGCTAACACAGTCCCCCACGGCTACAATGGGTGGACCATGGCAGAGGAGGAGGATCAGGATCTCCTTGAGGTTCTGGAAGTCCTAGGTGACGCCTAGGAGCTAGGCAATGCGCTGGGGAGATGCAGGCTGGCCCCACCGGCGCAGGGGAGACGCTGGTTAGGCCCCATTGCTCAAAGTTCTCTGTGATTGGTTAAAATAAGCTGTGTTCTGATTGGTTAAAATTATTTAGAACATGTTGAAACCTGCTTTTAGTTCTTCGAAAACACTTTAGGGTGCGCTAGTGTCGCTGTTTGCCGGGTATAAATTTAACGGCGCAGACGGGCAGTTTATCATTTGAGTTGTATCAGTCCAACTGCACACTCAGCCTCCATAATGGAATCTTCCAACAAACGCCCCGCTAGTGACGACTTGGCTGCTCAGCCAGCTGCAAAGCGCCGTCTCTCGTTTCCTTTGAGGTACAAGGATTTTGAGATGGACTGGGGTGAAGAAGGTGGCTTGGATCTAACTTCAGCACTAGACCTTCAACCCCAGGTGATGGCTGAATTACCAAGCAGTAATCAGGCTAAGCCAAAGCTTTCCATACCACCCAGAGAGGTCTATGCCAAGAATTTTCCCCTCATTAAAAATGGGTTGAAATATTTTCAAATTGGTGTGGACCTGAATACCTTTACACCTTACGTGTCACTGGTGTCAGAAACCACTAGTAAAACCATACAACTTTCCATGGTTGAACTCTATGACCTTGTTTCTGAACAGACGTTTAACATAGTTCTTAAAAATTTTGAGTCCAAAAAGACAAAGCCAGTTCAATTTGGTGATGTACTAGTTAGCATCAAAGCTTATTCAACTACAAATAATGTCTGCATTGAAAAAAAGAATATTAAAGTTTATTTTGCAATGTCATCATGGAAATTCATCCAGAGAATTAAGCAGCTGATGAAAAATTATCTGTCTGATTGTGAAACACAATGTCTCTATGGCACCACTCATTTTAAGCCACTCATAACTCATGCAAAAAAATTCTGTCTACCACTTGGTAAAGATCTGGCTAAAATACCAGAAAATGACTTGTTCACCACTCTAAGTCATGCCTTGGATGTACAAAACATCTCTTTTCCTGAGAATATGAAACAGGAAATGCTTGCATATCACTTGGACTTTCTGAGAGATACTCTTATGCAAAGTGCCTAGTAAAATAAACAGTGCAGGGGAGAGAGACAGGCTGGCTCCACCGGCGCAGGGGAGAGGCTGGTTAGGCCCCATCGCCGCAAGGCAAACAAATAATTTTGCTATATAAAGACAGAAACATAGAGGTTGACTATCAGTCATAAAGATGGATCTCAGGTTCCAGCATCCATGCACTGCCCTCGTGGTAGGTGGCACAGGAAGTGGCAAAACTTTCTTTATGAATCGTCTTATTGAAAATAGGAATGAGATGTTCAACACTACATTTGAACACATTATTTTCTATTATTCCGAGTGGCAGCCTCTGTATGATACCCTAAAGTCTAATCACGGGGTTGATTTTAGGGAAGAACTCCCTCTGCTTGATGACCACCCGGCTGGGCAGGGTCCTAAACTCATTGTTATTGATGATATGATGCACGAGATTAAGTCTCACCACAAAGAAATCCTTAAATTTTTCATAAAGGGGTCACATCACAGAAATCTCAGTATATTTTTCTTAAGTCAGTGCTTGTTTCCTGATGGCCTGCGGCAAATAAGTCTCAACACACACTACATTGTGCTTTTCAAAACAAGTAGGGACTTGGCACAGATTAGGACCTTTTGTATGCAGGTCGATCCTCAGCATTTTCGTGCACTTCTTGAGGCCTATGAGGACGCAACACGGGCAGGGTACACGTACATCTTGTTTGACTTCAAGCCCAATCAGACAGATCACCTGCGCATGCGCACTCTGATTTTTCCGGGTGAATCTACGGTGGTTTACATTCCGCGCGCAAAGTATAAAAGGGAGATGATGACCGTACTCTGAATCATTTGTTGACAATGGCTCCTGCTGCAAAGACGCACAAAGCTGTGCTGCAGGTTCTTCAGTCAGCTAAGCCTAAACTTCGTAAAGCGATTCTTGAGAATTCCGATAGAGCTCTTGTATACGCTATCTGCGAAATTTGCGACAATTTGCTGCGTGGTAATATTCCACTGAGTGATAGTCACAAGACCAAACTTAAACGACATCGGCATAAAATCAGAGAACTTGCACAAAGAGGCGAGGGGTGGACTAAGAAAAAAGAACGGCTACAAAAAGGAGGTGCATTTCTACCACTACTGCTTAGCACGATAGCTTCTGTGCTTCCTTCCCTTCTACAATGAATCACGTTAAGAAAATGATTCTCGTTCCACATGAAAGTGTGGCCAAACTAAATGATCCCACTCCACCCACCTCTGAGACACAGCTCAGTGCTCTTGACAATGAAATGGAACTTATCATGCGTAAAAAATACGCTGATGATTCTCTCAAATGGAAATTGTACAACGAGGCACTGCAGCGCTACTTACACTTTAATAATGAGCGAAAGAAGCCCGTACGTATTTCTGTGGAAGATTTTTCTCTCGATGATACCGGGGACACTGCTCTGATTCGTCAGCAGCTCGCTGCCGCCATGCCAAAGACATATAAAGCGGCTGCACTGAGACTTTACGATTATTTGAGTACGACTGGCTCACGAGTCACGTGGGACTCCTCAGGACTCGTATCTCTGGAGGGTACACCAGTAACAAACTCTAATATCATTGATTTAATTTCGGATCTCACTCGTTCACGCAAAAACTTTGAGCCTGTGGGTGTTTCAAACTTTATTAAAACACTGTCTACACTTAACATTCCGTTGGAACTTATTCCTAACGAGAAACGTAGAGTCGCTATTATTCAAGCGCGAAACCAGGGTGGTGGGGGAACTGTGGTTCCGATCCGTCGCGTGAGAAAATCGCGTGACTAAA